>JAJJMB010013076.1:1560059-1668596 GCA_023531105.1 Papaver atlanticum
TACTAAGCCTAAGGTGAATTGTTCTTATTGTAGGTTTGTTGCAGTGGGGAAGCTGAAAGACCATTTGCTAGCAAATAACCAACAGACTAAATGGGTCCCTGATTTTGTCAAGGTCAGTTATCCTTCTAAAGTAGTTTATAGCCTTTTCCCTTCTTCAAAGAGTTGATAGAAACCCCTCTCTTTTTTTGCGATTGCATGTCAAGTATATGAATTTGTCACTCAGTAAATCAGATTAAAGACTATGAATTTGTCTCTTTTCAGCTGAAAGTCTTAAAGACATTAGTGAATATATTCAAATAGTGTATGTTTGGAGCACTCTATATTCTTATTGTGAAGCATACACATGCAACAGTTAATAAGGACCTTGATAGTTAGTCAATTGCTAGATCCAATATATCCATGTGAAATTATTGATAGGTCTTTATTGAGACTTCTATTAGTCGTTAAAACGTGCATAAAGTTCATAAGCATCTCTGTTTTTTTTTTTGGTTTCCAATTTCGTTCTTTTGTTATTTACCTTATCCATGTCATATTGCAGGAGAAACCTTTCCACAATTGGCTGGAAATTGCTAGAGACTGGGCTGTAAGCCGAAGTAGGTTAAATTATGCCAATTGAGAATGTATGGATCTCAGTAAATTGAGAATATATGAATTGCAGGCTAAATTGTATTTGGAGGCCTGGGTTTCAGGTTAAATTTTATTGCAGGCCTATAAACGGAAGGTCCAGGTCCATGATAATGACCTGGACTACCCTTTTTTTTAATTGTAATTAAAGAATTGTCACTAAGATATCCGTAACAACAAATGTTAAGAATAAACTACACCTGTCATCATCTCCCTGTTGTTACATATGAAAGTAACAGTTTAGGCGTTGCAAAAGTTGTGACAAAGGATGACACGTGTTCAATGAGTAATCGTAATAAAACTAATGGCAACACTAATATGTTTTACTTTATTCGAAACAAAAACGGACATGTGTCGCCGAAACATTCGTTCCAAGGATTTAGTAACAGTTATAACCGTTGTTGTGTATGTGGCTCTTCAAAACAATTATGGTAAATAAATAGTAACAGTTAAAACCGTTAAGGTAAACGTGACAATATGACAGTGTCGCAATCATAAAATTAGATCAACTGTGACTATTGATTTTTGTAACGGTTGTCATACGTGACTGTATTTGGCCATTGTCACAGATATTAGCATTACAAACGATATAACAATTATTAATAACGGCCTATTTAGAACATGTTATAATCGTTACAAATCTGGGAAGTCACAGGTATAGACTGTGACAAAATCCTGGAAATGGTGTAGTGCATTAGGAACCAGTAGGCTCAATCCGTGAGGATTGAGATTATCACTATCAATTCCTGGTTTCTTGATCCCCAATTGTACTAAGCATAGTACATGCTACACATACCAACTTGTAATCATTAATTTTGGTGTCGTAACCAAAACCATAGGAACTGAACCGAATCGAACCGAACCGACAATTTTTTGGTAGTATAATTTCCTTGTATTCTTTAGTTGATGATTACAAAGAGTTAGTGCATGACTTCCCGTTAGAACAGAGCAAACCGTTACAAGATCCCAAAAGTTTAGTGAAACCAACACATTCGATCAATTTTTTCATTGGATCATCTATTAGAACCGCCCCGCCACACGTGCATGCAATGGATGACAATGATGAGGCAGACGCTGATAATATTGAATCATAATCTACGGAATAAAATATATCCTTATCAACTCGGCGAGTAGCATCTCTGATCATGATTCTAGGGTTTTTATTGGCAAGATTAAGGTGATCCTTGACAAATTTAGGACTACAAAGTAATGCATACCAACACTTGCATACAAACTTGAAACATGAGATGGATTTCACTGGTAACTTCAAGAAATCTCTTCTTGGATTTCTTTTGGAATGAATGCTTGATCTTGACTTGAAACTATAGCAATGCTTGTAGGGATTTCCATGTTTCACATGAAACTGTAATTTAGTTTTTTTTTTTTTTCCCCCTCCATGTTAATAACATGGGGTGGAACTTTTAGGAATCCTGGTAATTTACTAATTACCATAGTCGTGCCAAGTACTTTTGAGCAGGCTTGAGCATTACTATAGTGGGCCAAGTCCTCCTGGTCGCAATGCCAATACAACCCGCCAAACAGTCCATTTAACCTATGACATCATACTTTAGCACCTCTATCCATAGATGGACTGGGGATTGACCTTCCACGAATCAGTCGTTTGCCTTGCCCTCCAATACTCATCTTTACGGACTACTCTGCACAAAATGATCTGCAGGATCATTGGTACAATAAAAATTTAATTCAAAATGTTAAAAACAAATTTAGAAGTAGAAGTTTTTGGTTTTACAAGTCTAAAAATAGATTTGTTAATAATGTAGCCCATGAACTAGCTCAAAAAGCTAGACATCAGGCACTAAATTTTGAGTTTTTAGATAATTTTCCAGAAGACTTAATTTCTCTGGTAAATTATTGTAAGACTTAAAATTCTTCGATGAATTTTTTTTAGTATCAAAAAATAAAAAAAAGACTACTCTGCACATATATCCTGCAGACAGCCCCTTGGACAATGATACTCAACCATGCACCCTACCAAAATCAGAACCTTTATCCTGGCAGCTAATATCAGGATCAACGTTGAGCAACCGACATATGCTGCTTTAGCAAGGAGAAGAACCGGAGATTAATATAAATGACCAAGATGATGTTAAATTCATTGAAAGATCAAGAGTTATTTTGTAAAAGAGTCGTATGTTTATAATGAAATTAGGGTCTGGGTCCTGAAACATGCCGTTGCTGTCATAGACTGACCATTGACCATTAAAAAACTGTTAGCTAACCTTTTTTATTTTACCAAACCCCATGACTATCAGTGGACCGGGACGACGGTTTGCGTACTGTTAAAGCAGAACTCTCTCCGCCTTTTCCATCTTCTTCCATTTTTGATTGTGGATTAGGTTTCTTCCATTCCTTTTGCTGAAGCCTGTGCCAAGTCTTCATGTTTTCGGGTCCACTGAACTGGCATTAATGATGACTATTGGACTGAAGAATTTTCAAGTATGGATGCTTGATTCGTTCAGCAGTGAAAAGCAAATCTTGATTAAGAAAACTCTAGCAAGTTATAAGAGATAACGTACTATGAGTCTAATTTGACTGGGTATTTCAACGCTCCATGTGGACTCCCAAGTCCCAAGCTTCTATCTCGCCACAAATGTGAAATTTATTTGCTTAATGGCAGTATTTTTGATGGTTAACTGATTTCATGATGATATGGATCTTGCTGTGTTAAGCGTTTTAGTAATTTATACTTCGTTCCAATGCTACAGTATAACATATAGAAATTTATGTAAATTAAATTGCCTTTCTCCTTTCTCCTATCAATTGATAGATAGATTGAAGGAAGATGTTCGGCGAAATGTCCGTGTACGGATAGGTAAGCTTTTAACTGGGTTATGATGTAAAGTCATTTACTCAAGATATTGTTTCATAAGGTTTTTTTAGCAAATAAATCAAACGGTCAAAGTCAGTCTACGACCCTAACGCATCAACGGCATGTTTCAGGACCCAGATCCTAATTTCACTATAAACATACGACCCTTTTACAAAATAACTCAAAGATCAATCAGGTGATACTAACGTACAATTGAACGTTTAGACTAAATTAGTTCATATACAACCTATACAAAATAGATTGCAATGTTTACTATATATACTCTTAATGAAACTCAAACGCAAACAAGCTGGTCAATTTAGTTACAATGACTTCTTTTTAAGTTCGATATCCATTTCCTTCTCCGTGGAGTACCAGAATTCGGTGAAACTAAGCTCTCCAAGTAACTCTTCGCTCAAGATAATTATAACCATCAAACCTAAATAACTGTTATTCCTTTGGTCGTATAAACCGAAACCTTCGCCTAACCTGTATCAGAATATCACCATTTAAAATATCCATAGAACTTTAACAAATGTGGATATTCAGTAGTGGTGAATCGCATACTCCACGATTCTCTCGCTCCATAATTTTGCATGATCCATACATCAACTCGAACATTAGGGACACCACAAACTATACAAAGGGATTTTCCCAACGCTAGGAGATCACAACTCTCTTTTGGACATCACATAGTTTCTCCTGGAAATGGCAAATCCAAGTACATATTACTGCTAATATCAAATGCAACTATTGATTTAGAGATTTCGTGGGTGGAGGTAGCACTTATCCAATGAAGAACACCATTCAGAAACAAACCTCTAAGCTCGCGAAAATAAGCACAAAGAATGGTTTTGACAACTCATTAAGGTGTGTATATAAACTTGACTCCCTGATAAGCAAAAACCTTGTAATTATTAGTTTTGCTATCTTAACCAATTCCATATATAGGAATTGAACCAAAATATTGTCAGCTGGTAATCTAATTTGCCTGTACTCTGTCGTTGCTGGGTTCCAAAAAGTTAGTGTATCACTGAGAAAGGCGCCTAAACAAAAGCAAGCCATTACAAGATCCCAAAATATTATTGTAACGAAGTACAGGTATATTCTTTTTTTTTCGTTGCTGGATTATGCATGTTGCAGACACAATAATATTGAAGCATATTCTAGAGAAAGAAACACATCTTTATCAACTCTTCTAGGGCTCTTGTTGGTAAGATTAAGGTGCTCATTGACAAATTTAGAACAATAAAGTAATTTATACCACCTCTTGCACACGGCCTTGAAACGTATGATAGATTTCACCGGTAACCTTAATAAAATCTGTTCTCGGATATCTTCCGGATAGCTTTACACTGACATTGTATGCTCGTCGGAGATTAGGGTTTAAAGATCTTACGTCAAAGTGTGGTTAACATGAGATTTTGTAGGTGAAATTATTAGGAAGGGATTTAGACATTTATTAGTGATTTATTTTTACTCATTACTGTAGTTGGGCCTGGTATCCAAGCCGTCTCAACGGACGACCGGTCCTGCCGGATAGCCCTAAACAAATTAAAGCGCAACACAGGAGCTAATTTTTTTTTGAAGGATTACACAGGAGCTAATTAGATGATAAGTTTTGGAGTTCTATGATAAACGCCAATAAAACAGACGAACATATACAAAAATAAATAAATAAGATCTTGACATTCCAACAATTGAACAAAAATTAGATATAATCTTGACATTCCAAAAATATGATCTTGACATTCAATCAATTGAACAAAAATAAGATCTTTGTTGTAGGGCCTACGGTTTGCAGCCCAACTAGAAGCCTAATGGTTTCTCTTCTCTTTACATGTATATAAAGGATACTTTACCTATGTAATAGGCTAATCAATAGAAATCCTTCTCTTCTCTGCCTCTTTACTTTCCCCTAATTATCACTCCAAAACGTTATCAAGAACGAAGCTATACCGCGGAGCTAAATTGGATCGATTGATTTTTTATTTATTTTTTTCTACATGGATGATTTAAAAACAACGCAGTTATGCTATCGTCAAGCTAATGTTAAAATTGCTGGAATCAAATCAGCTAAGTTGGATCTATTTTTTTTCTCCTATATATATATTTTTTTCTTTTTTTTTCACTGTTTTTGATTTTGGCATATACATTGGGTATATTAAATCTGTTGCCAAAATTGATTTAATCAGGTTTTAGGGATTATTTTGATTAATCATTTGTAAACAGGATTTATTTTGATTGTGTCGGAACTGTATCGGTGGAAATCTGTAAGCGTTCCGAGGAGAAGAAAAGCCGTGCAAGCAAAATCTTCAAACCGGTTCGGTCCGATCCAGCCGGTTCGACCAACCCGCCTGGTCCAACTGGTCCGGTCCGATCCAGCCGGTCCAGACCCAGTCCACCCTTACCATCCCGGTTCTGCCATGCCCAACATGGACCGATCTCGTTCCAGATTTTGGTATTTTCTCCGACCTCAGTTCCAGCCGTGGTCTGTTCTGTTCTGTGTTTGGGCGGTGTGTGGCCAAAGATGTTCCGGTTTTGTATATATACAGTGGGAACAAATGTATGAGGTATGTAACTATGCCGTGATTTTTTATATGCTAGGCTTATTTACTCGCTAGGCTTATTTATTTGTTTTTAGAATATGTCTAGTTTTGTTTATTTTTGTCTTAAGATAAGTCCACAACATATAAATGGTCAATTTAAATTATTTTATTGATCTCGATCATTAAGAATTTTGGTGTTAATGCTATTTGTTCTCTTGAATATGATATTGGCTATTGTTGAATGGTGTATTTTGTTCATTTGGTTGTACCAACTCAATTCTAATGTATTTATTTGGGGTTTAGAATTACTTGAGCGCCATTATTGTGTACTTGATATTTTCTCCCCAAATTTGAAATGTTCCGTGGGATGTAATCCACTGGCTCGACTATTAAAGAGTCGGTATTTTCAAATGATACGTTGCAAATAAAATCACATGTATTCCATTTTTTGTGGAAGAACTCACAAAAGATGATATGAGTCAGAAAATTTCCATTTCCCTACTTCATCCATGATACTAACGGACCAGTATATATTGAAGTATGACAACAAGAGAACTATCTTTAGTAATATATTCAACCTAAAGTAAGTGGTTGACATGTCTAGTGAGATTCTCTTGGCCTGTTGAGATAAAGAAATTTCTCAAATTAAGCTAAATGTAGCAAAATTGAAAATGGAAAGAACCCCGAAGTAATGAGGGTTAGACCTAATGACTCATATAAATCATGTGAAAAGGGACATATATATATCATGAGACAAAGATGTATTTTTCCCAGTAGTAATGACACCAAAGTACAGGTATCAATTGAACATGGGATCAGCTAAAATGTAATTCTAGGTCCCATCAAAAATGACAGAGTTGGAAATGTACCTTGTCATAGGTGTTGATATATACAATGTAATGTGTGTATCATAGTAGCAACCAATCTTTAGAGGTGGTCATACTTTAGACATCAACTTTAATTACAAGAAGAAATTCGCTTGGCCAATATTGGTTATTTAATTGAACTAGATCAGATGTCTGTGCTTATGGAATGGAAAGTACATCATTCCCACGAGACATAAATTCTCTAAAGCACTTGAGATATATCTGGATGAAACGTAACATATATCACTCTAAAGTAATCGAGTTGAGTACGAATTTTGTTATGTAATAAGGCAAAACCACTTATTAAATCTCTCAAGACTAAATGTCTAAGCTATGTATGTACCAAGGGCTAATCACATCTTGTTAAGTGCAAAGGGTATTCATGCGTGAACTATTACCTACCTTTTTGGAAACTTATAGTGAGAATGGATTTGATTGCATCTATAAATTATTTCTAATGAATGTGGAAGGAAGCATATTCTTAGAAAATTAATGTGTCAATCTAGTGAATTGTAAATCACTGGAACTTGAATTACTGAATCCATATTAACCCCAACAATGAACTGATTGGGATTGATTCATAAAGACTTTGACATAACCATAAGACACATTGGTTGTGACATGATGTTCCGTTTTGAAAGTACTACCACGGGCATCATTTCATTTGAGTGTACAAGACAATGAACTAATAGAATGCGAAGTTACGGCATCTATCACAATCAGTGATTTCTAAAGTTACTAGATTTACACTACCTCTCCCCATTATGCTTTTAAGTAAGAAAGCATATCACTCATTTTACAAAGTCTTCAGTAAAACAGGACCGAGACCATCCTAAGATGCAAATGGAAAACAATCCATATTACAAAGAAAATAAGGTGATATTTAGAAAAATATCCATGCATAATGCGGACCATTAAAGTGACTTATGGCTCTGGTGGATGTTTTGACATTTTGGACTAGTTATAGTTCTCATGAATTTTTGCGTTTGGAAAACTACTACCTCATATTATACATGTAAGGGCTCACCACCCCTTGTAAATGCTATCTAGTGCATATCAAAAGGACTTGATGGTTATTGCATATTTAATAGGATCAATGCAGAGCATCCTATACCTCATGGTCTCACAAAGGCTATCGTCAAAGGTTACAGATGATTCCTAAGGAATAGGTTATGCATACCAACCTACCTTTTATTGCTTTGGGAATATGCAATATTACACGCATCTTTACTTAATTCGTTTTTAGAACCCAATATTAGTCAAGCTTTTCTGCGTACCAGTTGGTAACTGGATTTAAGCCTAATATTCGTGTTCTTATGCATTTTTGGTTGAACTATATATGTGCCATTACGACTCCACATCGTACTATGATGGATCTTCAAAACTTTTAAGTAGTTATGTTGGAAATGAGTTCCCAACAGTTATCCGCATTTTAAAACTTTTTGCAGGAAATCTCTTACCACTAGATTTGTGGGTCATCACTTTAATGAGACAGTCTTCCCGTTGTTAGGGATAGATAATAAAAAGTATTTTCTAAGGGAACAACGGGAATTGTCGTGGTGTGTTCCCACTGTGTCTCATATTGATTCTTGTACTCCACAAATGTAAATGTGAAGTGACAAAGAATAATCGATTTTCCGAATGTATATTGATGTCGCTAAAGTGATGAGATCATACATACCAGCTGCAAACCTACCTGCAAGGTTACAAATCCTCAATAAAAGATATACACCATAAACTAAGGTGTTGCAACTACACTTAGTGGAAGTGTGGTTGAGGACGTGGCTCCATAAAGGAAGTTGGAGAGACCACTTGGTTCGATCAATCCTCACCTAGAAAGGAAGTAGGTGAGGAAGGCACAACTTATTTATATCATCAGAAATCATCTCATAAGATTGTCTCTAAATATGTCCATGAATCAAACTGGAGGACGCTCCGAAGTTTAATGATTCCAGAGAACAATGACATCCCAAGTGGATTATGAGAATGCGCACGAGTCAATGGAAAGATCATGCGAGCATATTGATGATAATTTCATATACACTTGCTTAAGGAAATAGAGCAAGATGAGATCGAACCAAGCTCCTTGTTGCTTAATGTCAACGAAGAGCATATTTGGCCTATACAATCCAGGTAGAACTTGATTCTTTGACAAATATACAGGTATTTGGTGTGGTAGTGCTAACCAACCAAGTGTAAAGCCTATTGGACATCCATGATTAATTTGTCACAAAGCATAATGAGAAGAAAGCAATCTTAAAGTATAAAGACTTGCCTTGTGGCGCGAGGTTTCTCACAAATCCCTGGAATTGTTCTCTTATAATGAACTTTATAGTGTTCCGCTACTTAGTTAGCTTGGTAATTTCAAAAGGACTTGAAATGAAGCATATGTATGTGGTTGTTACGTATCTCTGAAAGAATCAAGAGATATAAGATATTTACAAAAGTACTTGGTAGGATTTTGTTACCCAAATCAAGTGACTCTAAACCACTGAGTTCGCTTACAGTTAGATAGAACGCTCACTTATAGATTGAAGCAATCAGGCGGATGTGGTATACCCGTCTAAGTGTCTATTTGATTTGGAGGGGATAGACAAGTAAGTTATTTTTACTTGCGTATTCACAAGAAAGTTCCTGATTTGGAATTGTAGCTATTGATGTCGATGGTAAAGACATGATGGGTACTCTTGATGTAATAAGAGACCTTAAAAGCTATTTAAAATCCGAATTTGAGATGAAAAATCTGGGAAAAGCTCGACCGAATACTGAGCTTGTGGTATATTATTCCACCAGTTTGCATATGTCTAAAGTTGTCAGGCAATTTAACAAAGACATGCATCATGATTGCACTCCCATGATTAGTCGAGGTTCAAATGTAAGTAAGTGACCATTTCGTCTAAAGGAAGATGACGAAGATATGTTTGGAGATGAAATTCCCATATCTAAGTACAATAGATGCATTGTTGTACTTAGTATCATAATGTACTCGATTAAATTTTACATCCTCAGGGAACTTGTTTGCTAGATATAGCTCAGCGCCAACGCAACGTCATTGGAATGGTATAGTGAATGTAATTATGTACTTAAAAGTAACCATTGGCATAAATTTGTTTTATCCCTGCAAAGACATAAAAAGGAATGCTAACTAAGGTGCAATCCAAAGGTTGTTGATTATGGCAGAACAATAATCTCTTCTCCAACGAAAGTAATCAGGGGGAGATATGTCATTACCGATATTCAATTTCAAAAAGTACATGACTAAAGGAACTGTCTGGAACAACTCTAAAAGTAATCATGGGGAGATGCCGACATCAGGGGGAGGATCCAAGGATATGATGTCGACATATTTTACTTCGAAATTGAAGCTGTGTTGTACTCTTTTTCTCTTCGATCGAGAATAGTTTTTCCCAAGGGGTTTTGTTACTCGACAAGGTTTTTAGCGAGACAACACTAAAAACATCAAGTATGTTGAACGTTGAAGACATAAAGATCGCGTTGATATTACTGAAAATATCTGAATCAAAGAAATGAAACGTCATAGTATGTTAAGCAACGTAACTTCCAGAATCAACAATAGGGTCTTATAAACATTTAAGTCACCAAAGTAAAGTGTGATAAACTCCTTTTGACTGCATTAGACTAATGAAAATTGTCTGACATCATGGGGAGCATCTAATGGTGTGTTGCAATATTTTCCTTCACCGAGGTTACTTTTTCCCACGTGGTTTTGTTACTCGGAAAGGTTTTTAATGAGACAACAACAAACACAGGGAATGTAATTTCCCAACTAAGGCTATTGTCTTTCCCACGAGGATATTCTGCCTTAAGAGTTGTGATGCAACTAGTCAACTTCAACGGAGCAAAGTGATCATCTGCAACGGATCACCTTTACTTGCATCTGTCACGTTGTACTCTTTTCCCTTCGTCAAGGTTTTAATGAGGCAACATATTTGAGTCCAACTATGTTCTAAGTTTGCTTAATATTGTACTATTTTTCTTTAGTTTAGGTTTTGTCCCTCTGGGTTTTCCTGACGAAGTTTTAACGAGGCAATTAACTTAGACTCGTCAATCTTTGAAGATCGTATTGTATGTGATGAACTACATGTAAAGTACGAGACAACATGTGAAGTAATACATGTGAAGAGTTGTACCAAGGTTTTATCCCACTGGGTTTTTCCTTGTCAAAGTTTTAATGAGGCAATTGATTTCGACACAAGTCATCAAGAAGAGGACGACATTTGAAGACCTACATTCGAAGAACTATACGTGAAGCACTACAAACGAAGTTCTATTGGACCACACAAGGGGGAGTGTTGCAGGGCCTACGTCCCATAGGTGTGCAGCCCAACTAGAAGCCTAAGGGTTTCTCTTTACATGTATATAAAGGATACTTTACCTATGTAATAGGCTAATCAATAGAAATCCTTCTCTTCTCTGTCTCTTTACTTTCCCCTAATTATCACTCCAAAAATCTTGACATTCCAACAATTGAAGAAAAATTAGTCTTAAATAAATAAAACTAAACCACCGGGTATTAGTGGACAGCTGCTTCACACTTGCATGATGATGATATTGAATCATAATCTATCGGAATAAAACACCTATATATATATATATATATAGTATTATGCATCTCAGATCATGATGGTTCTAGGGTTTCTAGTTGCATGACGACAGTGATCCTTGATAAATTTCTGAGTACGAGTTAATGCATACCACCTCTTGCATACTGACCTGAAACGAGCGACAAATTTAGCCAGTAATCTTAATAAAATTTCATCTTGGATCTTTTCTGGAATGCTTGGCATAGTTGCTTCCTTTCTCGCGAAATTGTAATTCGCTCTTCTTTTCCTTGGTTAATAATGTATTTGGGGGCTTTTGTATATATATAGGTGTGTCGTGAATATTTTTGGAATCTTGGGAATTTCCATTTCCTGATTCGGGGCGAAATCATAAATCTACCTGGCTAGTTTGGGGCCTATGAACATTATTTGGGGCCTACAAGACAAAAAGGGTCATTAAAAGGTAAAAAGAGTTACCCCTAATCCAACTATTTTACATAATGGCTAATTTACCCCTGATTAATTAGTGTTAATTGGGTGATTAAATTAGAAATTAACTAATCCTAATTCTTCATCAAAACATGTATTATTATTTTATTTTATTTTATTTTTTTTGTAGAAACTCACCCAGAATCGGTTGATGTTCATGCTCACATAAACCGGTTGGAAAAGCCGGTTTAAAAAACTTAGAACATAGACCGACTGTAAAATTCAAGAGTTTTTCTGTGATTTTTTTCTCTACAATCGGTTTACATAAATGCCCACGTAAAGCGATTGTAAACCTGAGAAATTTGTATCGGTAAATATTACTCATTATATAGACAGATTAAAGGAATCCGTTTTTTTATATTCAAGTATATACCGATTGTTCCGAGAATCGGATTTTGTGTAGAAACATACAAACCGATTGTTCCGAGAATCGGATTTTGTGTGTATATATAAAGACCGATTATGGGTGTATATATATACAAGGGAACTGATGAGTTTCTTAGTTATTTAAATAGGTGAAGCTCCACTAGAGATTAAAGAGATATGTGCACGTGGCTAACTCTCCACTAGATCTCAATGCAGTGGGTCAAATACTAGTAATTCGTTTCTTCCATTATAGATATTATCGCACTTTTCTTGTGAAGAATTTTTTCTATCCGTCTCCGTCTCCCTCTTCCTCTCTCTCTGAACCATAATCTTTACCTTTGGCTTATAACAAAATCATTTCCATGACTGGATTGATGTAAGGGCAAGAATCAGAGCACAACAATTGGAAGAGTGATTACAAGGGGGGTTTTATAGCATGAAGTTGGGGTTTATTTGTTGGCTAAAATTGATTTTTCAATATGGATCGAAATTGGATTTCAATGGAAATTCTTGAGAGATCAGTGAATCATCTAACTTGGGTGAGTGGTAGTGTATTATAAACTCTTGATTTCATGAACTTGAACGTGATAGCATCTGATTGCTGCTGTTGAAGGGTCAACAGTCTATGTGCCGTTTGCCGTCTGTACCTGTTCGTCCGACTTGGTGTGGTTTCATTTTTAGGTTGCTGTGGGCTTGAATGATTGCTTGCTTTCCGTTGGTATGCATTCTGTTCCCCTTAAATTTGTTTTGCAAACTGGATCAGTTTTCCAACAGTAGCTATCTATTTATTTGTTCATACTAGTGTTTCTAACCATAAATTCAAATACGGTTGGTTTTCTAACCGTAAATACGGTTGGGAGTTAGTGTTTTCACAACCATAGACAAATCTGTTAGAGCACTGCTCGGTCGAACTCTCAAGCGTTGTTATCTCAAGCTTGTTTGTCAAGTTTAGTTGATCAAAACTATATACTTGATTTCTAGTCTACTTATAGCTATGTCTCGGATAAGGATAAAAGTGTGTAGTTGAGCATTAGACTTCACGGCGTTCACCAATTGAAGAAGAAGATCTACTGGATAGCTTGGAGGAAATTCATCAACAAAATGTATGTGGAGACTAAAACTTATCTATCACTCAGAAGTCTATTATATTTTATCTTCTAAAGAGACTAAGTCGTATAGCTATATAGACTTTTACATTATACACATTTGAAATTTCGAGCCGAGTTCATCTCGTTTATATATTTTTCGAAATACTTGTTGGAAGCTTTTTTAGCTTTAGCTAAATTTCATAATCTACTTGACGAGTTTAGTTGTAGACAATTTATTTGTTGGAAACGAAATATTAAGTAAAGATGATCATGTGAAAATTACCTTGAACATCTTACATGATTTGTGTGGGACAATCATTTGATGTCAACTTGGGAAGTTTCGGATTGATCGATTAATCACTTGAAAAATACTTAAAACTAGTGGTATGTGTAAGATTACCATTGTTGTGTTCTAAGGATATTTCAATGATTAAATGAGAGTTTTAGAACTACTACCAACGTATGGATATAGCACAGATTGCGTACCTTTTATGCGAACTGTGAATACTAGTCCAGATCAAGAACTCTTGTTTGCAAACTGTGTTTGCGATCGGGTTTAACTGTTAAAGGTCTGGAACTGTGGTTTGCGAACAGTATTTCCGAACGGCTAAGGCTAGGCTAAGTACGGAATTATGGTTTGCGTAATCTGTTTGCGAAAACAGTGGTCAGGTTCTAAAATCAGTAAGTATGACAATTCATACTCATGAACTCAGGTTCGTTTGCGAACTCAGTTTGCTAACTAAAGTCCCCGGAACTTTAATGAAATAAGGTATGCGAACTTGTTTTGCAATCCGTGGCATTATGTTCATGAATTGTTTCTTGTATAAGTACTTTGTACAACTACAAACCAAATCGAATATGTTTCAAATTGTTCATGGATATTTCTATGAGATAGTGAACATTTGAACAACTCTCTTAAAGCACATTTAGATTCATTTGATTATCTATCATGATTGATTGATCATCATATTTGATCTAGAAGTGTTAGATGAATATGACTAAACTATAAGTGTTCATATGGCTAACTTCGGTTAACTGTCATTGAGCCAACTGTTATACACGTTTAGGTACGGGTCATCCATATCTAATTATAGGTATATTTCATTTGTATGTATCAAGATAATACCATCTAACGGTGGAGATTAATTGCTTATTTTCTAAGCAGATTTAGCTTGAATCTTAAATCAGGAGTTCATCTAACGGTGAATATCAATTGCTTTGTTACTAAGCTATCTTAGCTTTGATTGTAAGAAACCTTGATTTGAAAAACTATATAAGGGAGACCTCTAGCATATGGGAAACTTAATCCCGACACTCTCGGGTGTCTTAGTTGCAAACTAGAGTTGATTTTCCATTAACCTAGGGTTTTCCAAAACATTATTAGGTTAACGATTTGAAGACTTCATTTGGGATTCGTGAAGCCGGATCCAACTATTTTCTATGTAGTTGCATATTCTGATCTTACTTTTTCTATCGTGTTGAGTTTAATCTTCTCTAACGTTTTCTCGAGATTTATCTCCGATAGGTAAGATATAAAAATTAATCACAATAGTTCTTCGTCTCAGATTCTTGTGATTCCGCAATAACTTGTTCTGTTAATCAGTTAGGTTATTGTGAGGTGACTAATATTTCTAGGCTACACTTTGTAAGTATAAGACCGGATTATTAGTTGAGTTTCCTGTACACCTTGATCTTTATCTTAAGACGGAAACAACAACCAGAATAGACTTATCTGTGGTTGACAGATTTGTTTATAAGTCTCCAACTTTGGGTTGTATCAACTCTTAGTTGTGGATGAGATTAGCTAAGGGAATCAAGTGTGCAGAGTCCTGCAGGGATTCAAGAGGCGTAAGGAACGCGACTGTACCTTAATCGGTGTGAGACCTTGGTTAGGGCTCAACTACATTCTAGTCCGAAGTTAACTTTTAGTAGGCTAGAGTCTGTAGCGGCTTAATACAGTGTGGTGTTCAAATCTAGACTAGGTCCCGAGGTTTTTCTGCATTTACGGTTTCTTTGTTTACAAAATTTATGGTGTCTTTGTTATTTCTTTTCTGCATTATATTTGTTTATATAATTGAAATATCTCAGGTTGTGCGTAGTTCAATCATAGTTGATAAATACAACCTTGTTTGTTGGATATGACTTGATTGAAACTCGGGCATTGGTCTTTGGAACCATCCGAGTTATTGTCATAACAATCAGTCTCACGGATTTCTATCTAGTTGATTTACTGAATGTATTGAGAAAGAGATAAAGCTCTTTGATATCTTTCTTGATTGAGTCTCACTTTTAAGTTGGTGCTCTCGGATTTATATTAGAGGTCAATACAAATTGCCGACCGAAATATTGGGTGTGGTTGTTATACCCCTCATTTTCAAAATCCAAGGCAAATTACGGCTGAGAAGATTTGAAAAAATTCAAAATTGAAATACGGTTGGGTTTCCAAACCGTAAAGTCGTAAACCATAAAACGGTTGATAGTTCATGTTTTCCCAACCATAAAAAATTTTCTAAATCCTTGTTTAATCAAATCTAACCTATTCGTCGATCAAAAAGCAAAACCACAGGATGGGTTTTTCAATTCATACCCAATTAAAGTTATTATTGGATGAGATGATAATCATCATTGAAGAAAGAAAAATAGAAGAAGAGGAAGCAGACGTGAAGAAGAAGAAGAGAAGAAGAAGAAAAATAAGCCGCGTTTTTATTTTGGTTTGCGTTTTTTTTTGTTAGGTTTAGTTTTTGATTTTATTTTAGTTAGGTTTAGGTTAAGTTATATATTAAGTTAGTTATCAAAGGATAATTTTGTACTTTTATTATAAATAAGTTCCCTTCTATCCCTATTTAGAATATTTGAATCCATATGAGCGCTCAAAACCAAATCTTTGGAGCCCTTATAATAGACTTCTAAATATAAATCGCCATAAGGTATGGAACCCCCTGTAGTCTTGGTCAGCATCTATGACCATAAAGGCAAAATACGATCACAAAAATTCCGTAAAAATTCTGTTTGTGTCCCTAAAATGCTAGCGTGTTCACCCAGTCAACGAGACTCAACACTACGTGTTTTTTCTTCCATCCTTAACCAGTCGATAACACGATTTTCAAGTGTCTAGTTAGCGCGTGCACTCAGTTAACGGGACCCAACATTACGTTTTTTCCAATCAACGGGACTCAACACTACGTTTTTCCACGTCCTTGACCAGTCAATGTGACCGTAGGAGGATTAAAAAACGTTGCAAAAAGTCCAATGTAAAGGGTAAAATTGGTATAAAACTATTGCCAAAAGTCCAAAGTGTTACTTTTGAAAATTTTGATAAGGAACAGTAAGTGATGGAATTGCACCCTTAGTTAACTCCCTTCCTGGCCAACAGCTCCCAACTTACCAATGGTCATGTTATTTTTTTTTCTTCAGATTTTAGTGCGCACTCTTGTCAACTTATGCCGGGTATGGTTAAGAGATTTCATGCTTGGGAATTGAAGATTTGGGTAAGAGATTTTCATGCTTAGGCGTTTTAAGGATTTTTGTTGGTAAAGCGGTTATGCTGGTAAAATAGAAGATACCGTTTTCTGTTGTCCTAGTATAGAACTGTTTTTTATATAGAACGCTGTGATCTGTGGGTACGCATACAATGGGAGAAGAAATAACCACAGGAATGCTTCAAAAACAAAAATAATGAAACTTTCGTGCATCAAATCAAACATAAGATAGAAAGTCTAACATTTGAACGATTAAACACAAATTACTTGTAGGCTAGATCAGTAAAGCTTAAATAGTTACAAAATGGGACTTGTGGTCCTCTTGAACATCTGCAACCCCATACTACGTCAAACATATTTTTATAGGATTATGCCTTAGAAGATATATGTACCAAAGAGGTATTCAAAGTTTAACGAAGCCGAAGTGCATAAATCAAGGTTATATTTTTACAATTACCTTCATCTTCTTGAACCTCTTCTTAGTTGTGATCTTTTTACCGTATAAGTACCTGAATTTAGTGGAACTAAGCTCTCCACGTAACTCATTGAGTGATGACTATCATCAATGCCATTTATATTCATAAACCAAACACGCGTCCATCTATAATATTTGTCTTGCCATTTGATGCTCTGGCTCATAGACTGTGCACAGTGATATCTTATCCGTTAAAGACATCGAGACTCAACGTTTCCAGAATCAGAACCTTTCTGGCAGCTAATGACAGACTACTCCGCATAATAATACAAGCTAGCTTCTTTATGTATCAACGACGTTAACCTTAAGCAAGGAGACTAGCAATGATCATGTTAGGTGATACAGACAATTGGACAGTTAAGCTAGATTATTAGTTCATACATAACCTATAATTGTCAAACCCAATGTCTTTTTCATTTCCCTGATGACCAGTCATGATATTTTGAACTTTCTATTTATACCCATCTCTCTTTTACTTTAACGATCCAATTTTATGTTCCGTAATTCATATTTTCTTCGCAAATACTTTGATGTCCATTTTCTCCTCCTCATCTGTTGGTCTTATTAGTTCGGCTTCTCTTAAATATAGTTCACATATTTATTAACCATAACCCAAAAAATATAAGTTAAAATGAAAATCCAAACACGTCTTCATTTTTACTACCAATTAAACTTTAATTCTTCTTCTTATTCAAAACCAAATAAACCCTAACTTCTCTTTTAATCATACTTCATCATATTTCAAATTAGTTATAATTATTCTTTTATAATACTCATATACAATTAAAAACCCTAATTCTTACTTTTCTCAAAAACAAAATAAATCCTAATTCTTAATTCTCTCTAAAATGATATTATTTTTTCTTAATCATGAAAATATTAAAATTAATAGGAATTTATATTTTAATTGTCTCATTCAAAAATTTCCACAACAACATCAATCGAAGCGAAATTAGTTTAGGGTTTGATTCTTTTCCTGAGACCATTTTCCTAAAACTCCATAAACAAAATCTATAAAAGAAATTCTCTAAAATGATTTTTTTTCTTAATCATGATTGCATAAAATTTGATATTGATTATTTTTCAAAAACATTAGTCATGTCAAATCATGAAAAATTAGATAATTAACTCTTTTTTTGTTGATTTAGGGATTTAATGATCATCTTAATATTTTGGGCTACGTATAATAATTATGTATAATTTTGTGGGCTATATGTAATGATTTTAAAGGTTTGTTTGGTAAGATAAAGCACTTATTTTAAATGGGTTATGGTTAATAAAAGCATGGGCTACATTTAAGAGCAGCCATTAGTTCTGTCACAAATATAATTACACTGTTTCCCGGTTTCTCCAACTTCTTTCCAAAATCATACTTAATTTCTTAATTACCTCATGGATTCTTGCTGATTAAACTACTGAATATCTCTGCTTCAAAACGAATGTTTCAAATGTTAGGAAACAAGCATATCAAAGACACAGCGGAAGGCTTGATTCAAAACTTTTTCCTAAAAACAAAAGATCCATCTACTTTGATTATACATATGAAACAAAGAACATCGTTGAATAACTTACCTTATTAGCAGTAATTGAGAAGACCCAAAGATTCAAACCTTGACTTCTTGCTCCTGTGTTTTCTTCACCAAAACTTCAAACAAGAATAGTATACTAATAATGGAAAATACTTTTACTGCTTGGGTTTTCTTATACATAAAAAAGTCTTACCAAACTTATCATAAGGAAGAGAAGATATTTTCAATGATAGTGTAGGCGCAACAAGAAAATAGTCTACCATATCTTTATATAGTAGTTTTCACTCCACTCTCCCACTAAGATAAAACGGTTAGGTATTTTAGTGTTAAACATTCATTAGCTTAATAATCGGTCACGTATTAGTTTTTCCGACTATTAATCACAAATCACTCCACCATAGATTTGTGATTGAACCCTCTAATTCATGCTATATTTATTAATAAACCCTTTAGCCTTGTTATAGCTACATAACAGTCCTTCCTTTGTACTTGACATCCACAAATAATCCATGGCATAACAACTCTTGCTTGTCAGTGTCGTTACGATTAATCGCTCAAACGATTTGAGTGATCACTGGCCAGTTTAGAAGAATAATAACTGCATTGTAATACAAGGGGATGTCATAATTATGGACTTCATATTGAACCATGTAATCTTACTATGTGACCATAACTATCCATCTCATTCAGAATATTGGATCACGTATAACGTTTACGACCTCACTGCTTAACGAGACAAGATGGAGATAATGCACAAGTAAGGTATACATTAATCCTCATAATTAAGAACTTTATGAAATAACAATAAAGAAGTACTCTTCATTTACTGACGTAGTAAAGAGTCTCTAATAGACCCATCAATGTGATCTCATCTCTTTGATAGATAACTCATATCCCTGCATATAAGTTAATCAAATAATAATTCATATAACAATATATCTCATAGTGTGTGCAATAATCATTTATTAAACTACTTGAAAATGTCACAATAATTTCTTTAGGGCATTATTCCCAACAATCTCCCACTTTCACTAAAGACAATCAATCAATAGTGGCTCTAACGCCCATTCCAGTAACATGTGAATCAAAAACCTTTTGAGGTAAAACCTTAGTAAAAGATCTGCTAGATTCCTTGCACCTGGAATTTTGGTGACAACAATGTCACCTCTTTTAACTATATCCCTGATTATGTGATATTTCCTCTCAATGTGTTTCGCCTTTTGGTCATCTCTTGGATCCTTACTATTTGCAACAGCACCATTGTTATCACAATAAAGAACAAGTGGTTTCTTTGCTTCTGGTACTACAGTAAGTTCTATTAGGAATCTCTTGAACCAAACACCTTCCTTAGCAGCTTCAGAAGCTGCCACATACTCGGCTTCTGTGGTAGAGTCAGAAATGCATTTCTGCTTCACACTTCTCCAACTCACGGCTCCACCTCTAAGAGTAAATACACATCCTGAAGTTGACTTCCTTTCGTCAACATCCGATTGAAAATCAGAATCAGTATAACCAATCGGTACTAAATCCTCACCACCGTATACGAGCACATAATCTCTAGTTCTCCTGAGATATTTTAAAATATGTTTGACCGCGATCCAATGGTCTTGACCAGGATTAGATTGATATCGGCTAACCATGCCTACTGCATGACAAATATCTGGTCGAGTGCATAGCATGGCATACATGAGACTACCCACAACAGAAGCATAAGGGACAGTCTTCATCCTTTCCTCTTCTTCATATGTTTTTTGACATTGATTTCTAGAAAGAGGAACTCCATGTCTATAGGGACTAAATCCCTTCTTTGATTCTTGCATAGAAAAACACACCAAATTTTTTTCAATATAAGCATCTTGGTATAAACCTAATGTCCTAGTTTTTCGATTCCTTAAAATCTTAATTCCTAGAACATAACTGGCTTCCCCTATATCTTTCATACTGAAATGATTTGATAGCCAAATCTTAGTTGATGACAACGCACCTATATCATTCCCAATGAGCAGGGTGTTATCTACGTATAACACCAAAAATGTTACCACAACTCCATCCAATTTCATGTATACACATGGTTCTTCAGGATTTTGAAAAAAACCAATTGATTTAATGGCTTCAACAAATCTGATGTTCCATCTCCGAGAAGCCTGCTTAAGTCCATAAATGGACTTTCGCAATTTGCAAACCATATGCTCTTGACCGGGTTCTATGAAACCGTATGGCCGGACCATATATATTTCTTATGCAAGATTGCCATTAAGAAATGCAGTCTTGACGTCCATTTTCCAAATCTCATAGTCATAATGCGCAGCAATAGCTAAAAGTATCATGATGTATTTGAACATGGCAACTGGCGAAAAAGTATCCTCATAATCAACTCCTTGTTTTTGAGTATACCCTTTTGCCACCAATCTCGCTTTATAAGTTTCGACATTTCCATCAAGACCTCTTTTCCTCTTGTAAACCCACTTGCATCCAATGGGTTTAATATTAGATGGTGGATCTACAATATCATAGACTCCGTTGGAATGCATTGAAGCAATCTCATCTTTCATACCCACTTGCCATTTTGCTGAATCTTTATCACGCATTGCTTCATCATATGTAGTTGGATCCGAATCAGATTCATCTGGGATAGATTCAAAAGTTTCTCCAAAATGTAAAACTTTGGGTTAGGCTTTCTGATTCTCCCACTATGACGAACAATTGGTGCATCTACATGATTAGAAGGGACAGGTTGTGCTAGTTCAGTTTTAACTTGACGTTCAGGTTCTTACTGTACTATTGGTGTTGTTGACGTACTTAGACCTGGTTTATTATCACCAATTTGCTGTGTACCAATTGCATTATGATTAGTATGAGGATTGTTCAAGTGAGGTACCCCAGAAATTGGTATCGACAAAATGGAAGTCACGTCGTTCACTATGAATGGACTTTGTGAACTTTGTACACCACTTGTTACCGTCGATTCAATTTCGGATAACTCCTCAAGAATTACTTTACTACGAGGCTTGTAATCCATCATATAATCTTCTTCGAGAAAAATTGCATTTGAGCTAACAAATACCTTTTGTTCCCTCGGATTATAAAATAAACCAGCTCTAGTGCCTTTTGGATATCCTACAAACAAACATACTTCTGACCTTGATTCCAACTTGCTAGACTTACTTTTCAGCACATGTTATGGACACCCCCATATCCTAATATGTTGTAAACTTGGCTTGTGGCCAGTCCATAATTCCTTGGGTGTTACAGTAACAACTTGCTTGGAACTAAATTCAAAATGTATGCTGCAGTTTCTAAAGCGTATCCCCAAAAACAAATCGGTAAGGTTGTATAACTCATCATAGATCTCACCATTTCTAGCAAAGTTCTATTTCTCCTCTCAGCTACACCGTTCTGTTACGGAGTACTGGGTGCAGTGAGTTGGGATACAATCCCATTTTCCACTAAGTATGCTCCAAACAGATTTGAAAGATATTCACCACCACGATCTGATCGGATAGCTTTTATCTTTTTACCCGTTTGATTTTCCACTTACATCCGATACACTTTTGAACTTTTCAAAAGATTCGGATTTATGTTGCATAAGATAGATATGGCCAAATCTAGAGCAATCATCAGTAAACGTAATGAAATACTCAAAGCCACCTCTTTCCTTAACATTCATGGGACCACATACATCTGTGTGTATTAATTCTAATATCTCATTATCTCTAATTCCTTTACCAGAAAAAGATCTCTTAGTCATTTTACCTTCCAAACATGATTCACAAAGAGACCATGGTTCAATATCTGGTGAACTAAGAGGTCCACTTTGTACCAATCTCTTGATCCTGTTAAGGTTAATATGACCAAGTCTAAGATGCCATAGATAAGTAGAATTAACAGTAGTAGACTTCCTCTTATTTGAAGAAGTAGATGCAATTATTTCCTTATTGTAAATGCAAGGTATAGTAGCAGATAAAAGATATAAACCATCTGATAGTAAACTAGAAAAAATAATTAAAATGCCTTTAATTATCAAAACCTTGGTGGAATCAAATTTAACTTTTAAACCGTCTTTAACTAGACAAGAAACAGAAATTAAGTTCCTCCTAAGATCTGGTACAAATAAACAGTCTTTAAGTACCAAAATTTTATTCCTACTACTAGAAAAAAGTCGGACTTCTCCGATAGCTTTGGCAGCAATTCTTGCTTCCGAACCAAGGATTAGGTAGATTTCCCCTTCACTTAGGTGCCTGGTTATCTGGAACCCCTGCAAAGAATTGCATACATGATTAGTGGCCCCATAATCAACACACCAAGAATTTGGTATGTTAGTAGCAACATTTGCTTCGACAACTAAGGATTCAAAATTACCTGTAGCCTTTTTCTTTTCTAGATAATCCTTGCAGTTCCACTTCCAATTCCCATTTTGCTGGCAGTGGAAACATTTTCCTTTAGGTTTATCACCTTTTCCTTTCTTGACTCCAGGAGCATTAGTTGCTGCTGGTTTCTTATTAGCATTCTTCTTGAAATTCTTCTTCTTTCCCTTAGCCCCAGATGGACCAGAAGAAGACTCCCCAATATGAAGTGTTCTAGTAGGCTTTTGCTCCTTAATTATCCCCTCGGCCGTTTACCACTGTTGGAGTAGATCAGGGAGAGCCATTTCCATCTTGTTCATATTAAAATTAAGCTTAAAATTTGCAAACGACGGAGGCAGAGAATTGAGCACAAAGTCTGCTTTCATTTCAGTGTTCATGGTTGATCCCAAAACATCCAGTTCATTGAAAAGGGACATCATGTACAATACATGATCTCGAAATGGAGTTCCATCAACCATATGGGTGTTCATAAGCTTCTTGACAGCTTCAGTTTTTGCGGGACGACTATGTTCCGCAAACATGTCCTTGAGGCTTTGTCAGCAGTAAACTCATAACCTTTATAAGTGTATTGAAGCACATTGCTCATAGACCCCATGATATAGCACTTGGCCATATCATTAGCCTTTGTCCACTTAACAAAGTCATCTTTCTCTTGTTGAGAAGCATTCTCAGCAGGAACTTGAGGCCTTTCCCTAACAATAGCGAACTTATAATCATGAGCAATCAAATAAATGTCCAAGTTCCTTTTCCAGTCCACATAGTTAGGGGCCAGTCAACTGATTCTCTCTTAATAAATTAGGCAATACGTTCATATTCGACATCTATTCAAGTACCAATAAAACATACAGTGAGATACAAGCATTTACAGAATTCAAACAAACTAAAAAAAAACTTTTATTCATTATAACACCCTCAAGTCACAACAAATTTAGATTCATAATCAACGTATACATCAACCAATTCTAAGGAATAAGTGTACATATAATTCATTAACAGAATCTCATTCAATTTGATAAAATTTGCTTTACATCTCATGTAAAATTAAATCAAATAATCTGATCTTATTTGGCTTCTGAATATATGGTGACTACTTGTTCCTATGGGAAGCATTGTCACAAATATTTCAGTTAAGTGTTACCCATTAACTCAAACATAAACTACAAAACAAATTAGAATAGTTTCCTACGGGAAATCTATACAAATTTTTTTGTCCAAGTTGTGACTGTATGGTGATATATGCCGATATCCGATTACAGTATCCATTCCTAAGGGAATTGAGCACATAATCATATCCATAGATTGTCAATGGTAAGCCAAGGGATACTTCCCTTTCCCACTTAATATTCTAAGAGCAAGATATGCAAATCATTCATACATCATATATATATTTGATTCACATGTTAACAATCAGTATTACGATCAACATGTTATGCATATTAAATACTCGTATTATAAACTTCTTAATTTCATACACAATCAAACAAGCACAGATGATCATTATATACTAAGATGATCATTATCAGTATATAGTGACATTTGATAGTATATAATTAAAACAGACAATATATAATTAATTTAGGAAACAATATATATCTAAACATCAAATACAGTAAAACTTCAATAAATTAATAGCCTTGGGACCGAAGAAAATTATTATTTTAGCGAAGTAATTAATTTATCGAAGTTTTATTGTATGATGTTATTAGTATATAGCAAAACAGACTTCACATCCAAACAGACCTTATTACCAGATTTAAATTAACTCCAGAACCAAAAGGAACTTAGAACCAATCCAGAATCCTGGTTCAAAACTGTTCTGATCCAAAACTGATTCAACTCAGTTCCAATTCAAACTGTTTGAATCACTGATCCGGATCTGATTGCTGGATCTGGTGTAAATTAGGCCCAACTTTACTTAACCATTTTAAAACATATGATTTATGTTCCAAATAAAAAGCCCAAAGCCTACTATTTACATAAATCAAAATTTTAAAACTAAGTAAACTTAAATCAAATCAAATTCTAATATATTTAATTAGTTAAAATTAAAAATATATTTTTGATAATAAAAAGAAACGTGAATAAACTTGATTTTACTGTATACAAAAATCATAGTTATGATCAAATTAAAATCAACCATCATATCTCATATTGATTTGCACAACAACATGTGATTCAAAACTAATATAACATATAAACATATCTCATCTTATTATATATTAATTAGTAATAAAAATAAATCACATTACAAATCAATCAATCAATCATTATTAAAAATACATTAATCATGATTAATTATAATACATACATACATACAATCATAGTAGAAGTGGCTCTGATACCACTGTTAGGAAACAAGCATATCAAAGACACAGCGGAAGACTTGATTCAAAACTTTTTCCTAAAACCAGAAGATCCATCTACTTTGATTATACATATGAAACAAAGAACATGGTTGAATAACTTACCTTATTAGCAGTAATTGAGAAGACCCAAAAATTCCAACCTTGACTTCTTGCTCCTGTGTTTTCTTCACCAAAACTTCAAACAAGAATAGTATACTAATAATGGAAAATACTTTTACTGCTTGGGTTTTCTTATACCTAAAAAAGTCTTAACAGATTTATCAGAAGGAAGAGAAGATATTTTCAATGCTAGTGTGGGCGCAACAAGAAAATAGCCTACCATATCTTTATATAATAGTTTTCACTCCACTTTCCCACTAAGATAAAAGGGTTAGGTCTTTTAGTGTTAAACATTCATTAGCTTAATAATCGGTCACGTATTAGTTTTGCCGACTATTAATCACAAATCACTCCACTATAGATTTGTGATTGAACCCTCTAATTCATGCTATATTTATTAATAAACCCTTTAGCCTTGTTATAGCTACATAATAGTCCCTCCTTTGTACTTGACATTCAGAAATAATCCATGGCATAGAAACTCTTGCTTGTCAGTATCATTACGATTATTTATGTCTTATATCCTTGACTATTACGTGTGCCGGACAACCATTATTAATCTAATAATCGCTCAAACGATTTGAGTGATCACTGGCCAGTTTAGAAGAATAATAACTGCACTGTAATACAAGGGGATGTCATAATTATGGACTTCATATTGAACCATGTAATCTTACTATGTGACCATAACTATCCATCTCGTTCAGAATATTGGATCACGTATAACGTTTACGACCTCACTGTTTAACGAGACAAGATGGAGATAATGCACATGTAAGGTATACATTAATCCTCAGAATTAAGAACTTCATGAAATAACAATAAAGAAGTACTCTTCATTTACTGACGTAGTAAAAGAGTCTCTAATAGACCCATCAATGTGATCTCATCTCTTTGATAGATAACTCATATCCCAGCAATAAAAAAAAAGGTACGACATTCAAAACAATTAATAAAAAATATATCCGTGGCAATGAAACTATAATCAAAAGGGTCCTTTGGGAAAATTTGCAATAGAATCAAGCTATATATAATGTACCAGAGCGGGTCATATATATTTTTCCTACCCAACTCATACGCAAACTCAAACAAGCTGGCCAAATTAGTTATGGTGATGTCTAACTTCTCCATTATCTCGACCAATGAGTTCTTTCGGAAAATTCTATTTCTTTATTATATATAGATCTTCTCAAGTTATATATCCATTTTCTCCTCTATTAACTCTTTAATCCTGCATAAGTACCAGAGTTAAGTGAAACTAAGCTCTCCAGGTAACTCTCCGCTCTAAGATAAGTACTATCATCAAGATCATTGATATTCAGAAACCTAGTTTTGTCATTCTTTTGGTCGTATCAAGCGCAACGTCCATCAACCTGTATCAGGATATCACCGTTTATAAAGTCCCAATAGAGCTTTAATAATTGTGGATATTTTGTAATACTTTCATCGGTAGTGGTGAATCGCTTAGTCCAAGATTCTCCTGCTCCATAATTTTGCATGATCCATACATCAAGTCGAATATCAGGGACCCCTGAAACTATGCAAAGGCAATCTCCTAAGTTTCTAAGGAGACAACTATCTGTTGGGCGTCGTACAATTTCTTCTGGAAAAGGAAAATACATAAACTGCTCGCTGTTAATATCAAAAGCAATTATTGTTAGACGCAGTAAACTTTCTTCTGGAAAAGAAAAATTCATAGAATTCTCACTGCTAATATCAAAAGCATCAATGTCTTTGGAGATTTCATCAGTTGCGGTATCGCATGTCCAATGTAGAGCACTATTCAGAAACAAACCTTGCCATTCACGAACACCCTTATAAGGGATGGCATTGACTTTTCTCCATGTATTTGATCTTAAAGTGTATACATAAACTTCATTCTCTGCTATACCAATACGTACCAACTTGTAATCATTAGTTTTGCTATCGTAACCAAACCCATAAGAAGAACACCGAAGATTGTCATCTGGTCGTAGTTGTTGTTGATTGGGAGTTTCCTTATATTCTTTGGTTAATGGGTTCCAAAGGATTGGTGCATTAGTGTCTGGGGAGCCTAAACAAAGCAAGCCATTACAAGATCCCAAAAACTTATAGTAACGACTTCTAACTCCGTTCTTTACCGTCACCGGAAATTTCATTGGAATAGCTCCTTCACACTTGCATGATAGCGATGCGGAAAATATTGAATCACCACCTAAGGAATAAAACTTATCTTTACCAACCTCGAAGTTAAAATCTTTGATCATGATTTTAGGGTTTTTGTTTGTAAGAATAAAGTGATCCTTGACAAATTTAGGATTACGAATCAATGTATACCAGTTCTTGCATATGGATTTGAAACGTACAATGGATTTGAATGGTAACCTTACCAAAATATCTTCTTGGATCTCTTCCGGAAGGCTTGACATTGTTCTTTGCTTCCTTTCACGTGAAACTGTAGTTTGGTCTTCTGTCCCATACGGGATTTTATAGATGGTGGTGCACAACTGCATATTTTAGGAATCCTGGATATTTACTGATTCAGTTTCTATAATAAAGCTTTGGGCCAGAGCCATCTATTTCTTTGGGTGTCTTAAGTAGAATTTACCGAGGCGGCTACTACGCGCCTAGCACAACCATATGTATATGGACCTGGACCGGACATGCCAGGTACGATTAAGAGATTTCATGCTTGGGAAGATTTTAGGCAAGATACTTTATGCTTAATTAGCCTTTAAAGATTTTGGGCAAGAGATTTTATGCTTTCGAAGGTTTTTGTCGGTTGATGCCGTTACAAATGTTTTTTTCTTTTGGTGTCTAAGTAGAATTTACTGAGGCGGCTAGTACGCGCAGAGCACAACCAATTGCTACTAGGGAAAGGTACAAATTAGTCTTTTTTCTATTTGAAACATGGAAAATACACAAATAACCTTCCTGATTTACAACTTAATCAAAATGTTTACTTTTCAGTCCAAAGTGATTTATCATGATGTCAGCAATTTTAGATAATATAAAATTAATTAAAAACATAATTTATCTTCCGAACCGCTCGTCCAAAATTAACAAACTTTATATATTCGGAAAGCTCTTTCCGAGACAAGTAAAAAGAGTACCATATGACTATATGATTTTCACTTTTTAAGATTTTTAATTTACATTGGTGTACAATTATGTAAACATCCTGAAAATTCACATCCATACTCACATAACAGTCAATATATCCATGAGAATGGACGATGGTATACAACTATGTACACACCTACAAAATCCAGAAAATCCAACATTCACACAACAAAATAGGCCACATATTCATGAGACAGGAAAATGGTATACAACTATGTACACGTTTACAAAATCCAGGAAATCCAACATTTATATGCACAAAGTATCCCATATATTTATGAGACAAGACAAGGTGCACGAGTTTGTACACACATACAACTTGAATTGACTACCCAAGCACCAACAACGCTATCCACATTGAATAAACATAACATTGAAACTCAGATGGATTTGAACCATCAACCTCCGCAAACCTTGTGATAGGCCGGTAGCTCAACCATTTTGAGCTTATGAATCCCATTACAAACTAAAATTGTAATTTTAGGAGTATTTCAAAGAAAAAATGACTGTGCAAGCTATTTCAAATCTAGTTTATGTGTTCGTGTTACATGGATATCATAAGACAAAAAAAGAAAACTCATACCATGGGACTACTTACTGATCCATCCACGCAGCATGCCCATTGTCTATGTGCACTCATTAACAATCAAAAGGTGCACAACAATCAAAAAGGAGTACAGTTATGTGTATAACTATGTGCATGTTAACGCTTAACAGGTGTACAACTCTACGCTCATTAAAGATCACATATACAATTGTCAATTATGTACACATAAGAATCATCATTGTACAATTATGTACACCTTAGTTATTTACGCATACATAATTTTATGGAGTCATTTTTTCACATATGCTCCTGTTTGTACACCCTAGTTATTACGCATGCATAAGTCATTGTTTCACATGTGCACCATTTTGTACACCATAGTCAAGCATAATCTTATGGAGTCATTTTTACACATATGCACCGGTTTGTACGCCCTAGTTATTTAGGCAAGCATAAGCTTATGGATTCATTTTTTCACATGAAGTTGATATATTAGGGAAATTAGAAATAAAAAACTTACTCATAAGTATCTAATAACTTGACTTATCTCTCTTATCCAACTTCAGTCCAGTCATTTTTATTTTTAGTTCCTTTCTGGTATCCAAAGCTTCCTCTCCAACCGATGTAAAGAATTCGGAGTTCACAACATATATTTAGGTCAGGTCAAACTAAATATTTCATAAAGACATTTCATTTAATGTGGCAATTAGATTGTCTAGCAGTGATGATAATAAAGTAAGAAAGCGAAAAGACAGAGATGACTTACAAGCAGCTGAAGTAATATGGTTCAGGATAAAGACAATCAACTGATTCGGCCTTCAAAAATTCAGATCAGATCCTGATAGGGATGCTTCAGGGATACTATATTTCTTTGTTGCAACTCCATCACCTGCAACACATACTTTTTCTATAAGCTGAATAAGACATGGACTCGATGTAAAAAAATGTAATGTTTATAAAGAGAATTAAGAAATGATTTATAACGTGAGATATAACAAACGGTGTACAACTATGTACACATCTACAAAATCCATAAAATAGTTAGAACTGATTCGTCAACTTTTAGTAAATTTCTTATCAAATCTATCAACAAGTTCGAGCAGCTAAGACGTTCACTAACAGTGTTTGCATCCTTGCAATTGTAAAATGATAAGACCCAAAAATGAGGCAGGACAATAATGTACAATTATGTAAACATTCACGAAATCCAGTGAACTCCAACATCTATAACCATAAAGAAGGCTATAGATTAATAACACAAGACAAAGTGCACGAGTTTGTACACCCATACAACTTGAATCATCTACTAAGCACTAATAACGTTATCCATATGAATAAACATAACATGGAAACTCAAAGGATTGGAACCACCAAACTCCGCAAACCTTGTGATATGCTTGGACACTTACCATTTCGAGCTTATATGAGTCCCTAAATTAAATACATAAAATAAAAAAAGTTAATGTCAAAGGTGCATCAGGATATAATATAATACTATTATGTACCATTAATAATATGTACACATTAACAATCAACATGTGTACTATTATGTACACATTAATAATCAACAGGTGTACAACTATGTACACATTAAAAATCAACAAGCTATGTGCACATTAACAATGCAATAACAAAAGGCCATTGGAGAAAAAGGCAGTGGTGAAATTCAACTGCTACATAATTTGAGAAATTGAAAGAACAAAGAAAAGAGAAACCGTTACACAACCATATATAAACAATGTACGGGGAAAATGATAGACGATGATTAATCCTAAAACCACTTTAAAAAGTTACCTTAATCACTGCAAAACATTCAAACATCTGAAGTAAAACAATACTTATGTGTGATGTTAACTTTACCCAAATCCTATTTTTATCATATTATAGCATTTCAAAGAAAAAGAATATGGTTGGATGGGTTTGCATCCCAATTCCACACATCCCACGTCTCAGACAAAAAATTAGTCAGTAAGTGTAACGTTCCACATTGCAACCCTATATTTACAAACACAATCCCATTTTACTCACCTTTCACTACACCAAAACATCCGATTTGGGACGGTTAGCGTTGCAATGAATTTCACCAACGCGTACATCCGTTGGAAATATGGCGTAGCAAATTTGTTTGCAACGAGTAAATCCGTTGGTCAAATTAATTTGTGCAACGCATAGAAACGTTGGTCACCCGGTTTACCAACGTTTTTGAGCAACGGATTCATTAATTTGTGCACCGAGTACAATAATTTAGGCAACGTATTACTCTAATTTGAGCTTTGAGCAACACTTATACGTTGCAAACCAATTTACAGGTAAAAAAAAAAAAATCCGACCATAATTCCAGGTAAAAAAAAATCCGACGATAATTCCGGCGGATTTCTGCACCTTCATATACATCAACTAAAAGACCAAATTTTTCATATGGAAAGAATCTCATAAACACATCATTATTCATCATCGCAATCCATCAAGATATATTCATTTATATCAGCTTGTAACAGATGAACTATAATAAACCGTAAAATTATTTGGTTGATTCAAAGATAAATACACTTTGGTCAAGAATCCAAGTTTCTGAATTTAACAACATGAAAGTTAGTTCATAAGAATACCTTCAGTTGTTTACATATATTGTATAATGAGAAGTACCAATGGTGGAAGAGCATTAATATCAATCTTGCAGAGTACAAGACAGAATTATAATCCAACTGAAGTTGATACATAAGCCTCATAGTTATTGACAATACCAAAATGTTGACACTTCAATTCATGACATCAAAAGAAATCTCAACAGTAAACTTACTTAGTAAACAATGTTTGTCTTTGGGTAAAATTCAATGTGTTAATGGTAGATAACAGAGAACCTGAGGGTACTATTGGCACCTTATATGGAAACATGACCTGCAATTGTCTTCCATCATCGACTGCGTACATCTCAACAAGTATAAAAGAGACACAAGCTTTGTTAATTACGACGACGAATATAGTAATTAGTAAATGTTCAGATTCCTAGAGTACTGAAGTAGTGGCGGTCATCTACATAGTTAACAAAAAGAATATCGTAAAGATGAATAATTTACAATGCTAGCTTTAGTAAAAAAACACAATTCACGTGCAAAACAATTTCACCCAACCTACAAACATTCAGAGAAATAATTGTATATCAAGAAACGAACCTGCTTAGCTAGAGTGCAAGCATGATCTGGTGAATTAAGGAATTCATAGTAGAACACTGAAAAGTTAAGAGCAAGTCCAAGCCTTATTGGGTGAGTAGGATTCAATTCAGCAAAAGCAATATCCTACACCAGCAACAACAAAAATGAGACCGGGATCAAAACCACATTAAAAAAGAGAGGCAGATCCTACTTTACATGTTTGAGCATATCACAACCTGGTTGAATTTGAAGTGTCCCATTTTTGTATTTCTGAACAAGTGCATCATTTATTTGTTTTTCCTTCTTGATGCTATCTTGTATGTCTTTACTTAGAGACTTTCCAGGTTGGATATCATCAATACCAATCGAGAACCCATGGTTCCCAATCCAGTGAGCACTGCAAGAAAGAAAGGAATTTAGAGTACAATGTATACGCGCACGAAATGGATAATAGTACTTGCAAAGAATCAACTACTGTAATATTTGGCTTGTCTCAGTGAGAGGCTAAGATCATTATATTTTTATTCAAATAGGACAAGGATATCATTGACAATACATAATAAAACTGTGCACAAGCTATTTCACGAAACAGATTGCCTCACTGATCTAGTGAACCACAACTTATCATAAGCCTAAAGGTTCATGAAAGATTATTACCTCAACTTTGCTAGAAGGTTCATACAAGCAGCAACATGTGCATTGTAATCTTTAAGTAGAGCAAAAATGTGTCCGTCGTTTCCTGGAGGTGAATTCAGATGGAAAGAAATCCTGGGAAGTTTAGAAAATCAACAAAACAAAAAGATAGTTGCACGACATAAGGTTTTCCATCCAATCCCACGATAGGAAGAGAAGATCTCAAAGTGCCCACTCAAGAACATCAAACGGGCAACATATGTGGTACACACTACCCGGGACATAATGATTGATTCAAGAAATTATTCCGAAGGAGGACCAAGCTTGTATAAACAAGTGATAATCTCCGTAAAATGGTTTGCTTATCTATTGAAATAATTAACTTTGGTGGGTATAACTAATATAAGCCGATGTATGTACACCCAATCACCGCCTACCAATCCCAGACATAGTTGAAGGTGGTCTGTGTCACTTGTTTAACAAGAAACTCCATTTTAAGATTTTAAATAGGTGGAGCTCTGTAAGATGTGGGAGTTCTCATGCCAGTGACATCTTTTGATACAACATGATTCCTTAAAATAGAATCCCTTAATGCTTAACAGTGCTACTTGACAGAAACCAATACGAAACCTAATCCACCCAAACTAACTATGTCACTTGCAATATATCACATGACGATAAATGTTGCATAATACCAATCAAAAAGAAGGATTTAGCAATAATTTAGATTTGAGAAGGTAAAGGAACCCACCTACAGTAGCTTTACCAAATTTCCCACAAATGAGTTCACTCTTCTAAATATAGACAAATCCTTCTTTAGAGCATGAGCATGATGTTTCTTTGCCCTGCTTGTAAGATTTCTTCGCAACAGTAAGATTCACATAGACCCTCATCTGAGCATGAGGGCGAATTAGAATGCTGAATAGCTGTTTTCCAGTCCAAAGCTCTACTGGCTGTTGTCCTGTGGACAACCAATTTCATTTCAATTAGTGAAAACTAACGTATGTAGAAACTACGGAACGACATAAAACAGTGCAATTTACACAAACTTTTGCATAATAGCAAGTGTTTTTTTTTTTTCTTTGTATCGTTCGATAAAGAAGCCAAATTTTGATAGATCTCTAACCAATTTAAGGATATATGCAACACCACAGCTAAAAAGTCCATGCAAGACTACTTGCATCTAGGCGAACAACATTTTACAGGCCAATTTTTATTTGCAAGAAACTGAGTCAGGAGTAGATCCCAATTATTCCGTAAAAAGGTAGCTGCATTCATCTTTGCATCCATTTGAACTAAATACTCGTGGATCTCTTGATTCAAAGATGCAATGAATAGAAGCAAGCTTTGTTTCTAACTTATATATGACAAAAGGAAATTCCAAGAATAGTAGAAATACCGTCAAAGCTGCCCAAACATCATCTTTGAAATAATCCGGCACGGTCCTCCACTTAGCGAAGGTAACTGGAACATGACTTCTGATTAGATCTCCTGCCCTGGTAGAGAATTTGCAAGCATAATCTCCCACAGGCTCGAAAGCAATGTCAAGTTCGAGGGGAAGTTTCGGTTTAACCAAAGAAGAGCTGGACATATTTTGTTGTGACGTCGTAAGATAATAACAGTAGACACTGAAACATCACAATAAGAGCAGAAAGCAATTATTATGAAATCATTGTAAGCCGAAAATTACAAACTATCACAACAAATTAAGGTTCAAAATACAAACAGGCTGTAACCGCGCCTGTTAAAGAAAGCAAAAATGGACAGAATTGTAACTAATGTACATATGTAACTAACATGCCGTTGACTTTTAAATCATGCCTCACTAGTTCAAACCTCTTAGATTTTGCATTACGACGAACACGACAAGGACAGGGACAGAATTGTGAGTCTCAAGTTCTGTTCTTATATGCAAAGGCAATAAAAGTATCCACTCATGTTCTAAACCTATCTCCAAACAACCAACCTTTCCCAGTCTGTTGAGACATTCTACAATAATAAACACAGACCGATTATAAAATAGATGCACTATTTCTAGCCTATAATTTCACAAAAAAAAAAAAAAAAAAAAAAACCAATCTTCTGAAATGAAGAGCAAACTGAATTGATAACCAGAAACTGAATTATAAGCAAACTGAGAGCAAATTCATTCACTTTTACAGGAGACTTTACATAAACCAACTTCAACAAACCATTAAATTGAAAGCCAAAACACACCCAAGCCTTAAAATTGTACATAATACAAAAAGAAAAAACAATCCATACATCAAGACTCCAAAGTAAAACCCGTAACTTAAAAACACCAAAACAACTTCAATAAACACACTAAACTGAAATCTAAATACACCCCATGCTTTAAAATTACATAATGGAAAAAAAGAACACCAAAAACTATACATGCAGTAAGACTCCAACTTCATAGAGTTAGGTCAAATAATAGATCAAAAGATACCCAACAAAATCAAAATTAAACAATAGTAGTAGTAGTAGATACTGGTTTATACCTGACGATGATCAACAAAGCAATCAACTATCACATGAATTGATTTTGGATTTCAGGAACAAATTTGATTTTCTAGGTTTATGAATTTTTTTCAGATTTTTAGAAAATAGATCGAGATTTGTGGGTTTTGATTACTGATGAAAGGTTTTTTCATATGGTTAGTAAAGCTAAACAGGTCTCTGGGTTTTGATTCTGAGAGAAAACTTGGGTTTGATTCGGGTTTTCTTTCCGAAGAAAAACTCTCTGCAAATAAGAGAGAGAGAGCAAAAGACGAGAATGAAAATAAGAGAGAGAATATTTGATGAATTAATTTTAAGATTTTCTAAAAAAGAAAAATAATAACAATAAAAAATATCTAGAGATTAAAAAGACATGAGTACTAAAAGCCCAAATATATGATATTACATAAATGACATTGATGTACAACGTTTTTACACGTTTCAAAACGTTGCTCTATTATATTTAATTAACTAATATTATTTATTTTGTGCAACGAATTTTTTGGTGTGTAACGGATATTGACGTTGCACAATCCGTTACACACCCCCGAAATTGATATATTGCAAAATGCAGGATATGGTGTAGTGTTTTTTTATATAAATAAGTCAAAAGAATATCAAGAATCAAAAAGGACAAAGTAGAAGGAGGCCTTACTGATAACATATCTTGTACATGTCCTACTATCCCTACCACTTATAATTTAAACAAGAAAAATTATGTGCCTAATCATATAAACACCACTTATAATTTAAACAAGAAAAATTATGTGCCTAATCATATAAACGATTCTCGGGACATGCTTGACCATTCTAAGTGAAACCAAGTTCCAACGATGCAAGCACCGCAAGAGTTGAATTTCCTAAGATGGATTATTAACTAATCATGTATGCCGTATTTTTCATGACTGACCATCACTAATTGATTACTTTCGTTTCTATTACCGTTATCTTTCTCCTAAAGCAATAAGTTATAATTAGTTATTGCATTGAATATGCACCGTCGACATTCACTTCGCAATAAACAGGATAAGCTCATAGACAACCCAAACAGTGACTAGAAGGAAACACCGTCATGACTCCTCATGATGGGCAAGCGATCAGTGCCATGGTTTGAATTCGGAATAATAAATATCAGGCAAAGTTCCAATTGTGGTCCTAAAAGACAAGTTATGATTTCAAGATACAAGTTTCTAAGAGAAATGATATCTTGTATTTCTAATATTTTCTGCTTAACAGGGGAGCCACGGTTTTTTTTTTTTTTGCTTTATGCCACTAGAAACTCAGGACCGGCTCTTCCTATGGGAAGCTAATGTTAAACCTCAAAACCAAAAATGCTCGTCGGCTTTTGTGTGGACTCATTTTATTGGTTTGAGTATATCGAGTAACGGAAGAAGAAGATCATTTTGTCTATTGAAAAGTCTTTGGAAAGACATATTCAAGTCCATGAAACAACATTGAAGAAGGAAGTGGGCAACTATGCAAGTGTTCTTGTAGATGGACTTCGCAAAACCAATACCATATAAGTGTTATCACTGCAAGGTGTTAGGGCTTCTGGTGGCAGAGTGTAGATCAAGGAAGGAATTGGCTCGGAAGGATGGTGAGTAAGCTGCATATATTGTTTGAAAAAACGAGGTTACCGAGTACACCTCCAATTATTTTTCGAATTAACCCATATAGCATATAATTCGATTATCATCTCATTGAATATATAATTAACTAAATAATCCACGAAAATATATTTGACTATGAGATGCTTAAACTTCAATCATAACGACTACAATTTATAATGCGGAAGTAAAGCAAGACACAAGAGATTTTGTTGACAACGAAAATTTTCGGGCAGAAAAACCCTGAAACCTAGTCCAGTTCTGAATACTCTCATAGTTAAACCGATAAAGAATGCCTACCAACTCAACCGCGTATAATTGAGACGAATAAACTACTACTAGTTACTCAGTCTCCTCAATATTCCTGCGCCTACAACCAATCCGGACAACGCATGTGGATCCCTTAACAGAAGTCCACTGTCATAAGTTATTCCACAACATGTCGTGAAGACTATACCTACCAACTTCATAATTTATAATACTTTGATTCCTTTATGACGTGTATCAAAAACCAAATAATAGTCTATATGATGCCACTCTACCAAATCACAAATCAAGATATAAGTGACAATATCAGAGCTAGGGATCTTCTGCTCTAGATCATAAATGCTTGATATCACCAAGATATGGTCAATCAAATTTACGATTACAAACTAATCTCTCAGTTACAGATATTAAGTTTGCAAAACAAACAACTTGTCGATCTGCAAGAATTATGTTTATTTTACATGGTAGTTCGTATATGGACTACTATAACACCTTCCAGTTGTCCAGAAATCAGTGACTAGTTCAATGAAATTCAAAAGGAAAAAAGAACAAAAAAAAATCTGTGACGCCCCAACTCTTAAACCTGCTTAGCTAATAGGATTACAACCTAATTGAAGCATCAATTCCAGATCAACGATTTTAAGAATCATAATTACATTAAATGAATTAAAACCAAACCCAAACTGCTAAACCCAAACACTCTGAGGTCAAAAGATGAAGAACACTCAAATGATATATAAATATATTTGTGTGTTGTTTACATTAAATAAATAATACATATGCATAAAAGTTACATAAAACATAATTTAGTTCGGTAACGCTTTTTACTACGAACACGGATATCTTCACTGCACCATTTCCTCTGATAGCTGAAAACTGAAGTGGGAACGAGTGAGCACATCATCCCAAAAGGGAGCTCAATGGAAACACATAACTCTCAAGTAATCACTAACATGCTTCACTGTTCTAGAATAACAACAACTGAAAGAAAGAGTAATGAATCTAAGCATTCAACGATTCATACAACAAGAAGCGAGTGTCACTCTAACCTCGCCAAACTCATTGGACAAGACGACGTGGGAGCAACCCTAATTAATAATAATAACATCATCCACACAAAGTGCCCATACAAACCATGATTCAGAATATTACCATCAAGATCAGAAAGTTAGACAAACAAGTATAATATGCACAAGAGTGATTTCCCTCAAATAAAATAGTATATATAATATCATAACGGATGAATTACCGCCCTACTAAGAAACTATTCAAACGGATGAGTTACCGCCCTACTATATTAATAAGCAATAATATTAAAACGGATGAATTACCTCCCTACTAATGAAATAGATATTAAAACGGATGAATTACCGCCCTACTAAAATAATATTGTCGACGGATGAATTACCGCCTTACTTAACTTAGCTAAGTGCCATGGGGAAACACTGACACTCCTCGGAGGGAAATCCTACAATGCATATCACACACAAACACATCATGGAAAACATCGTACATACAAGATACAACATATACATCATATTCAAAGATACAAGAATAGTACTTCAAGTACATGCAATCAGATGGTAAAGACTTATCATGCTCGCAGATAAAAAGTAATTTAATGATTACAAGAAGGTTACAGAGTTCCCACCTCTTTTGATTACAAGCCGCTCCTACCTCGAAGTCCACAATCCACTGCCCAAAGTATACCCAAATTAAAAATGAGTATTATTATGATTTTACACAAGTTCAAAACGAGTATGATTTCATACTCGATCTCAAAATGAATATGAAATTTATACGCGAACTGAAATCGAGTATGAAATCATACTCATTTTCAGATCGAGTATGATTTAAATTATGTTTGATTTTTTCAATAATCGGTTTTTTGTGTACATGTGTAAAAACCGATTCTGGTTTTTTTTTTTGTGAATTGAAAAAATCAACCCAAAATCGGTTTATGAGAACATGAACATATACCGATTCTGGTTTGATTTTTCTTCAAAAATAAATTATTTGTTTTTTCATGTTTTGATGATGAATCAAGATTAGTTGATTCTAGTTTAATTTCAATAAACATCAATTAATCACCCGATTAACACTAATTAATCAGGGGTAAATTAGCCATTATGTAAAATAGTTGGATAAAGGGTTACACTTTTTACCTTTTAATGACCCTGTTTGTCCCGTAGTCATAGGCCCCAAATTAACAAGGACAAAAAAAAAACCTTCTCTAAAAGCATCTTCAATAGTGCTTGGATATATATGTATCTTAGCTGGAGATAAAATGCTAACACATTTTTATTTTTTTTGAACGTCTAGAACTTAAATATAAATTTAAACGTCCCCACGGGGTTTGTAACGTTCCCAGCATTGATATAATGTCTGTCATGCCATCAGATTAATGCTGCAAATCTTTTTACGAGTATGAGTAGCTAGATTTTGACGCAGGAAAGTATCTTTCTAAGAAAGTTTCTTCAACCCATTTCATGTTGTAACACAATCAGAAGGTAAATATTATAACCTTTTTTTAGCAATATCCATTAAAGAAAATTGAAAAGCTCGTAAGATAGCCCATCTGCATTAGTACCCTTGGGTAGCATGTCCATGACTATTGTGGAAGTACATATTTGGATCTTCATTACGCATTCCATTAAACTTGGGAAACTCTCAAATCAACCCTAAATGGTTTCAAAGTCAGATGTTGATTGAATACACCCACTGTTGTGTATCCATTTTATGAGAAGCTAAATCCTTGAGTGTACGGTTCGTATCATCCATTGTTTCCTTTTGTGTTTTTTTCCGGTTTATCTTTCATTATTCTTCCCTTGCGAGTCTCGGTTCCAATCTTTGCATAACTAATAGGTTTTGGATTCGTTTTCGGTTTAGGAGCCAGAAGGTAGGTACCTGAAACACAATTCTAGAAAGCAAAATTAAAAATTAGAACAAATTAACAATCCGCTATGCCTCCTCGGCAACGACGCCAAAATTTAGTTGGTTGTCAGCGAAACAAAATTATTTCAAGTCTTTTCACTTCACAACTATAACATAAGAGTATAATAATAACACAAGTCCGATCCAGATGGAGATATGAGTAATTTATGTATTTGGAAACTTAAGTAAACCGGGTAGATTTTGTTTTTCAGAGTTAATTTAAACTAAAAGCTATAAACATTTAAGTAAATATCAGAGGAGAAAGCTGGTTATGGAATTCATCGTACACATGTTACTCAATCAAGTAATGAATATCATCATTCAATATCTCTCGTTACCAATAACTCTAAAGTATCCCCAATCGGTGTAATACTTCCTTACGCCTCCTAATGTCAACACATACTACAATCGCTAGTATATGAATTATTTTCCACCAAATAACCTAATGCTACTTGCTACAAGATTCAAACTGAGAAAAGCATTAAGATCTATGAGACGAGTTAATCATAGGCAATACAAATATAATCATGGAATATTCAACCTAGGACAAGTTCTACTTGCGATGTACTTCACAATTCACGCAACTAGTAATCACAAATTACTACTTGTTATTAGGGTTCCTGATAAAAATACGTAAGAATCCTAATTAGCTATGGATAAGTTATTAAGATATTTAATTTGCGACTTAAACATACATATAGGTTTCTACATCGAGGTGGATATCCTAATCTAGGTTTGATAGAGCTTAGGAAAGAGTTTAGTTTCTTAATCGGAGATTGATACTTGAGGCCAAGTTTGTGTTCTCTAATATCGGACTAGAATTGTAGGTTTTTATACATCTAACCTAATAGAGTGGTAAAATATTGTGCTTAGGTTTTTGGTCTCTTCGTCGGGAGAATCGAGTGTGAGCTCAAGGCCAATATCGGTGTGAGGGAAAAACTTGTTTGGAGAAGATTTTGGGGTTATGGTGAAGAAGATATGGAAGAGAAGATCTGAGGCTGGTTTGAAGAATAACTTAGAGAGTTGATTTCTAAGGTTTCTTTAATGGTGTTCTCGGGTATGTATTGTTAAATCTTTGCTTCTTGTCTTAGGTTGGTGAAAGAGCATGTAATGATCTTTGTTTGTAATGGAAGTTTTTCTAGTTGTGTTGTCCTTGGATGTATCTTGTAAAAATGAACCGCGTATATCTTGTGTTATGTGGTTGTTTATTTTTTGTCTCTCTTCTTATTTTCCATGTTTGGTTCCAGTCACCAGTTTCCTCTTGTTATCCTGTGTCTCGCTGCGTTCGGGGTGCCCATTTCCACAACACCATGTTTGTGGTTAGAAGTTTCATCTTGAATCAAATGTTTTTGTTAGAAGTTCGATTCTTGATCTTTATGTGAAGTTATGTACAAACCGGAAAGCTTTTGATGCTACAACTGAATCAAATGTGGTTTCTTATACTGCTTCGATATGTGGATACTTGAAAAATTAAAAATGTGTAGATGCTTTGCAGGTTTTTCAAGATAATACCTGAAAAAAATGTTGTTTCTTGGAATACAATGATTTGCGGTTATAACAAACTGGTCATACCGAAGAAGATATACGAAGCTATTGCTTCTAAATGATCAAAACCACTAAATGACAATGACAATAAAATTGTGGAGTAGTATCATGCTAAACACCAATGGAAAGAAAGACTGATATTCGGCCGAAAAATACTCTTGCACTGAGTAAATAAAAGCTTACCAAGTAATATCATTGAACCCCCAAGTTTTATTTTACACTATTAATTAGTCAAAATATATAATACGCCCATTGGCTTGAAAGAACATAGCATGAGGCAAATTATTAAAACTTGGATGAACATCCACAACTGTACACTAGAAATTTATATATTCTAACCCCCACATTGGAGATTTACAACACTAGTAACCTTGAGAAAACCCATAATGATAACACTACCATGATTTGTTCGTCGATCCCTTCTCCCTTGCAATTTAATGTTAATACGCCTTGACAAGTTCATGACGATAAGCAATATTAATATCTCCAGGAATAACATTAACACTTCCAAAGGCAGCAACATTACCTTTATGATTAGCGGCATGAACATCTGCAAGAATAACATCTACACCTTCAAGAACTACAGCAGTAATGTCTATAAGAAAACCATCATTGACACCTCCAAGAGCAGAACTAACAGCATCTGGTTCTTGGTTTTCATCGGATGTTCGTTTTCTTTTAGAACTACTACTACTACTTTCAGCTAATTCATTATGTTTGCGCTTCGCTTCTTTACGTCTAGCTGCTTCTGCTGTAACTTCAGCGTTTTCCTTCAAATTAGAATCTTGAATTTCACTCGCATCTTTTGATTGTTTTTTTTCCATTGTACCCATATAAGTACCTGAAACCACTGAAACTAAGCTCTCCACATAACTCGCCAAGGAAAAATAACCAACATCGATATCATTTATATTCAGGATCCTATCGCTGTCATTCTTTCCGTTGTATAAACCGAGACGGTCACCATCCTCTATTAGAATCTCACCATCTTTTACAGACCTGTAGAGCTTTAACGAATCCGGATCTGCAACAGTAATTCTTTCTTGGGTAGTGGTGAATTTCTTAGTCCAAGATTCTCTCACTCCATAATTTTGCATAACCCATACATCAACACGAACATTACGAACACTACAGATTAAGCAAAGAGAGTCTCCCAGCACTCGGACATCAAAATTCTCTCCTGGACATGTCATAATTTCTTCTGGAAGTGGCAAATCCATGAACTTCTCACTGTTTATATCAAAGGAAATTATAGTGTTTTCACGAGAGGCGGTATCCCCTGACCAATGAGTAGCTTCAACTAACCAATGAAGAGCACCATTCAGAAGCACACCTGGAGCTACACCAGAATACGCGTACGGGATGTTTTGGCCTCTACTCCATGAACCAGCTGTGTATACATAAACTTCAGAAAAATCATCAAACTCGCCGGCGTCACCAACGTTGCCAGTTGCAATACATACCAACTTGTAGTTATCAGTTTTGGCATCGTAACCAAACCCATAGGAAAGGTTGACTTCTACGTCCGGGCGTGCTTCTTTGATTTCCTTGTATTCTCTTGTAGATGGGTTCCAAAGAAATAGAGTACCACTTTCCGAGGCCAATAATAAAATTAAGCCATTGCAAGATCCAACAATCCAATGGCGATTACTTTCATGTATAGCATTATTGTCGTTTGGGTAATCCATCGGAACAGCTCCGTCACACTTGCTTGACGTCCGTGATAATATTGAAGCATAATCTATGGAATAAAATATATCATCAGCTTCCTCGGACTCACCACTGACTCTGATCATATATTTTCTGTTTCTAAGGTTGTTTTTGGTGGCAAGATTAAGGTGATCCTTTATGAACTTGCGGTTAGAAAGTAATGCATGCCAACTCTTGCATACGGACTTGAAACATAAGATAGATTGCACAGGTAACCTTAATAAAATCTCTTCTTGGATCTCTTCGGGAATAATTGATCTTGACATTGTTGTTTTAAAAATTTTACCTTTCGCTAGGAACAAGCAGAGCTTTATTGTTTAGGAAGAATGAGAAGCCTTGGTTTTTCTTAGCTTTGGCGTGTCTACTTTAATAGGGTGCTCGCTTATTTATATAGCCTCCACATAAGGTCTCTTGGTCTACAAGCAGTTTGAGCTTTTAAAAACAACATAAGAAGCTATCCTACGGCTGTAAGTTTCCAGAACAGAGCTAAACTTGATTGCCGATTTCCTTTTTTTTTGGAATCTCATGCACATTGTCTCTAGTTAGGAATTTCCACTGGTGAATCAGACCTTATCAGTTCATACTACGAGCGGGACTCGTTCTCGGATGCTCGAAAGTTATTAGAGAAACGTAAAGGAGGGCACATAGAAATGTAATGCAGAAGAAGCTAGGAAACAATAGACTTTCCAAAAAAAAGCCAAGCCTCTAAGAAAATACAGACAACTAACTTATTTTGGCCGGAGCTCCCATTAATTCCACTTAATTCTTGGAAGCTCCTTTTTGGTTTTAGCTCTTTGTTTTCCTTCTACGATGCCGCCAAAAAGGGTCCTCAATTCATTCAGAAGTTAGCCTCGAGAATCGATGTGCACTTTAAAATTGAGCTTGGAAAAATTGGTACAGCACGACGGGGTTTTAAACCTACCCTGAAACAGTGAGACTCATATTTTTATGGGGATAGTTTCAAAAGAAAAAATAGATTTTGATATAAAAATGGGATAATTTCTATTTCGTTTCCTACATTTGTGTAATTTTCGCATGGAAGCCATAGCTAAACCAACTATAGCTTGGTTTTTCTGGTAGAAGTTCTAAGCCTCTAACCCCTTCGACCATTATAAAACCAGTTTTACGCAGATGAAGTAAAAACAATCGAACTGTAGCTAAACTGAAATAAAAATGGGATTGGAGATATATCTATGTTTTCATGAACAAAACTGCAGACAGTCGCTGATGCAACCTACCAAACTATATAAATGATATACATGTAACATGTCTTCCCTCAATCATCGTCATCATCTGCAAAGCATTCAATACGACAAAAGGAGAAGCACATGAACGTTTGGCCGTGCTGAATTGTAATTTGCTCAATATATTTATTCCGCAGAATACAGTGGCTGAGTAGAATTTAGCAAGGTGAGTACCACATCTGCTGTGCTAAATAACTTGACCGCTGCCACTAGTTTTAGATAGACGACACCGGCGGAAGTAACGGCGCTTTCATTGATCAATTTTTTGTGAGCGCCACAAATAAATGGTGGATAAAGGCCACTGTTAATTTTGAAGTGGATGAATCAGTTCATCAGTTATTTATCTCTTGTTAATGTACGATGTACCAAAGAAATTTCGAATTATAGCTAGTTGAATCTTCATTGGTTTTTCACTTTTCCTTCTGACATTAGCATCATTTATTAACCTGGCAATCTCCCTTTGTAGCTCCTTCGACCAACATTTTGGAATATGGTGCCTTAATCAATTTTATGGAGCATTTGGTGTGAGTGAACCCAATGCAGAGATTTTGAATCAGAAGACTAGAACTGCGAGTCAGGTCATCATTGTGGTTATATATCTTCTCTGTTCTTGGTCTCTTGCGATCAAGAGTTTTGAAGACTTCCCCTACAAAACTGATGTTGAATTGGGGTGCATTTTGGTTTTGGGTTTTTCTATTAATACTAGGCCTGGGCCTTTCCAGTGATGTATGATCCATTAAAGAAACCTGTTACGAGGCCTTTCCAGTGATGTATGATAGTAATGCCCTTATTATTTAAATTTTTAGATTTATTTTAAATTTTAAATTTATTTTTCTCAAAATTATTTTTTTTACTATTTTCTATTTTTTATTATTTTTTGATTTTTCAAAGCAATGTTTTATTCATAAAAGAATTAAAAAAAGCTTTTGGTTGGTAACCTAGTAACAAGATGGGCTCCAACGCCTTTTTAAATAGCACTGCCTAATCTATGAAAAATAAAACTACCAAAACCACTACTCGCGTCATTACTAACTAAACAATTCTTGAGACGCTTGAAAAAACACAAAGTATCCTCACCCAATTCTGTATTTATAAAACCTAGACCCTTTTTTAAAGTGTTTTCTGTATTTATAAAACCTAGACCTAGGTTCGGCTGATATTTTTTTAAAACATACTTAGGTTTTATCATCCGAACTTCACTCTTTAACTGTCCAACCTAATTTCGGCTGATTCGAGCAAAAAATAGGACAGCCGAACTTAGCATTGTTCTTCATAAAGTGAAGTTCGGGTGTTTAATTATCAGCTGAACTGTTCATCAACACTTTCAGAATGAAGGTCAATGAGTAGTTCGGCTGATAATTCGTTTCAATTGTAAGACGAACTTCACTCTGTAATTAGTCTAAGATGATGGAAATTGTAGTCCGATTGTCTTCAGTTGGAGGAAAGAAGAGAGAAGAGAAGAGAAATAATTAAGCAAAATAATTAAAATTAAAAATTAAATAATTAAATAATAATAATAAAAAATGTTATCAAAAAAGTAAATATTTAAAATAAACAATAAAAAAAAGTTCTTAATTAAATTAACAAATAAGTAAATTAATTAATTAATCAAGGTTATCTAAGTAATTTAACTAGTTTTAGACACCCCTTATCAACCTACACTAGTTAGGGTAAGCATTGAGTATGCCTCAAAAAAAATTGGTATGCCTCAAAACAAGTTTCATCTTTTAGGTGGTTCCATCCTTTGAACACATATTTCATTGCCTCTTGAAGGAGAACAATTTTTTGGGCACCACTCCATTTCGGAGGGGGTCCATTATTTCAATTTGAGTAGGACATTATGAAGTAAACCTAAGCTACCCCTTATGTAAGTATTTATATTAATACGAAACTTACCCTTCCTATTAATTAGTTAATGTAATGATTAATTACTGATTAGTAATTAGTTTTTGTTAATAAGAGGGTTTTGTCAGAAGAAGAAGAATTATTGAGAAAAAGAAGAAGATGTTTCTGAAGCAAAATTTTTTTATTTTGAGATGGGTTCATATGAAATAAGTGATTCAAGTGATGATAGCTCCTCGTCCGAATTATAACCTTCTTAATCTCTTAGTATTCTTTAATCTTCACAACGATCCGAAAATGAGTTATTTGTTATATAGTGAAATCATTCTTCCCCAAACTCAATCTCAAGATCAATATGATGGATTTTACCAGGCACAACCAGAGGATGAAGTTTTGGGTACTCAATCATGCTTCAAATTAAGTAAATGTTGATTGAAAACTTTATAAACAAAGGAGTACAAGATCTGAAGAAAATGTTTCCGAACTATTCCGTAAGTGCAGTTCAGTTAGTGTTTCAACAGACGCATGTAGCTGAACTACTATTTAATTGAGGTTTTGGTTAGTTCGGCTATCTGTTTCAAGAAGATGTAGCCGAACTTTGATGGTAGATTATACAGATTACAGAGTAATGTTTGGTTTAGTCGAGTGTACCACTTTTCTTTCTAAACTTTCAGTTTGAAAAGTGTTATATAACCACAATACCAAGCTCGACTACCTTTTCAATGGCGAACTTTTGGAATTTCTTAGTTCGGCATGTTCGCAAAATTTTATTAGATTGAGAGAATGCCGAACTTTTTGTTTAAACTCTTCGGCTCTCTCAATAAAATTCTTTATATTTCCAAACTGTGTTGTATTATTTTTTTGTGGTTCCTATTGACGTTGTGCTATTTCTCGTAAATCTAATGTGAACCAATACAATGGATGATCAACCATCTCCCGTTGATATTTTGTACGAAAATACATCCCATCACTATACGAATGACTTGGTAGGTCAACAAACATTTTCATGTGTAAATCAAATATTTCAAAGTACGTTTATATTTTTGTAACTTTTAATCCTTAATGTAGATATTTGAAGGTCCTCTTGAGGAAAAGAGTTGGGCTAGGGAACATGCACAAAAAGATATGTGCATATTAGTTTTGAATGGAAAAGAAAGCGATACTAGCTTCGAACTGGTTTGTAAGACAAGCGGTAGACCCGAAACTAATCACAAGAAGAAGTGTTATGTATATAAAGGAAATACCGGTAGGAAGAACAAAACTTTATCTAAGAAAACTAGTTACCTGTTCAAGCTAGTATTTAATAGAAACAAAAAATTGAAAGGATGGGTTCTACACAAGGTTGTGGAAGGTCGTCATGACCACCCTCGTCCAGAACATCTTAAAGGACATTTCATGGTCGCAAAGCTAACTCTTCGAGAAATGGACAAGTAGATAAAATGAGGAAAATTGGTGTTTCACAACTCATCTTTGTCCACCATTAACAATGCAATTGAGACAACTAAAAATAAGGAATGGTTAGATAAACAAGTGAAGCAACAATTGTTTCATTTGGCCACCGTTTACTGTGCTGTTTTACTTTTTAAGGGACGACTAAGAACCAAGTTACGTTTTTGCGCTACATCAAGTTACGGAAATCTTCCGAGGTGATGATATTCCCGAGGTTATATTGACCAACAATGATGCGGCATTAATAAATGCAATAGAGGAAGTGTTCCCATTAGCACATAATATGCATTGTACGTTCCATGTATGGTGTAATTTGATGAATAGGTGAAAACCTCATATTTTTCTACCCAAGAGAAAAGAAAATGATGAGATTAAGAAGCTACCGGAATTTGAACGAGCGGATGAAAAAGAGGAAATTTATAAACAATACGAACTAAATTACGCTTAATGGGTTGTTTTCAAAGGTGAGTGGGAATCATTGTATTGGTCTCTCACCGAGGATGAATATATCTAAAACTTGCGGCATTTATCAAGCATTGGCATAACCCGGATTACGGCGAGGTTATACCATATGTTCTTGGAAAATGGTTGGAACCGAACAAAGAGAGGTTTGTTTATGCCTTCACCAACCAATATTATAAAAACTTGGGAAATTAAGCTACAAGTTTGGTAGAGTCGGCTCACCACCGGTTTGACAAGAATATTTTTGGATTTGTTGATAATTTTGTAATCATGTGGCATGTTATGGAAAATTACTTCAATAGCGACATTGATAGAATAAAAGAGAAGTTCCAAAAAAGTCGTATATTCAAGATTAAGAAATGAGCCAATCATCTATTGTTCAAAGGAATGCATCATAACGTATCTCGTGCATGTATTAAGTTGTTAATTATAGAAGTCGAGTTGATTGAGAAGTGGGAAACCAAGTCGGACGATGTATATTATAGTAACATGAAGAAGAGCATGAGACTCCCTTGTCACCATATGATACTTAACAAAAAGAATGGCGTAATCCCTTTTAGTGAAATTGATTCATTTTGGAAGCAATTAAGTTTATTCCCTCCTCCAAAGAAGCCGGAGAAGAGTTTGAGGATAACGAAATATGAAGAACCGTCATCGAGATGTATCGAAGCATGAACAAATTCCAACGAAAAATCTTTTGGGATGACATGAGGACAATCATTTATCCACACACTTCAGGGAATGTTCACAAACCGGAAAAGGGACCAATCCAAAAGTAGGCCAAGTTCCAAAGAAAAAAAAAAAAAACTAAAATAATGTGCGAAGGTTTTGGTTAAGAAGCAAAGTGACATGCACGCAAATACTAGACATCCTTCAGCCCATGAGTACACCGCGCAAAGTACAAAGAGAAATTCTAAGAAACGGGGTGGGACTATTGAGGAGAAAGGTAAAACAAGTGAACGAGATATGAATAAAAAAGGTATGATGTGTCCATCGCCACCAAGCCAGCTAAGCCAAGGTATTTAAAACACCTTCTGATAAATTAGTTCATCCTAAAATCATGAGTAGCTTAAAAAAGAAAAATCTACTCATAGTCAATGTACGTTGACTTAGTCAAACTTTTATAGGGCAATATTTATGATGACGCTTTCGGCATCCTTTAGTTCAGGGCCGACCCTGTCCCAAATAATATATAAAATAATAATGCTACAAAAAAATAATCATACATATTTAAGTTTTGTCCAACTATAATTTAATATTTGTTTGTTTTTCATCAAAATTAAAATCAAGTTGTATTTCATTCCTAATAATTCGTAGTGCACTCAAAAGACCGTAAGTCACGTCGTTGTATTGCAACAAGATTTACTGTTAGTGGTATCTTATTTTCCTATGCATGTATCTTAGGCTTATATCAAGGTTTCCAGTGGTATCTTATTTTCCTATGCATGTATCTTAGGCTTATATCAAGGTTTCAATCTGTCTAATATGACATGCAAATTGTTGACAAAATAATAACAATGTAGCTAGGTGTATTAATTTATTATGAGTAATTTTGTTCGACCTTAATATAAGGTATGAATACTAACATTAATCTCGTGGAATTATGTTTTGAAATACGTCAATTCATGCATATTCACTCGATTCATCTACTCATCCGCAAATATCAAAACCGTTGGGTAATAGACTGGATGCAAGTGCATTTCTAATCAGTCATTTTAATCGGTTTGACACAGATGTAAATGTGGTACAGTGGCAAATCGTTGGGTGGTGATACTAGCGACCTGAATTCGAAATTTATTAGCGCTTTGTTTTCCTAATTAGTTGGTCTTGTAGCTAGTAGGCTACTCTGAGGTTTAAACTTTTAATATAACATTTGGGTTTTAACCCTTTTTCTTTAATAAAAAAGAATAAATTGGAAGAAGGTGGTTCCAAATCTACATCCGACATCCGTTGCTTACTCAAAGATTTATGAAATAAACAGATAAACCGATAGAGTATCTATTTTAATGGGATTAGGCTTGAGTTGAATTTTTGTGCTTAGATGACTGGAACCAACCAAAGGGCTTAATATTGGGTCCGGTTTTATGTAGGAACTACCATTTACCTTCATAACTTTGGAGAACCCCACTGGTCTAAAGTGCCCCAAAATTCTCTGTTGTTACAATCTTTGTTTCTCTTTTCTTCAGTATCCGAGTCTAAAGTATGAGTTTGTACAATTTTTATACTAACAACCTGAATTCGAAATTCATTAGCACTTTCTTTTCCTAGTTACCTGGCTTGTAGATAGTGCTAGTAGGCTTCTTTAAGGTTTAACCTTTAATATAAAAATTAGGATTTAACCATTTGTTTTTTAATAAAAATAATAAATTGGAAGAAGGTGATACCGAATCTACATACGGCCATCCGTTGCTTAAAAGGCTGGGGCTTTAGCTGGATTGTTGTGCTTATATGACTGGGAACGATTTTTTGGGCACCACTGTTTTTTTGGGGGACCATGATTTGATTAGGCCACCTTCCCTATAGTTATAAGGGGTGTCGTAAAAGGTGGAGATGACTAGTTACCCTTTAACATAGTTAAATAACTAATCTACAACTTCTTCTTCCTCTATTCTACAATTTTTTTTTCTTCTCTTCTTCATCAATTTATGATCATCTAAACCTGATCATATATATACAAATCTAACCAAAATCATCAAATTTTAATTGTCGTCGATTCATTGAATTTTCATCATCGATTAATTAATCTAATGTAAACAAACCCGTCCATAAGTATTTTCCAACAAACCCATTACTTCTAATTCGTTTTTGATTGAAATTTTGAGCAGTAGTCATCAAAATATGTTGAATATGGAGGTTATAGTAGTAAGTTCGGTTAGGATAATTTTGAAAAAAAATCCCTAGTTTTATGACCGAACTTTTAAAGATGAAGAATACGAAGAACACTTCGGCTAACAATTTTTTTTTTGTTCCTAACCGAACGCCTGAGTTCGGTTGAGTCGCAAAAATAATTTCAAAACCGAACTCTTCTCTGTATAGCCAAATTTTGAGTTTGGTTAAATAGCAAAAATAAATTCCTAACCGAACTTTACTCTTAAAATCTATATAATGAGTTCGGTTAAGTCGCAATTTTTTCTGCTAACCTAATGAAGAGTTTGACAATGTTTTATAAAAGTTGCAATCATGACGAACCAATAGATTTTAAGTTCATGGAAAAACTAAGGATTCGGCTGAATGACTGGTTTGTACATATTTTGCGAACCTAACAAACTATATTGTTTAAAGTTAGGTTACAACGTGGTCGAGTCGACTGAACCGAACAAAACTCTGTAAAGTCAAGCATATTAGTTCGGTTACATTTGATTTTCATCAGCTAGACGAACAAACAAAACTCCATTAAAGCTATGGTTCGGTTACCTGTGTATTTTGGATTTATTAACCGAACTGCATTTGCAAAAAGTCCGGTTACATATTCTTCATATAATTTAACCGAACTATGTTGACCTAGTTGAAATTTTTTGTTACAATTTTCATTTTGAAGATATTTTAGGCCATTTACAGAAACATTAACTAAGTTACAATCATACCTTGGTACCCAAAGGATGTTTTTTCTCTATATTCACCAATCTGAAAATAATTTTTTTATCCATCTTCTCCATCTCCATCTCCATCTTTTTTACCCAAAGTAGTCACTCAATAATTCTACTTCTTTAAAAAAAAATCATTTATTAATTTAACCCTAATTAATGATTAATTACACTAACAAATCATTACACAAAAATAATCAGAGGGTAGTTTTGGTATTAATATCAATAGTTAGATAAGGGGTGACCTAGATTTACTTCTAAATGTCTATCCCAAAATAAAATAATGGACCCCAAAATAAAGGCTGGTCCCCAAAAAATCAACCGAAAGGGCTTGATATTGGGTCCGGTTTTAGGCAGGACCTACCATTTACCTTCGTATCTTTCGAGAAGAGAACCCCTCCTGTCTAAAATGCCCCCCCAAAATTCTTCTATTGTTACAGGGTCTACGGCCCATCGATGTGCGTTCCATGGGTTATCCATTTATATGTATATAATGTAACCTATGTAATAGAACTACTGATCTCTCTAAGATGATGGTTCTTCTTCTTTTCTCTACATCTTCTTCCTTCACCTCTGATTCTCCTCAATCACGTTATCATGCACAAAGCTATACCATAGAGCTAGATTGAATAAAATTTTATTTTTTTAATATGGATGATTGAAATCAATTGTCGTCAACCTAATGTTGAAATCAGTGGACTCAAATTAGATAAGTTGGATCAATTCTCTCATTCTTTTTTTTATCTCCCTATTTTTGATTTTGGAATATCAATATAATTGGGTTTTGATTTTGGCCGGTTTATTAAAATCCGTGTTGAAAATTGATTGGGTTTATTAAATTTGTGTTGAAAATTGACCTGATGGTACTGCTGGTTGATTATGTATTAATCGGTGACCTGATGGTTCTGTTGATTACATAGGTACTGTTTATGTCTTAATTTGTGAGACGATGGTACTGTTGATTGATCAGGGAAAAGCGTCTGTTCGCCTGTCCGTAATGGAGAAGGGGAGAAGGAAAGCCGGTCTGATCCAACTCAACCAGGTCCGGTCCGATCCAACTCAACCAGGTCCGGTCTAACCCACCGGTTCACCTGACCCGATCCTTTCCTGTGTACCTGGTCCTGTTCTGTTCTTTGGGCTGTGCGCAACCAAGGCTGTTCTGGTTTAGTTTATATAGGGAGGGAACCAATATATGAGGTATGCAACTAATATAATGTGGTTTTTTACATTGAAATACCTGCTGGGCTTATTTATTTATTTTTTAGACTATGACTAGTTCTGTTATTTTTTTTCTTAAGATAAGTCAATAAGGGTTAATTTAATTATGAGTGCTGATCTCGATCATTAAGAATTTTGGTCTTAATGTTATTTTGTTCTCTTGAATATGATATTGGCTTTAGTTGAATGGTGTCTTTTGTTCAATTGGTTGTACCAACTCGATTAAAATATATTTATTTGGGGTTTAAAAGTACTTGAGCATCATTATTGTTTTTTTGAAATTTTCTTCCCAAATTTGAAATGTTCTGTGGGATGTAATCCACTGGCCCGCCTATTAAAGAGTCGGTATTTTCAAAAGATACGTTGCATATAAAATAACATATATTCCAATTTTTTGTGGAAGAACTCACAAAACGCGATATGAACCAGAAAATTTCCATTTCTCTACTTCATCCATGATACTAATGAACCAGTATATGTTGAAGTATGACAACAAGAGAACTATCTTTAGTAATATATTCAACCTAAAGTAAGTGGTTGACATGTGCTGTGGCCTGTTAAGATAAAGAAACTTCTCAAATTAAGCTAAATGTAGCAAAATTAAAAATGGAAAGAACCCCAACGTAATGAGGGTTAGACTACCGACTCATATAAAGCATGTGAAAATGGACATACCTATCATGAGACAAAGATGTACTTTTTTCTTCGGTAGTAATAACACCAATACACAAGTATCAACCGAGTATGGGATCAGCTAAAATGTAATTGTAGCTCCCATCATAAATGAAAGAGTTGGAAATGCACCTGGTCATAGGTATTGGTATATACAATGTAATGTGTGTATCATAGTAGCAACCAATTTTCACATCAACTTTAATGGCAACAAGAACTTTGTCGGGCCAATTGACTATCTTATTGAGTTGAACTAGATCCAATGTCTGCACTTATGGAATGAAAACACGAGACATAAATTCTCTAAAGCACTTGAGATATATTTGGTGACACGTAATATATATTCATTCTAAAGTACTTGAGTTGAATCCCATTTTTATTACGTAATAAGGCCACACCACGTATTAAAACTCTCAAGACCCAAGTGTCTAACTCATAGTCTTTTTCTTCCACTAGCTTAAGGAATTTAATCTAGTTGTTGAACTATTTCCTTATAATGTGACTACGAGGATTGGATAATCGAGCGAAGCATTATTCAAAATTTGTTTTCAAGATAGAACAAAGACGTTACAAAATCTCTACATGTACCAAGAGATAATCACACCTTGTTAAATTCCACAGAAACCCATGCAAGTGGATATCATGTGGAAACTCACAGTGATGATAATGTAATTAAATGCATCTTTTAGGTTCTCTAATGTGTTAGAGAAACTAGTGAGTCAATCTAGTTAAATGTAAATCACTATAGTATTTGGATTATTGAATCCATATTGACTCCGACGATGAAATGTTGGGAATTGACTCATACAGGCTTTGGGAATAACCATAAAGCCACTTTGGTTGTGACATGATGATCGTTTTTAAAGGACTCATACGAACATCAATTTATTTGAGTGAACAAAAACGGGAGAAAGATTGACAGAATGAGAAATGAATAAATGTTTTCTAAAGTACTAGATGCACAACACCCTCCACCCCCACACCCCTCCTATTGCTTTTAAGTAAGAAAGCATATTGCTCATTTCACATAGTTATCAGTAAAACAGGATCGAGGCCATCCTAAGATGCAAATGGTAAACAATCCATATTACAAAGAAAACAAGGTGAAATTTAGAAAAATTCATGCAGAATGCGGACCATTAAAGTGACTTATGGCTCTGGTGAATGTTTTGACATTTTGGACTAGTTATAGTTCCCAAGAAATTTTGCATTTGGAAAACTACTAGCACATATTATACATATAAGGGATCACCACCCTTTGTAATGCTAGCTAGTGTACATCAAAAGGACTTGATAGTTATTACGTATTTAATAGGATCAATGCATCCTACACCTTATGGTCTCGCAAAGGATATCATCAAAAGGTTACAGATGGTGCCTAAGGCATTGTTATGCATACAAACCTACCTTTAACTGCTTGGGGAATATGCAATATTACACACATCTTCACTTATTCGTTTTAGACCCACAATTGGTCAACCATTCTTTGCATACCAGTTGGTAACTGGATATAAGCCTGACATTTTTTGTTATTACGCATTTTTGGTTGGACTATATATGTGCCCTTACGAATCCACATCGTACTATGATGGGTCATCAAAATGATTAAGTGACTATGTTAGACTAGAATTTCCAACGATTATCCGCATTTTAAAACCTTTGGCAGGAGATTTATTACTGCTAGAATTGCAGTTTGTCATTTTAATGAGACAGTCTTTCCGTAATTAGGGGGAGATAAAAAAAAGTAGTTTCTATACGCTTTCATAATGCGCAATGATTACGCTGCAAGCTCAAGGCCATCTACCCAACTGGCCTAATGCATTATTTGATGCGAGGTTTGGCCCTTGGCCAAATTCCAAACACAATGTGCCATTTTGGCGCGATATTTTTTTAAGCCAATATGCTTCTTACTAACCAACGGAAGCTTTGAATGAAGTTTCATCTCAGGCCATGATGCATCTTTTAACATGCGCCATGCTAAAAGTCCGGGTGTCACATTATTACACCCTTTAAAGAATTTCGTTCCCGAAATTCAAAACAAACTAGGGTTCAGATTCCTCAATTACTCGTCCCATACCAAACACTCAGGAATCCTCGAAGCTCACAGGGACATTAACCAAGATTTTGGCAAAATCCAACATGACAAGCCATTCTTTCTACAGTACTGTGTGGCCCAGTGCTAGAGTAGTTGGATTCACCGGTCTTTCACCGTCACTAACAGTTTATTCCCCCGGAATACTAACTTACTTCCCCAGATGGCATGTCCGCAGGTTTTGTCAGACGTTAGTAATGACATCACACTCTGTCCTGGACGGGTGAGGGGTGATCAACCTAAATGCCACAGTAGGATGGATACCAGCCAACTGTCCCAGACAGTCTCCGGTGGTCAAGTGCCTAAATTAGGACAAGCAGTGACACAGTACTGAGCAAAGTCTATACTTGCCGCATAAGTGTAGGCCTACCCTACCAACTTGCGCATAAGTTGGCCTACCAACCAACTTAGAATTTTCTTTCAAGGAAATACTCTGTAATGAGTCCATCACGCATAGTTCCCTAGAGTTATCTCAGAACTTTCTCTGATACCAACTGTGATAGACCGGAAAATCTAGCCTGGAGCGCCTGGGCGCGCAGGACGTGACTCTCCCGGTGCGTCGTGATGAAGCTACGATCCGGTCCTTAGAGCTAGGAAAATGCACGTCCATTTTCCCTTGCAGGCATGCTCGTGGAGAATGGTGCGGCTAATTTAGCTTCCACACCGTTCCAAACTTACCCTTGTCCGCAAAAGGGTGTAAATCCATAAGGCCAAGGCCAATGCATCTCACATGCATCACTGGCTTTGCCTCAATGTAGGGAATTCATCACTTAATTTCTTATCTAGATGAGCAACCGTCGTACTTCCTCTTCATTAAGCTTAGGCATTACTAAGAGCATGCACTTGTATTGCTCGTGGCAAGGGTGCATCAATCAGGCTCATGTCGTAGCTTTCTTAGGCTTATGCAATCTCCGCTAACTTGCATATCGATGTAGCTTACTTCCGATGCCATGCCCAATCCGCCATTGGTACATGCCTAAGTCGAACGGATTGATAGGAAGTATGAGCATCCATTATATGGTATGCAACTTGCCTCATCAATTCTGGACACAATCATCTCTTGCATCGAGCTACCGTGCTTAGATGATATGAGGGGCCAACGTGCTGGAACGACAATGTTGCAACTCATTGCGGCTGCCTATGTACCCTTCCCTACTCGAAGGGACAGAAACTTAAGCCAACTCGTTTACAAAGCCGTAGCTAAGGAATAATGGTAATGGCCTAGTCCGTATAGGCCATTCCGCCCAGATGCACAATGATTATGCATCTTCGGGTCCGCAACATGGCATAGTGATGCCTAAGAATCATATGTCATATTGACAACGCTACGCAACTATAAATGAGGCTTACGCATCATTTATACTCTTCCGGCTACGCTATGAAGCTTACTTGGTGCATGGTTCGTATATGCACCTTTAACCAAGTACCCCTCCCTATATATGTTAACTTGTAATTTCTACAAGTATGGAAAGGGGACCATATTGATATACCTGCTTCACTATTCATGTGCAATGATTGCGTACAATGATCGCGTATAGTGATCGCGCACATTCGTTCGGCCAGCCCTCTCTGGCCTGATGCACAATGATTGTTCAACACTCGTTTCTACTGTGTTGCACAATGATTGTGCAATACTGGTTCCGGCTATCTCACAATGATTGTGTGATATTGGCTCTAGGCTAATAGCTTTCATAATACGCAATGATTATACTGCAAGCTCAAGGACACCTTCCCAACTGTCCTAATGCATCATTCGATGCGAGATTTGGACCTTTGCCAAATACCAAACTTAATGCGCCTTTTTGGCAAGATATTGGCCTTAAGCCAATCTACCTCTTACTAAGCAACATAAGCTTTGGATGAAGCTTCATCTCAGGCCATGGCGTATCTTTGAGCATGCGCCATGCTAAAAGTGCGGGTGTTACATTATTACACCCTTTAAAGAATTTTGTCCCCGAAATTCAAACAAAACTAGGGTTCGGATTCGTCAAGTACTCGTCCCATACCAAACACTCAGGAATCCTCGAAGCTCACAGGGCCGTTAGCCACGATTTTGGAAAAATCCAACATGACAAGCCATTCTTTCTACAGTACTGTGTAGACCAGTGCCAGAGTAGTTGGATTCACCGGTCTTTCACCGTCCCCAACAGTTTACTCCCCTGGAATACTAACTTACCGCCCCATACGGCATGTCCGCAGGTTTTGTCAGACGTTAGTAATGATATCACACTCCATCCCGGACGGGTGAGGGGTGTTCAACCCAAATGACACAATAGGATGGATACCAGCCAACTGTCCGAGACAGTCTCCGGTGGTCAAGTGCCTAAATTAGGCCAAGCAGTGGCACAGTACTGAGCAAAGTCTATACTTGCCGCACAAGTGTTGGCCTACCCTACCAACTTTAGCATAAGTTGGCCTACCAACCAACTTAGAATTCCCTTCAAGGAAATACTAAGTAATGAGTCCATTATGCACAGTTCCCTAGAGTTATCTCGGAATTTGCTCTGATACCAAAATAGATATGGATACAACTACCACTGGTGATGCTTATCAAAACAAGATTTGTATTTGGATTCTATGTTATTAAATACCTTATTTTTAGGTCTCCACATATGACAAATACTCATACTCAATTGAAGATGCTCTTATTTCGTTTTTGTAAGATATATTATTATTATCAAGTTAATTAAAACAACTCTTTTCAGAGTAATCTATCTTTCTCATCTTTAAAACCATATTATTCTTCTGTTTTCTCATCCTTTTCTTCCTTTCTCATCACCAGCAATCTCTAAATTGCTTTCTTCTTTTACGTACTACACTAGAGATAGTGTTCATCATATGACTGAGACGAGGATTTTATCTTACAGTAAGATACTGGATGTTGGTATTATGGTGATGTATTTCAAGATACATTACAGATGGTTATGATTAATAACTATCTTAAAGTGGTTATGAAACCAATAGGTGTTTGAAATGATTGATCACAGAGAATGGTTAGGAACAAATAGCACCATTTGGTGAAAAGAAGTGTTGATTGGTTAACACTCAAGTGAACAGATGCATACTTGGGTTTCGACCCAAGAGACACATCTATTGGAACTCTATAAATGCATAGAAGTTTCTCACTTGTCATAAAATCTGAAATCTTTCTGTCAATCTCATTCTCCTCTAGTCTTTGTTCAAGTATTACTGCATTGTGTTGTGTCTATGCTTTCAGTGCATAAACATTGTGTTTACAGTAAACTGACTTCTTATTGTTCATAGGAATAGGAATCTGGTATTGAGAGTGCACTCTTACTGGGTTGAGATCGTTAAATCCTGGAGAATGGACGCCATTAAACCGTTTGCACCGTAGGGGCGAAATCTATTCTTAAGGACAGTGACATGTTCACGCCTTGATCAAGTTCTACTCGCATTTATAGCATCCACTGTCTTAGATTTCCAACAGTGGATCCGCTCTCTTTGGCGTTAAACACCTACGTATGATGCCCATCATTGATCCGAACACAACAGTGAAAGACAAAATCCTTGTCTCAGTCATATGATGAACACAGGCAGGTTACCGAGACTAATCACTCCACATGCACTTGGATTAATTAGCTAACAAACGCTAAGTAAGCTAAAACATATGCGTACGGTAATATTATTAGACATGTTGGGATGCTTTTACAAGCGAACTTTGAGAAAGCCAGTGGATTCAGATACAAGTTGCCCTCTTCCTGAAAACTATATGAGATATTTCATGCGAAAACAAAACAAAAAAAAGGTTTGTCTTTACATATGAATAAAAAAGGATAATTAACTTGCTTGCTTCAGAGCTGCAATGGAACTAAATAGACACGTAATGGTCCTTTTGACCTTCGCAATACCATTTTTTGCACATGATTGTGCCCGAGTATATATACACACACCAAATAGGTGCTCAATAATCAGGATTAGAATCACGTTTACGTTTTTGTCTTCTTTTTTCTGCATAAGTACCTGTGTTTGGTGAAACTAAGCTCTCAATGTAACTCTGTGATTGAAGATATCCAAAACCATCAATGCCACTGAATTTCAGAAACCTGACTCTGTCATTCTTCTGGTCATACAAAACGAAACCTTGGGGATTTTGTATTAGAATTTCCCCATTTTTTAATGACCAATACGGTTTTATGGTACTTCTTTGGGAAGTGGTGATTATCTTAGTCCAAGATTCTCCAACTCCATAATCTTGCATGACCCATATATCAACCCAATCATTAAAAACACCACATACGATGCAAAGAGAATCTCCCAACACTGTGAGATCACAGTAGCTACCTTTTGGAAGTAGAAGAATTTCGTCTGGAATAGGCAAATTCATGAACTTCTCACTGCTAATGTCAAAAGCAACTATGTCTCTGATGGTTTTATTGGTAGCCCCTATCCAATGAAGAGCACCATTCAGATGCAAACCTGTTGATTCAAGATACCCATAAGGTATGGTGTTGACTCTTCTCCATGTATTCGATCTTAACGTGTACAGATAAACTACATTCTCTACTATACATACCAACTTATAATCATCACATTTGCTATCGTAACCAAACCCATAGGAAGGCCACGGAAGACTTACCGGTGGTAGCATAATTTCCTTGTAATCTTTGGTTGATGGGTTCCAAAGAATTAGTGCACCACTGCTAGCGGCACCTAAACAAAGCAAGCCATTACAAGATCCCAAAATTTGAATCAAACGACTTTCTTCAACTCCGTACTTTCTTTTCAATCTTTGATTATCCATTAGAACAGCTCCATCACACTCGCATGTCGTCAAAGATAATGATGTTGACGCTGATAGTATCGAAGTATAATCAACAGAATAAAACACATCATTGCAATTATCACCTACGAGTGCAGCATCTCTGATCATGATTTTAGGGTATTTCTTGGCAAGATTACGGTGGTTATTGATAAATTTAGGACTACCAATATTTGTATACCATGTCCTGCATACAGACTTGAAACGCAAGATGGATTCGACTGGTAACCTTAATAAAATCTCTTCTTGGATATCATCTGGAAAGCTTGAGCTAGACATTGTTGCTTCTTCTATGCTCGTAGGAATTTCAAGGATTTAACGTGAAAGTGTAATCTAGTTTTTCTGCCGTATTGTTAACATGGGATGGGCTTTATAGGTGCAACTTTTAGGAATCCTGGTAATATACTGAATTACTGATTACCAAAAGTAGGACGGCTCACCTTGGACAGGCTAGAGCCAGATCACACAGCCAATCCAACCCTCCGTTCACTCCATATAACCCATTAGTTTTTGCGAATGGGGTTTTGGATTTAAAAAAGAAAAAGCCAGGGTTTATGTTTTAATTTTTTTGGGAAGAAGTATGATTATTACTAGTAAAAAGATTAAGACATGTTTGGTATCTTTAGGTTTTCGTTTTAACTTAAAAAAATTAATAAAAATGTGGACTACAATTAAGAGTAGCTCTCAAAAATTCTCTAACGAAAAAACTCACATGCAAAACCAGAAATCTCATGCCCATTACATCAAGTCAAGAATTTCAGTTGCTGAATCAGACCTTATCAGCTCTTATTATTTGTAGTATGATCGAGCATGCCTTGATAATGCATGTTTTTTTTCGTTTATTTATAGTATGACAGCCAAAGATATTTATCTAGAATTAAATATAGAATTTAGTTGTGTATAACACTAAAATTGACTTTCTCGTATAGAAGCAACAAAGAAAACTTAATAATAATTTTTGAACAAGACAAATAGTTAGCACGATTGGTTAACATTGGAATGAAAGGCACTTCTGAATTCTTCTGAAACTGAAACTGAAACGAAACGCCAGTTCGATCCTCTTGGCCAACAAAGCTTTTTGCAGGAGGATAGTTTAACTTTCAAGTATTTGGCAGGCTGGGCTTGCGAGTTCGATCCTCTTGGCCAAAAAAACCTTTTACCGAAGTATAGTTTAACTTCCAGGTATTTGGCAGGCTGGGCTTATAGAAGGAATGACCAGGCCATCCTGAAGAAAGGCAGCCCAGCCCGGTCCAAAAATCCTTTTGTATCTAATCATTTATTAGGAGGACAGCCTGTTGTATACTTCTCTGCACATGTCACGATCTTCAAGGTTAGGCTAGGCCAGCCTGCAGCCTGAAGAAAGGATGGGTGACTTAAATGGGGGCATAGTGATTTCCGGCCATGGCGATAGATATAGGGTGTCTAAATATAATGTTGGCAGACTGGGCTAATATGAAGGAATGACCAGGCCAGCCCGAAGAAAGGCAGCCCAGCCCGGTCCTAGACGGCTTGTTTGATACTTCTTTGCACCTATCACGATTTTCAAGGTTAGGCTAGGCCAGCCTGAAGAAAGGGTGGGTGACTTAAATGGGGGCATAGTAATTTCCGTCCACGGTGAAGGATATGGGGTGTCTAAATATAATGTAACCTAACCTTGAAGATCGTGACATGTGTAGAGAGGTGTCAAACAGGTCCGCCTGCTCTAATAAAAACTTAGTTGTGCATCTGAAAAACTTCGTCTTCCCTCGGACCACATCTTTTCATCTTGAGTAAATGTTAGTGATTAAGTTCCTTCTATAATTGCAACTCTAATCCATTCCGGTGCCATCACGGCACGGGTTGGGCGCTTGTAAGTCAACAAAACAAACCCAACATGGAGATATCTCATGCTATTTTTGGCTGCTTTGTTTCGCTATCATTAGTTAAGGCACATTTCCTACCCCTCTTAGAGATTCCTTTTTCTTAGCCTTTGCCGTATATGGAACATTCTTTTCGAGCTCTTCATCCTGCATATAAATAGATTTTCACATATAAGAGCGACTCATTTGTAAATAACATATAAGAGCGACTCATTTGTAAATAGTAGTGCTCCAGTAACAACTGCTTGCAAAGTTACCTCGTTTTCTAGTATCTGAATCTTCTAGTTCGCCATCTTGCTTGAATTCTCATGGTCAGGTCCGTCATTTAGGGTGACCTAGGGGAACGCAATATATGAAGCTTTTTATGGTTACTAAGTCGAAGATAAAGTTTAGAGGGAGACAGATTTTCATATTTAAAGCGATAATTTGGATCCAACTCAGGTACTAACGTCTTTACATAATTTAAATATATATATTCGTACAGCTTAGAAATACTTATATATCCTTTGTTAGGGACTAATTATTTCTATAAAATGTACGTAATGCATTGGATTCAGCTATAAGCGGTTCGGAAACAAACTCTACGAGGGTTGCAGATATTAAATTTAAGAAGCACAAGTATTACGGTGAAGATATAGTTAAGCTAAAGCTACCTTATTTAATCCCTTATCGTCGATTTCAAAGTGACTTGCTCGATAAGGAGAATCTTGACGGTCTACAGGAGTGCGTGATAACACATGGAAAGAAATTCAAGATAAGATCGAAGCACATCAATATGCGTCGGATCGTCCTGATCTCATATCTCGTGTCTTCAAGTTAAAGAGAGCTGGGTTGATGAAATAAATAAAAAAATGGTCGGAATGTGTTTGGAAGATGGTTGCTCAAGTGTGCACAATTGAATTTCAAAAACATGGTTTACCTCACATAAGTCCAATTTATATGTATATGGTTTCATATCATCATCTTGAGGTGGTGTGCATGTATGTGGGTCAAAGAGCGGTCGAGATTGTCCGGAGTTTCTGACAGCAAATATTATGCCATGGCCCAACTGTATATGACTAACCAAAACCTAACTATATATCTTCCCTTCCAGCTAACAAAGCTTTGCTCCTTCTCTAACCGATGGTTATGTTCAATAATCACTATAACCTTAGCTTTAAGGAAATTCATTTTGGTCTTCTTTGATGATATCCTCATCTGCAGTCCTGAGATGGACACTCACCTACAACACTTACAACTCACTCTAGCCACATTACAAAAACACTGGTATGCTAAGATGAGTAAATGTTCTTTGGACAATCTTATATTGAATATTTGGGGCACATAATATTTGTAGAAGGAGTTGTTGCTGACCTAGAAAGGATAGTATGCATGGTTCAATTGCCAGCTCCTACCTGCATCAAGGACTTGAGAGGGTTCTTAGGTCTCATAGGGTATTACATAAAATTTGTTAGTAATTATGGCCTCATTTGCAAGCCATTAACTGAGTTGGTCAAGAGGAACAACTTCACTTGGAATTCCACTGCTCAATCTTCCTTCGAAGCTCTTAAATCAGCTTCCACTACAACTCCAATTTTGGTCTTACCCGATTTTTCAAATCGATTTGAGATTGAGACAGATACTTGTGACTCAGGTGTGGGTGTTGTCCTCATGCAAAAGACGAGGCCTATTGACTTCTTCAATAAAGGAGTAGGTGCAAGGTTCTTAGCCAATTAAACTTATGAATAAAGAGATGCTGGCTATTGTCATGGCAGTAACCAAATGGAGGACTTATTTACTGAGAACTCACTTCACTATATATATACAGATCATCAAAACATCAAAAAAGTTTTGAAGCGGAGGATGCACACTATGTTTCAACAGAAATGGTTGGCTAAAGTGCTTGGGTATGACTATGAATTTTGTTATAAGAATGGAAAAAATTACAGGGTTGTTGATGCCTTATCCAGAGTATCACATTAACCGCCTACTATTCTTGAATGTCACAACCTAACACAAATTCAGCCAGCTTGGTTTGCTGAAGTAATAAAGAGTTATGATAATCATAGCTTGGCCAAGGATATAATTCCTCAAATTAAGATTTCTCCAGCTGGGGTACTTCATTATTCTTATTCTCAGGGAATTATCATATTTAAATATAGAATCTATATTGGTAGCAAGGGCACATTGAGGCAACAAATTTTAACTGCAGTTCGTTCTTTTTAGTGGGTGGCCATTCTGGACAACATGCAAGCTATCAGAGAGCTACGAGTTTTTTCTTTTGGGTTGGCTTGAAGAAAGACTTAGTGCAATACATTCAAGAATGTGATACTTGCCAGCAACATAAAAGTTCTAACACTCCACCTGGAGGATTACTACAACTTCTTCCTATCCCAGACCAGGCTTGGCAACACATCGGTATGGATTTCATCACTGGCTTGCTTAAGTATGAGTGTAGATAAGTTATTTTTGTAGTTATGGATAGGCTCACTAAATACAGCCACTTCCTTGTTGTTAGCCATCCCTTCACAGCTTCTTCAATTGCCAAGGTATTCTTATCCACCATTTATAAGCTTCATGGATTGCCTAATTCCATTGTATCTGACAAAGACGATATATTCTTGAGTACCTTTTGGAAAGAAATCTTCACCAAGATTGGTACTGTCGTTCATATGATCACAGCATATCATCCTCAATCAGATGGTCGTATAGAAAAATATATGAATCTTTCCCATGGAAAAGGTTTCTGCAGCGATACAAGGTTATTTTTTATTGAATGTGGACGTCATGTAATCGAAGCCAAAGTTCTAACCAGTGACAAAGCCGAAAAAATGTATTCATCCTAACGCATCAGTTCCTCATGCTTGCGGCGTTTGATATAACCATCAACAATATGTTGGAATAGATCTATGCATTTCTTTTTTTAGCCATGGACAACTTTATGTAGCACTATCAAGGTGTACATTTGTTGGAAGGATAACTATGTTGCTGGTAAAGGAAACTGCAGGTTTTTTGACAATGAATATTATCTACCCAAAATTTTTGTTCTTGAACTGCAGATGTTGCTTTTTCATACCAGACTATGTAGTACATTCTGATTAGTTAATTTTATTAGAGATTCATTTTTTAATTAAATTGAATTATCGCCTTGACAATATAATATTTTCTTATCGCATGCCATTTTCAACTACATTGAGTCTACAAAACTCTTACTTGATTGAGAAATTTGTAATCACTAAAAAGATCACATCACATGTTTATAATTCATAGCTCGCATAGCTATGGAAGCGAGCGTAAAAATAGAAACCCGAATTTTTTTTTTATCTATACGTACTTTATTCTTATTTTGTCTCTAACTGGATTATATTATTCAGTAATTTATAATAGTATATGCAAATGTGATGGGTATATTTATTCAGACACATCAAAACCTGAAGTACCATATCCATACATATATTAAAGAGTTAATTATTTAGAAGATATCAATTGGATCTAGTTTTCGACACTGAGTACTTGAGGACACCCATATATAGAAAAACATGCTTTTAAAATATAGGAAAAACCAAAAAGATACAATTATCAGAATATGAATTTGTAGATTAAAAGTTACCCTGTTTGTAAAAATTTTGAAACAAAAGTGTTGCTGCTGAGATTTTTGGCTAAGATCAACCAACATTCGAACTTTCCTATGAAGCTCGGAACTACTACATCAGCTTACGAACATTCGAACAGTCCAATGAAGCTCAGAACATCAGCTTATGAACATTCGAACTGTCCATGCTAACCATACTGAACATGCAAATGATGACCAATTTCATAACATTTTAGAATCTGAAATCCAAACTTACGCACTCAAACACCATCTCAAAGCCACATGAAACTTAGCAATATAAGAGACAACCCTAATTTTCTTGAAACGCAACTCATATTAGTATTACGGCACGGCAACCTACACAACCCAAGACAAATAGACACGAGTCATATTTTCCCAATACCACTAGACCCGGCCATATATTTTGTAGAAGATAATTCCCAGTAGAAGTTGCAACTTATTGAGGGATGCTTTCTATCGATTATTACAATTTTATGCAACATTAATTGTTAGATAGACCTCTTAAACATCGGATAATTTTTATTCTTATTCTTTTTTCGTAGACATTTTTAGTCTGCTGGGATTTAAGACCTTTTTCACTTATGTATTTGGTTGCTTTGCATACTCACTCGGAAAGAAAAACAAATTTATCACAGTCAGAGTGTACATATAATTCTATTTTGGTTGGTTCACAGTGATGTGCACAACAATGTTTTTGTGCAATATATCATATGCCATGACAAATTACGAAGAGTCGGTGGAGTTTTAAGTTTGTTTTGTAAAATATCTATGGCGCTCAATTTCTCTCCCAGTATAAATATAACAACAGTATTAGTTAGGTTGTATTTGTTTCAGCAATGGCAGGCCGGCCTGTTTGACACATCTCTACACATGTCACGATCTTCAAGGTTAGGTTATATTGTATTTAGACACCTCGTATCCATGGCCGTGGCTGGAAATCACTTGCCCCCATTTAAATCACCCATCCACAGGTAAATAATTTTCTCAATCATAAATATGCGTTACACATGAATTACGTCCCACTAAAGATCATTCAAGCATATCAACCAAATTTCAAACAAGCTCAAAAATTGTCTGACAAAATTTTCCAACAAACCCAGAAATCTCATGCCCGTTACATCAACTTAGGGATTTCCCAAGCTGAATCGGACCTTATCAGCTCTTACTGCGAACGCGACTCATTCTCAGATGCTCGTAAGTTGTTCGACGAAACGCCTGACGGGGACATTGTTTCAGCAACAAAGGTTATAGGTCAGTTTGCGAAAAAAGATCGTCATAAAGATGCAATTAGTCTCTTTTCAAGTTTGCTCTCAGTACACTTTTGGAACCGTAACCCATTCTTCTATGGCATTACTAAATCTTTGTATTGGTGAGCAAATCCATGCTGGTGCATTGAAGTTGGGTCTTAATACGAATGTTTTTGTTGGAAGTTCGATTCTTAATCTTTACGTGAAGTTAAGTACAATGGAAAATGCTCGGAAAGCTTTTGATGATACAAATGAACCAAATGTGGTTTCTTATACTACTTTGATATGTGGGTACTTGAAAAATAAGAGATGTGAAGATACTTTACAGGGTTTTCAAGACATGCCTGAAAAAAATGTGGTTTCTTGGAATGCAATGATTGGCGGGTATAGTCAGACCGGTCATACCGAAGAAGCTGTAAATCTGTTTGTTAAGATACGCAGAGAAGGATTATTACTGCCTGTTCACTCGACGTTTCCTTGTGTATTCAGCGCAGCAGCTAATATAGCAGCTCTCGATACGGGTAAGAGTTTTCATGCTTGTGCTCTGAAGATTTGGGTTCTTCTTGTGGTGTTTTTGTTAGTAATTCTCTGATTAGCTTTTACGCGAAATGCGGGTTAACGGAAGATAGCCTTTTGATATTCGGTAAACTTCAGCAGAAAAATGTTGTTTCTTGGAATGCTATGATTTGCGGGTATGCGCAGAATGGAAGAGGAAAAGAAGCATTGGAATTCTTTGAAAAGATGAAAACTTCTGGTTTTAGACCTAACAGTGCAACTCTTTTGTGTGTTTTATTGGCTTGTGATCATACTGGTCTTGTTGATGAAGCTTTTATCCATTTCAATTTGGCGAAAGCCGAAGACCCTAGTCTGCTACAGCCTAAACACTATGCGTGTATGGTTGATCTACTATCTCGGTGTGGTCGTTTCAATGAAGCAGAAACTTTCCATCAGGATCTACCTTTTGATCCAGGAATCAGGTTTTGGAAATCATTGCTTGGAGGGTGCCAAATACACTCTAATTTGGAAATTGCAGATTATGCAGCTAGACGGATTCATAATTTGGATCCGAAAGATTCATCATCCTATGTTATGATTTTTAATGCCAATTCTGCAGCTGGTAGATGGAGCAATTCATCAGTAATCAGGACAGAGATGAAGGAGAAAGGAATGACAATAATCCCTGGATGCAGTTGGATTGAAGCCAATGGTAAGGTTCACGTTTTTGTCACCAGCGACAAGAGGCATGTTCAGAAGGATGAGATTTATTTGATGCTGAGAAAACTTTTGGTACATATGAAGGGAGACCACGGCGTCCGCAGTACAGAAAAACCATAACGTTCCGTTTATGCAATCAACTAATTTCAATTTAGATTACTGAAGGAACAAAAGATTTAACAAGGGTGTTTTTACAGAATTATGTTGGAGCCTAAACATCTCAGCTTTGATTCTTCGTATCATACAAAATTTGGAAATGAAAATGCACAGATACAGTATATGTGCATACACAAGTATGAACAAGAAATTAATCATCATGTTTTCTTAATCAACTCCCTCAAGCTGGAACTACAGAAAAACAGAGCTTCCTACTGATAAAGTGACGAAATGCAGAAATCCTCACATTTGCATTTGCTGTCAGATAACCATTAGCAACAAGAAATGGTTTCCAACCCATTTGAAAAGCTTATATGTTTCTTACAAAGTGGAACATAATATCATTGAACCCGAGTTTTACTTTTCAGAAAATGAGTAAAATAAATGCGCGCATTCATTTGAAAGAACATATCTGCAAGAATAACCATCTACACAAAACCATTATGTTACAGCATCTTTTCATCAGATGTTCGTTTTCTTTTAGAACTAATATCACTTTCAGCTAATCCATTACGTTTGCGTTTTGCTTCTTTATCTGCAGCTGCTTCCATTGTAACTTCAGAGATTTTCTTCAAATGAGAATCTTGAATTTCACTAATGTATTTCATTTGTTTTTGTTCCATTGTACTTGTCACTGAAACTAAGCTCTCCACGTAACTCTCCGAAAAAAGGTAACCGTCGATGGTGCCATTTAAATTCAGGATCCTAAGGCTATTATTTTTTCGGTCGTATAAACCGAAACAATCATCAAGCTGTATTAGAATCTCACATATTTTAGCAAAACCATAAAACTTTAAGGAACTGGGATTTGCAGTAATGATTTCTTGGGTAATGGTGAATTCCTTTGTCCAAGATTCTCTCACTCCATAATTTTGCATAACCCATACATCAACACGTACCTTGCGGACACTAGAAACTAAGCAAAGGGAATCTCCCAGCACTTGGACATCCAAACTCTGTTCTGGACATGTCATAGTTCCTTCAGGAAACGGCAAATCCATGAACTTTTCACTGTTGATATCAAAGGATATTATAGTTTCTTCACGAGTGGCGGTATCGCCGGTCCAATGAACTGTTTCACCTAACCAATGAAGAACACCATTCAGAAGCACAACCTCAGTCCCATCAGAACATGAATAAGGGATGTTTTGGCCTCTACTCCATGAACCAGCTGTGTATGAATAAACTTCAGAAAAATCGTCAAGCTTTAGCCGGCCATCATCATAAGACACGCCAGTTGCAATGCATACCAACTTGTAGTTATCAGTTTTGGCATCGTAACCAAACCCATATGAAAGGTTTTCTACGGCCGTCGGTGCTCCAATGATTTCCTTGTACTCTTTTGTTGATGGGTTCCAAAGATATAGTGTTTCACTAGGTTCGGCACATAATAAAATCAAGCCATTGCAAGATCCAATCGAATAGCTATTACCCTCAGCATCATTGTCGTTTGGGTAATCCATCAAAACAGCTCCGTCACACCTGCTTGACGTCGGTGATAATAATGAGGCATAATCTATGGAATAAAATTTATCATCAGCCTCGTCGGACATCTTCTTATCACTGACTCCGATCATAATTTTTCTGTTTCTAAGGTGGTTTTTGGTGGAAAGATTAAGGTGATCCTTTATGAACTTGCGGCTAGAAAGTAATGCATTCCAGGTCTTGCATACGGACTTGAAACATAAGATGGATTTAACAGGTAACCTTAATAAAATCTCTTCATGGATCTCCTCCGGAAAGCATGATCTTGACATTGTTGTTTGCAAATTGTTCTGAAAACGCAGCAAAATTAATTGAAGTTTTAAAAATTTACCTGTGGCTAGCAAAGGAAGAACAAGAAGACCTTATTTCTCTTAGCTTTGGTGTGTCTACTTTAATGGGGTGCTGGGTTTATATTGAGCTTCCATATCAAGTTTTGTTCTCAGATTACTAGTTTCCAAAAATACAATTAGGTCTCTTGGGCTACAAGAAATTTCAGCTTTTGGAAACAACATAAGAAGCTATCCTAGGGGCCATACCTATAACCGACCGCGTCCATTGTTTAAGTTAAACTTGATCACCGATATTCAAGTATTTGGACTTTGGAGTTGTTACCGGTCAAACTAGTCGTTGATATGTTCTTCATACCTGAAGAAATGATTCTTTCTCAAGAATATAAGTTAGGAAAAGGCTTACAACAAACATATGCGTCTACAGTTTGAATCAAGCTAAAATATATTGAATATACAAAAAAGAATGGGTTCTGCTCACCGTATTGAGATTGCAAGATATGTCAAACTGCTTTAGTGCACCTTTCAGATTAGCCTAAGCTTCTCAAACTGTTTAGACCGAACCTCTGTATACATGGCGCCAAGTGAAGAAACAATTTTAAAAAAAAAAAAAAAAAAAGACAACAAAGTGGCAAGAAGAAGCATGTTGCGGCTATCATTTTGGAAGTTAGTTCTGTTGCTAGTTTGTCTAACGTCTCTATTGACGATATTTGTAATTGGAAGTGGAAATTCTTCGACCCTCCGTAAGCTTCTTTAGGCATTCTAGTCGAGTCCTTTGGGCCCTGTGGGCATCTTTGTTTCTCATTTTCTTCTTTGTGCTGGCTCGCTGATTGGTCCCTTCCTTGTGTTGGGTATTTCGGTTCTAATAAAATCCTTCTAACCGGTTCCAATTGGGGAAAATACGGTTTGGTCCAAAAATCATCCAGCCCGAGTCAACTAGGTACAGATTAGTCCAAAATATGGAAGGTACACTAATAGCCTTATTATTTACAATTTAGTCCAAATATTTGCGGTTTAATCCAGAATGACTCAGGATGATGTCAGCAATTTTAAATAATATATAAATAATTAAAAAACAATATATCTTTCCAACCGCTCTTCCAAAATTCACAAACTTCATATATTCGGAAAGCTCTTTCTGATATCTACAAAAAGAGTACCCATATGACTATATAATTTTCAATTTTTATAAGTTTAATTTACACTGTTATGTACAACTATGTACACCGCTGCAAAAATCAAGAAAATCGAATATCCAGACCATCATAACAGGCAATATATCCATGAGGGGTTAAAAAATAATGTGCCAAAACGTCATTAACGCTATCCATCTTCTGCGCCACTCGATCTGACAAAGGAAAAAATGGAAAAAAAAACAAGGGGGTTCCGAACAAATGGGATACAAATGGAAAAGAAAATAAGTAAACCAACAAAGGAAAATCCATAATGCTGAATGATAAATGTTATATGCATAGTTTTACTAATCAGTATGAATCTGTTAAAAAAGCTTGTCACAAACCTAAGTTATTTCAAATCTCCCATATATTTATTATATAGAAGCAACAAATTTTAAATAGTGGTTTATGTGGTCATGACAAGAAATACAAAATGATAAATTCTGCTTTAAAAGTTGATCAGGAATGTAATTTTTATGAAACTAAACTCACATGACAAAAACTCAAAATACTTTCATCACATGACAAACTAAGAATACCTTGGATAGATGATCCAGATGGAATTGCATCCTGCAAAGTTAAAAAATTGTTAGTTATGGAAAAACCACCAACATCATTGACTCTACTCTAAGCATCATTGGATTTCCAAGCAGCAGGAATAGCTTGTACACCCTAGTTTTATCCAAGTATAAGCTTATGGAGTGAATTTTTTACATGTGTACTGGTTTGTACACCCTAGTTATTTACGCAACATTAGCTTATGGAGTCATTTTTTTTCACACATACACCCTGGTTATTGATGCATGTATAAGCTTATGAGTCAATTATCGTACATGTGTATTAGTTTGTACACCCAATTTATTTACCCTAGGATAAGCAAATAGTCATTTTGTTTTTCCACATGTGTACCAGTTTGTACACCTTAATTTTATGCAAGCATAAGCTTATGAAGTCAATGTTTTACACGTGCACCAGTTTGTACATCCTAATCATCTACGCAAGCATAAGATTATGAACTCTTCTATATCACAGGTTGCACAAATATCAAACTAACTCTAGGAAAATGCAAAACTGAGAGCAACAATAACCCAATATCTATGAAAAATGAAAATATACTCGCAACTTATCATAAAGACGTCACATTGGGCATATGGTAGCCGCAACCTCAAAACTATATTGATTATGGACCGTACTGTGTTTTGTGTGTAATAATTCTAAAGAAATGCATGCACATAGGACAACTTCTAGTTTGTGTATCCCATATGAAAAAATCTCAAAACCTACATTACTAGCAGCTGTTTCAGATCTAATATGCATACCAGTGATAAAAAGAGTGGCTTTCCAAACACCAGTAGTGGGCTCAAGAAAAAGATCCAACATTTAAAAGTGAAGAATTGAATTTTACTAACCTGCATCCGCTATTTTCCTTTTCACCCATGTTTTTTTGACTTTGTATAAGTACAGCAATGAAGACTGCAATTAAACGAACACCAGCTACTACACATTTCTAAGCAATTCTTTACCGCCCAATTAAACTGTAACCAAAACAGCAAGTAAGCGAATGCAGAAACTATCCAAAATACAACAGTAGATAGAATGAAGATCAAAGAAGAGATTGCAGTCGCCGACATTAGTAGGCTATTATAAATTATCGTTTTCTCATGGCTGCAAACCAGCAAGCCAAACCAACTTCTTGTATTTCATAAGATCATTTTCACATTTTTCACTTACTCCACTTAATCTTTACAATATCTTATAGATTGTTTTAAAAGCCTAATCTTTGTTAAAAGAAATCTCCCATGGATTGCTCTAGCAAGGGAAGATGCATCGACCTCGAAGTCAGATTTTTTATCATAATCATAGCATGTGTACAACTATGTACACGTTAACAATCAACATGTGTATAACTATGTACACATTAACAATCAACAAGTGTACAACGATGTATACATTGAGATACCCCTACAACTATCACATGCCAACTAACAATAAAAGTGACACTTGGTGGAATAGAAAACTAACCTTGTAGCTAATTCCGTCCGTGAAGTCTCATTGATCCTCCATGAATTAAGATAGCTTCTAGTATTTGCATCTATGGATTGTCTTCCCTTAAGTCAGATCCAATATTTTGCTTTTGCAGCGTTTCCTTTAGGCACCACAAGGTTTCTCTTTCTTTCCCTTAGCATCTTAGAATATCTAGGATTAGACTTTAAAAATTGTTTAGCAGTGGTCCAGGAAGTAAGAACAGTCTTCCCACCTGCACTTACTTAATCACTTGCTTTTGCAGTTAACTTAAGACATCAACCAACAAAGCTTGGAGATTGAGGCGCACAACCCTAGAAATTTCAACGACATTTTAAAGTCAAATAACAAAATAAAGATAGAATTTAAGGCCAAGCTACATGATACAAAAAAATTATTGACCTATTTAAAAAAGTAAATGAAATTCAAAATACTTGGCCAATTGGCCACCTCTTGGATGAGAAAAAATTAATAAAAACACCACTTAAGCTCCATCAGAAGTACACTAAACAAATGATTCTTAGACAACTCACTAACCACAAATTTTAATCGTGACTGTCCAATTAAAGGATTCAAAGAAAACTTTGGTGTACGATAATATAAGCGAACATGTATCTACCCACAAAAATCAATCATCTATACCCACAAAACATGCATATATTATTGAGATAGCATAGTGGTGTAAAACTATGTACACGCCTATAAAAAATCCATCCATACCCAAAAATGTTAATCTTAAAAAGAAGCAAAAAAATCAAAAATGTTAATGTGTACAGCTATGTACACATTGATAATAAACAAGTGTACAACTATGTACACATTAAACTATTTGCACATTAATAATCAACATGCATGTGAACAGTTATGTACACATTTAAAATCAACATGTATACATTTGAATTACTGCCGTTCCGTTTGCTATACTATTTGAACTTTGAAATACACTGATCAACTACTCAGATAACTAAGAAATTGCAGACAGCTTCAATAAAAAATCTAAAAAATCCAATATCCAATACCCAAAAATATTAATCTAAAAAAGAAGCAAGAAAATCAAAAATGTTAATACACATTGAGAATAAACAAGTGTACAACTAACTATGCACATATTAAACTATGTTTACATTAATAATCAAAATGTCAAAATGTTTGTATAATTATGTACACATTCAAAATTAACATGCGTATAATTATGTACACATTTGAATTACTTTCATTCCGCTTACACGTAACTAGTTACCGTTTACTAAGCATGAGAAAAATAGATGTTTAACTAAGCTTCGGTAACACTAAGAATATTGTGGTTTATACATGAAACCATAAAATGCCGGCACTCATATGTATGTGATATACTATGGAAGGACTCCTATGCAGTAGGTTCCACCTTGAAGATACAAGCATGTGGTTTTAATTTTCCCGAATCCCCATCCCTATCTTTCAAGTATATGAACTTTTGCTACTGACTATAGTGGGATCCCACTATCCATGTAGGTGAAGGTCATCTCCATTCATTTGCATTTTTTCTAGTTCCCTTATATAGCACCAAGAATTAAATAGTTACCATGATATATACACGCGGAGCATGCAGATCCAGAAAATAAGTACAGTACCTCCGAATACCGGCTCTCCGCTCCTCCTTGGGAAAGAATACAATGCATCCGAAATAGAAGTGACTGTATAAAGAAAAATTGAACATTGTTTCAATTATGACTCTTTCAGTAAATCGGTAGAGCCACGCTATCTAAGTAAGTAAACATTGAGCCTATCTGCCTATTAATAAATCCAACAGTAACCTATGCTGTGAAAGTAGCTTTTGGCCATGAGTGACCACATAAACGGTCAGCAAATACAAGATTTCCATGATTCAAATGCTTTGAAATACAGAAAAACAAAGTTACAGTAAGCAAATGTGATCTTTAAAAGAATTTACATACGTCAACATCTTCCTCTCTGACACCATATCTCTTGAAAATATCCAAAGCTCCATCTAACAACAACCTTGTCACAACCTCATTAAACCTTGCTACAACCTGATACACCAACAGCCAACCAGTTAAATAATTTTTTTTTCTTCAAAAATAATTTTTTATTGATCTAAGTATTATCGGACATAATAGAGTTCAACAGGAAAGATGGAGATCCTCTTTCCAACTATGACACACTCTCTCTTTGCGCGCATGCTTAGCTAGTTTATCAGTACATTTATTGGCTAAAATGTTTATGTGCTTACATGAGAAAAAAAATAAACGAAGCTGAAAGAAATCTAATGTCTTCAACAATGCCCCTTAACTCCCATGAGGTATCAGCAGCTTTTCCTTTGATAGTTTGAGCAAGGCTTTGAAAATCTGACTCCACTATGATGTTCTTGAAACCCATCTGTATCCCTCATTTTAGCCCTTCCAAAACAGCTAGACTTTCCAAATAATCCACTCCCAATGCATCATTGAAGTTTTTGCACATTGAAGCTACATGGGTACCTGCAAAATCACGGAATATTAGTCCCAAACCTCCAGTTTTTGTAGTTTTACAATAAGAAGCATCATTATTAAGTTTTATATGATTGATGTCAGGAGGGCTCCATCTATGCAGCACTATATTCCTAACAGTATTGTTAATGGAATTTTGGACTTCAACTGTATTTAGGCCAACCAGTTACATAAGAATACGGGACAATATCCAAAAATCCTTACTTCTAATAAATTAGTAAAGAATACAAATTCAAATCCAATTGACTAAACCGACATCCACAAGATCTCAGTAACAAATACTAACCCGAAAAAGATAAACCAAATCAATAAGTTTTCTGAAATGAAATCATATCTAAAACTTATACATAATATTGATTTACCAGTTCTATCTGAAAAAGAAAATACAAAAAACAATAAGATCTAAAAAATCAACCAATACACTACTGGAAAAAAATCAAGGATCTCAATCACTTATAAGGATCCCCAATTTCCCATCCCTATTCACCGAATTAAGCTTAAAATTAAACAAAATTAAACAAAATTTTTATCAAAATAAAAAAATCAAATTGAAATAATCCAAAAAATAGCTGAATCATCAAGATCCAGAAAGAATAAACGTTTTTTTCTATTAAAAACGAAAATAGTTCTTAAAGGTTGAGCAGATTTTTGATCTACTAAAGAAGCAAATATCCAAAACCGATCAAAATCAAAATCAAACAGGAGATAAATGAGTAAAGAGTAATCAAAGTTCAAATAGGATCCTGAAAACTAATAAAATGAAGATTGATTATGACATATAAAAGATCTAAACTCCTCCTTCATGCTGATCTGTACATAAACTTCACCACTGATCGGGTGCATTCTTTCTCAATTTTGATGGTTCCAGAGACAAATTAGACCGAGAAGATGAGATAAAAATCCTTGAAATTCGAAAGGAGTAGTCGAGCAAAATAGAGTGAACAATTAAAACCTAAAGCTTCATTGTCGCTGCAGAGCTCTTTCGATTGAGAACATTGAAGTGAAAAAATGATTTGTAAACAAATGAATATGCGATTTTATATTAGGGTCATTTTTGGCACGGGAAAAAGTAGTTTTGGATTGAATCGTTAAAAAAATGGATCAACTCAGTTCACGATTTGGTAAATTTGGACCTCCTAGTACTAGGCTTGAGGGGAGAGGACTCGACTGTCTAAAGTCCAACTAATATGGGATTAAACGTTAATTTCTATTTTCTAATTTCCCATAGCAATAGTTTCGATTAAAAACTTGCACGACTTTTGTTATGCCCCTTCACACCCAAGAACCATTTGTGCTCAGTTCCTCTCCATCAGGGTTCTCGTTAGGAAAGTATTCTCCATGATAATTTAGCAAAAAGGTGAAATTTGTTGTAGTGGAAATGTAGGGAAGGCAAAGAGGCAGAGAGTTTCTATTGATTAGCATCAGTACAGTTACATGGACTCCAATAACATATATATATGTATACATGGAAAAGCAAACCCTAGTTGGGCCACACATCTATGGGATGTAGGCCCTACAACACTCCCCCTTGTGCGGTCCAACAGAACTTCACATGCAGTGCTTCACATATAGTGTTTCGGATGTAGTTCTTCAAATGTCGTTCTTTCCTTGATGACTTGTGCCGAAATCAATCGCCTCATTAAAACTTTGACATGGAAAACAACAGTGGGACAAAACCTTGGTACAACTCTTCACATGTAGTACTTCACATGTTGTCTCGTATTTTACACGTAGTTCATCACATGCAATACGATCTTCAAAGATCGACGAGTCTAAGTTAATTGCCTCGTTAAAACTTCGTCAGGGAAACCCAAAGGGACGAAAACTAAACTAAAGAAAAAGAGTACAATATTGCGAAAACGTAGAACATAGTTAGACTAGAATATTTTTCCTCATTAAAACCTTGACAAGGAAAACCCAGTTGGACAAAAACCTTGACGAAGGGAAAAGAGTACAACGTGACAGATGCAAGTAAAGGTGATCCATTGCAGATGATCACTTTGCTCCGTTGAAGTTGACTAGTATCTTCACAACTCCTAAGGAAGAAAATCCTCGTAGGAAAGACAATATCCTTAGCTGGGAAATTACATTCTCGTTGTTTGTTGTTGTCTCATTAAAAACCTTGCCGAGTAACAAAACCCTGTAGGAAAAAGCAACCTCGGTGAAGGAAAATAGTTCAACATACTATTAGATGCTCCCCCTGATGTCAGACAATTTTCATTAGTCTAATGCAGTCAGAAGAAGTTTATCACACTTTACTTTGGTGACTTGAATGCTTATAAGACCTTTTTGTTGATTCTGGAAGTTATGTTGCTTAACAGACTATCGCGTTTCATTTCTTTGATTCAAATATTTTCAGTAATATCAACGCGATCTTTATGTCTTCAACGTTCAACATACTTGATGCTATTAGTGTTTTCTTGCTAAAAAACTTGTCGAGTAACAAAACCCTTTGGGAAAAACTATTCTCGATCGAAGGGAAAAAGAGTACAACACGGCTTCAATTTCTAAGTAAAATATGTCGACATCATATCCTTGGATCCTCCCCCTGATGTCGGCATCTCCCTCTGATTACTTTCAGAGTTGTTCCATACAGTTCTTTTATTCATGTACTTTTCGAAACTGAATATCGGTAATGACCTAGAAAATAGTCTATCGTATCTCCCCTGATTGCTTTCGTTGGAGAAGAGATTATTGTTCCTTAATAAATAAAAACTTTTGGATTGCACTTTCATTAGCATTCCATTTGATGTCTTTGCAGGGATAAAAGAAATTTATGTCAATGGTTACTTTTAAGTACATGATTATATTCACTATACCATTCTAATGACGTTGTGTTGGCGCTGAGCTATATCTAGATAACAAGTTCCCCGAGGATGCAAAATTTTATCGAGTACACTATTATACAAAGTACAACAATGCGTCTGTTGTACTTAGATATGGGAATTTCATCTCCCAACACATCTTCGTCATCTTCCTTTAGACGAAAAGGTCACTTATTTACATTTTAACCTCGACTAATCATGGGAGTGCTATCAGGATGCATGTCTTTGTTAAATTTCCTGACAACTTTAGACATATGCAAACTAGTGGAAGAATATACCACAAGCTCAGTATTCGGTTGAGCTTTCCCCAGATTTTTCATCTCAAATTCGGATTTCAAATAGCTTTTAAGGTCTCTTATTACACCAAGAGTACCCATCATGTCTGTACCATCGACATAGATAGCTACAATTCCAAATTAGGAACTTTCTTGTGAATACGCAAGGAAAAATAACTTACTTGTCTATCCCCTCCAAATCAAATAGTCACTTAGACGGGTATACCACATCTTCCTAATTACTTCAATCTATAAGTGAGCGTTATATCTAACTGTAAACGCACTCTGTGGCTTAGAGTCACTTGATTTGGGAAACAAAAGTTTATCATGTACTTTTGTAAATATTTGCTATCTCTTGATTCTTTCATAGATACGTAACAACCACATACATATGCTGCATTTCAAGTCCTTTTGAAATTACCAAGCTAACTAAGTAGTGGAACGCCATAATGTTCATTACAAGAGAACAATTCCAGGGCTTTCTGAGAAACCTCGCACCACAAGGCGAGTCTTGATACTTTGAGACTTCATTCTTCCCACTGTGCTCTATGACAAATAATCATGTATGTCCCATAGGCTTTACATTTGTTAGGAATTAGCACTACCACACCAAATACCCGTATATTTTCCAAAGAACTAAGTTTACCTGGATTGCGTAGGCCAAATATGCTATTTATTTGAAATTAATCAAAATAAAACATGGTTCGATCTCATTGTGCTCTACTTCTGGAGAAACTATTTATGGATTATATCATCACTGCACACGCATGATCCTTCCATTGACTCATGTGCATACTCATAATCCGTTAGGATTTCATTGTTCTCTAGAATCATTTAAAACTTCGGAGCGTCCTCCAGTATTGATTCATGGACATAGTCAGAGTTAATAAAATGAGATGATTTCATTAATGATACAAATTAGGTTGTGCCTTATTCATCTACTTCCTTTCTAGGTGAGTATTGATCGAACCTGGTGGTCTCTCCATCTTACTTTGTGGAGCCACGGCCTTAACTACACTTCCACCAAGTGTAGTTGAAACACCTTAGTCTATGGTGTACCCCATACTGAGGATTTCTAACCTTGCAGGATTATTTGCAGCTGGTATGTGTGATCTTGTCACATTGCTGATATCAGTGCACTTTCTGATATCAATTATTTTTTGTCACTTCACATTTATATTTGTGGAGTACAATAATTAATTTTAGACACGGTGGGAACACACCATGACAATTCCTATCGTTCCCTTAGAAACTATTTTTTCTTATCTCCCCCTAACGACGGGAAGAATGTCTCATTAAAATGACAACCCGTAAATATAGCGGTAAGAAATCTCCTGCCAAAGTTTTTTAAATGCGGATAATCGTTGGAAATTCTTGTCCAACATAGTCACTTAATCATTTTGATGACCCATCATAATACGATGTGGATTCGCAAGGGCACATATATCGTGCAACCAAAAATGCATAAGAACACAAAATTTCAGGCATTATATCCAGTTACCAACTGGTACGCAAAGAATGGTTGACCAATTGTGGGTCTAAAACGAATAAGTGAAGATGCGTGTAATATTGCATATTCCCCAAGCAGTTAAAGGTAGGTTTGTACGCATAACCATGCCTTAGGAACCATCTGTAACCTTTTGATGATAGCATTTGCGATACCATAAGGTATAGGATGCTCTGCATTGATCCTATTAAATACGCAATAACCATCAAGTCCTTTGGATGTACACTAGCTAGCATTTACAAGGGGTGGTGAGCCCTTACATGTATATGTGCTAGTAGTTTTTCAAACGCAAAATTTATTGGGAACTATAACTAGTCCAAAATGTCAAAACATTCACCAGAGCCATAAGTCACTTTAATGGTACGCATTCTGCATGAATATTTTTATAAATTTTACCTTGTTTTTTTTTGTAATATGGATTGTTTACCATTTGCATCTTAGGATGGTCTCGATCCTGTTTCACTGAAGACTTTGTGAAATGAGCGATATGCTTTCTTACTTAAAAGCAATAGGGTGGGGGGTGCATCTAGTAATTTAGAAAACACTTATTGAGAGATATGCCGTCATTTCGCATTCTGTCAATCTTTCTCCGGTTTTTGTTCACTCAAATAAATTGATGTTCGTATGATTCCTTTTAAAATGATCATCATGTCACAACCAAAGTGGCTTTATGGTTATGCCCAAAGCCTGTATGAGTCAATTATCAACATTTCATCGTCGGAGTCAATATGGATTCAATAATCCAAATACTATAGTGATTTACATTTCACTAGATTGATTCACTAGTTTCTCTAATACATTAGAGACTATAAAAGATGCATTCAATTACATTCTCATCACTGTGAGTTTCCACATGATATCCGATTGCATGGGTTTATGTGGAATTTAACAAGGTGTGATTATCTCTTTGTACACGTAGAGATTTTGTGACATCTTTGTTCTATCTTGAAAACAAATTTTGAGTAGTGCTTCGCTCGATGATCCAATCCTCGTAGTCACATTATAAGGAAATAGTTCAACAACTAGTTTAAATTCCTTAAGTTAGTGGAAGAAAAACAACTACGAGTTAGACACTTGGGTCTTGAGAGTTTTAATAAGTGGTGTGGCCTTATTACATAATGATCTAGTTCAACTCGATAAGATAGTCAATTGGTCCGGCAAAGTTCTTGTTGCCATTAAATTTTATGTGAAAATTGGTTGCTTTTATGATACACACATTACATTGTATATACCACCACCTATGACCAGGTTCATTTCCAACTCTTTCATTTATGATGGGAGATAAAACATTTTAGCTGATCCCATGCTCGGTTGATACTTGTGTATCGGTGTTATTACTACCGAAGATGAAAGTACATCTTTGTCTCGTGATACATATGTCCCTTTTCACATGCTTTATATGAGTTGGTACGTCTAATCCTCATTACTTCTGGGTTCTTTACATTTTCAATTTTGCTGTATTTAGCTTAATTTGAGAAATTTCTTTATCTCAACAGGCCAAAAGAATCTCACAACACATGTCAACCACTTACTTTAGGTTGAATAGATTACTAAAGGTAGCTCTCTTGTTGTCATACTTCAACATATACTGGTTCGTTAGTATAATGGATGAAATAGATAAATGAAAATTTTATGACTCATATCACCTTCCACAAAAATTGGAACCACAAAAATTGGAATACATTTGATTTTTTTTCAACGTATTTTTGAAACTACCGACTCTTTAATAGTCGAGCAAGTGGATTACATCCCACAAAATTCAAATTTGGGGAGAAAATATCAAGTATGCAGTAATGGTGCTTAAGTACTTCTAAACCCCAAATGAATACAGTGAAATCGAGTTGGTACAACCAATTGAACAAAAGACACCATTCAATTATAGCCAATATCATATTCAAGAGAACAAAATAACATTAAGACAAAAATTCTTAATGAACAAGATCAACAGTCATAATTTAAGTTGACCGTTTATATGATATGGACTTATCTTAAGGGAAAAACATAACTAAGCATGTTCTAAAAAAAACCCAGATAAATAAGCCTAACGAATATTGAATGTAATAGCCCGAATTAGTTACATACCTCAAACTTTGATGGCCAAAACCGGAACAGACTTAACCGCGTACGGCCCAGAACCAGGATGGAACTTAATAACTGGACAGGCAAGAACTCGGATCCGGGACGGAACAGAACTTGACGGACCGGGTTAGCTGGACCGGTTCGGGTTGGACTGGGATGGGGTTGACCGGGGTTGACTGGACCAGTATGGGTTTAACACTTGGACCGGGATTGGGTCGACTAGGTTGGGTGGACCTGGATGCCTGGACCTGGTCGGGCAAGGTCGGCTCTTCCTTCTCCTCTTTTCCGGATCAGAACATTATCCTTATCCTCTGATTCTCGAATGGATTCAAGGCGGCGGATTAATATCAAACGCTTCAGTGGCAACGTACACAGACGGGAATTCAAATTAGTTATTATAAAATATAATCATTTGATGAATGGATTTGCATAGACATATACATATAAAAGAAATTTACATTAGATAAAATCAGTTCACGATGCACAGACATATGTATATAATTTTTTTTTACATTAGATCAAATCAGTTCACGATTATGCACTTTGTATGTACAGAGTCACCATTATATCGGATATTATGCCAAAATCAAAACATGGAAAAGAAAGAAAAAAATAGGGGAAAGTAGATCCAACTTAGCTGATTTGATTCCATCAATTTTAACATTAGCTTGACGGTAGTTGTGTAAGTGTTTTGATATTAATCATCCATGCAGGAAAAAAAATCAACCGATCCAATCTAGCTCTGCGGTATAGCTTCGTGCCTGATAACGTGTTATAGTGGAAATGTAGGGAAGGCAAAGAGGCAGAGAGTTTCTATTGATTAGCATCAGTACTATCACATGAACTCTAATAACATATATATATACATGGAAAAGCAAACCCTAGTTGGGCCGTAGGCCCTACAACAAAATTTCTAATATTCAAATCCCCGTGATTTTTAGCCTGGCTTGATTGGGGTATACCCAGATGAATTGGGGTATACCCAGATTTATACGGACATAGTGCCCTTACTAAGGGGAGGTCAAAAATGGGTGAAGTTACTTTATTACCCCTACACTAATTAACCCTATTACTTAATCAGATAACCCTAAAATAAAAAACCTAAAAAAACTGTTAATCTTCTCTTCTTCATCTACATCTTCCATCAAAATCATAGAAACAAATCTCTGCAAATCATCCAATTTGATTTTCCTGAAAAATGGTTGATTCCAAACGATCAAGTAGCAGCACAGATTCAACAGGACATATCAAAAGATCCAAATCAGAGAAAAAAGGTAAGGAAAAAGTTGGAACTAGTAAACCCGAAAATCCAATCCTTGAGAATGTTAAAAAGAACCCTCCACAGGTTAAAAGAAGACTGTAAGTGATTTCTTAACTCAAACCCATTATTGTTTTGTGTTTTTGATTGTTATATTAGATTAGAAATCGAAAATGATGATTTTCAGGGTTTTTGGTCAACATGGTTTTTCAAAAAATAGGATGTCGGCCTTAGGATGTAAGTATTAGTAGGCAGGGTCGTAACATGAAGATCATGTCGGCTTTTCATAACTGCCATGGCGACTATGAAACATTAACCAGGGACGACATAGTATTCAATAACCAACCCTACCGACTTTTTTCTAGTCGGCATATTCTTAGACTTGTACCTTTCCGACTTTATGTCACAGAAACCTTAATTTCCTGAGTTAACAGTCGGCATCTTTCTTGAATAGGACCCTACCGACTATGTGTTAGTCGGCTTGGTATATGATTACAACCTTGCCGACTAAGTATTAGTCGGCAATGTTTAGATTCTCGACCTTGCCAACTTGGTGACCAGAACCATGTTTCAATGTGTATAATTTTCATATCTCTTATTTGTGTATTGTTTAGGTTCCCAGAGGGAAAAATAGAAGATAGGGATATCTTCTATTAGCAATGCAGCAGAGCTATTGGAATTTATTGATAAGATTTATCCCGGTTTAGAAGATCCTAAAGATGAAACTGAAAAGAATTGCCCTGTAAGAAAGTTACTTCTGATGGGTAAGGAAGATCCTGAAGAATTTCTAAGGTTTATGGAGAGTCCTAGCAATCCCCTCAACTATCAAGAATGCACATCATCAGAGGAGAAAGAAGTGGAAGTTGATCCAAGAACTTTTTTCAAGGCATCTGACTTTTCTGGAGTGAACCCCTATTACAATGTGGCTGGTGACTACATAGGTCCAGATAAGGGAAAAGCAAAAGCTGATGCTAGTGAAAAAGCTAGTGATGGTGAAAAAGCTAGTGATGTGGAGGAAGATAACAACAATGAGAAGGATCCATGAATTTCTTAAACTTTATTATGTTTTACTTGCTTTAGAAACTTAGTTTGTGGTTTGAACTCTTACATTATGTTTTGAACTCTTAGATTGTGGTTTTAGACTTGTTAAACTTATGTTAATTTTCAGTTTCAGTTGCTTTAGAACTTATTCTTTTTTGTGCAGTTTTAAACAATATTAGAGTTAATCTTGAATGGGCATGGTTTGTAAGCTCGACCTTGCCGACCATCCCAGGCTATATGCTATAATGCCGTCAGGATTAAGTAAAAAGTACAATCCATTGAATGCTCAAAGGCTGGAAATTTCAAAATCAAGACATTAAGTGTGTTGTTATTATAAAAGCATTATCAACTTCATCTTCAACCTTGCATAAAGAATGGAAGTTTCAAGTGCAAAACAACCAAATATTTGTAGTCCTTGTACACTAAGTGGTTAATTTTCAAATGATTGTCCCTTTGAAGGAAGAAAATGCACTATTAATGGTTATAAGGGGTTCTTATTTCTCATGAAAGATGTAATAGGAGATGTATATACGCCGTATGCTTCAAAATGCACTATTGGATAGATAAGCGCTTCGCTCCATATGAAGATGAAGTTTCTAAAATCAACCTTCTACAATGCACAGATCCATGTTGCGATGGTAAGATGAAGCTAATTACCTCTCCTAAAAAATTGTGTACTGGAAAAAGATACTATCTATGTCCCAAATATGTTAGGGTTAAGTTTTTAAGTTTTGTATACTTTAATTAAGGTTTGTATGCTCTAATTAAGTTTTTAAGGTTTGTATGCTTTAATTAAGTTTTAAAATTTTTAAGTTTTTAACAATCATTGTATTCCTCCTTTAGTCGGCACTATACAAAATTCAAAGCCTGCCGGAAGTTTAACAGTTGGCACTTAACATATTACCATCCTTTCCGATGAAAGTACAGTCGGCAGGGTTGTCCTCATAAACCCTGCCGACTACAATGTTGTGAAGAACATCCAGGAAATACATTTTTTATTTGTTTTGGTCGGCAAGGTTGTCCTCATAAACCATGCCAACCACAAATTAGTCGGTACTGTATGAGGGCAATTACCTTGCCGAATGTTACAGGCCTTTTTTCCTTTGCTGTCTTGCATGTACAGTCGACAACCTGACGAAATCATAACCTGCCGACCCTGGGACAGTCAGCAAGGTCGTGTGATAAATACAATGCCGACCAAAGGAGTTAACACCAAAACAAACACATCCATTTCATTCATTTGTAATACTCCAAAGTACATTACACAAAACACGAATGCGATTACAAAAGTACTCCACAAAGATTTCTTATTTCCTAATCATAATCACTCATCACTCAAATCTATTGAACCTCCTTTAGTCAAATCTATGGTTCATTCCTTAGATTCATCTAAAACATTCCAAAGGTGCATGTTGTCCTCATAAAGTTTCATCCATTCCCTGCTCTTGTTGAATATGAACTTTTCCCAAAAACTAAACTTATAAAGAGGAGGTAATGGACATTTCTTGTTGAGTTGTAGACCAATAAAATGATTATTATCCACAAAAGCAATAAAAATTCTTCTATGCTTGAGTTGCTCCACAAAAATCGCATGTTTCAGTGCAAATGCTACACTTAGTCCACTACTAAAAAAATGTACTACGCATGACCACGTATCCGCGAATAGATGGCCACACTCCGGCATTCTAAACCAATGCTCCCATTTGATCGGTGTATTTCCCTCCGGGCCTTTAACACTAGTAAGCATTCTTTAAAAGTCGCTTCTTTGTCCTCCATGGAACCTTCTAGCATCATTGAGATATAAAACTCCTTATCTTTTTCTAGTCGGGCGGCCATCTAGTTCCTCATAACTACATATCATATGATATGTGACTCCCCCTTAGTCTATGCTTTCACTCTTTTCGTTAGATAAACGTTTTAGCACCATTGTCCTTTCCCTTAGTGATACCAAATCAATAACAATATCACTTGTTTACTCCATATATTTCTCCCCCTTTTTTTTCACAAAATGACAAAGAAACGAAAAACAAAGGACAAACCGAAAGGATCTTACAAATTTCACAAAGAGAATTTGCAAACCTATAAGAGTTAAGCATGAGGGTTTTGCATACCATTTTAGATAACCAATATCAAAACCGAAACTACAAGTAATTTGGTTTTAATATGTTACCTAGGAAACAATTGCCTGAAGCAATTTTCCCTAATAGTTTAGCAAATCAAAAATCCACTAAGCAGCTTAGTTCTCTTGCTAAACCGATTGTACAAATACAATCGCTTATTCGATAAGACCAAAATAAAGATCAGAATTAACTTTATTTTTCTCATCTGGTTCTAATTATTCTCATCAATAACTTAGACCTTTCACTTTTAAACAAGACAAATACTAGGTTAGTTAACGAGTAATTCTTGTTAAGGAATTCGGTTAGACTTGAATAACCGAAACCTCCACTTTTGATAAGTCTGGCTAAGATCCGAATTAACTTAGCTTCTCTTATCCGGAATTCCCTTGGACTAAACAAATGATCCCGAAACCTTTTGTTAAGCCATAAAAAATTCATACAAACCAAATAAATCAGCTTGCATAATTATTTATCTTAACCGGAAGCAATTGAAACAAACATAGACATTATAGCACTGCAATTGCACCGAAATTTCGTAAGCCTAAACAATTGATACCAAACAATAACAAAAGATAACAATAGTTTTCTTAACCGTAAACAATTGAATCACACTCAAACATCCATACACAAATAATGGAATAAACATCAATTGTACCGAAATTTTGTTAAGCAAAAGCAATAAATATATGCATTAAAATCATGCTTCTCTTAAAAAGGAAAAAAATTAACTAATAAGATTGTTACCTCAAATTCTGCATCCTCTTCTCCCCAGAAGGATATGTAATTAAGTGCAAGTTCACTTAGAACTCTCCCCCATTGATGTTGTCATCCTCCCGCCAAAATAAAAGAACAACAACAAAGAGCAACCTTTACCAGAGAAAGGTTGAAAACCGGTTTTAACTAATGCGATGCAAAAGTTGAAACCCCGAAACACATATGCTTTTATGCTAAACCAAAAGATTCAACATATTGTGACTTTTTCACATATTTGTTTCTATCGGAACCCCTTATGATCCTTTGATAAAGCCTACTAACATGGGTTAGAACTCAATCCAGCTAAATCAAAAAGTCACCCAAACCATAAGGGTTCACACATTATGAGATCGAATATTAAGGTAATAAAACCGAAAACATACATCTCATAAATCAATTTGCAATACACCATAAAAATTCAACATAAAATCAAGTATTGCAATTACCTCCATCTTGTAGGGAATTGAATTCCGAAACCAACACAAAAAGAATGAGGTCATTCCGAGTTCGACGAAGATATATACATGGACTCCACTTCCACCGGGAGGCGCAACTTGCCAATTTTGCATAGATTGGTGTGATGAACAATGTTTGGTCTTGGGACTTCCACAGGTGAACTATGGATGCCTTGTATCATCTAACACCATAAGATGTAGGTGTTGCTGTGGAAGAGGAAGATCACCACCATCACCCTCCTCCCCACCATCGCCACCACTTCCTCCTCCGGCACCTCAATCTCAATTTGAATTTGAGGGCCTCTGACCACTACATTATAACATATGTCAGAGTGGACAAGAACATAGAGTGTTTTATCATGAAGACAGGCTTGATTGCATTCATAAACCTGTATGTGAGGCATATTGCAACAGAAAAAACCAGATCACTTAACAATGTCAGACTATTGTCAACAAATACCAATAGTGAACTGGATGGCTAAAAAAAAAAATGTGCGCCAACCCAATACCAAAAATAATTTGTTCATATTTGGGTCAATCCCATCTGAACATGCATCTCAAAACACTGTCACGGACAGGAAGCCATGTTGAGACTGACATATAGTTTGGTTTTTTTCCTCACAAAAGTTAATCAATGGTAGATAATTAAAAACAAAAATCTCATTATTTTTAGTTTATTTTTTTATTTTTTTTTGATTCTCTGTTAAATTGCTTAAATACATAGATAATGATACAATCTGAAATAAAATACAAGAATCATGTGTATGTGTGTGTGTTTATTTTATTTGTAAATTTAGTTACTAAGATGCTTATCTTCATAGAAAGCTCAGATGGCTGGTGTCCTCAAAATTCAACAACGTTCAAAATAAGAAGAAAATTTCTAGCTTGGAATAAAAAACTAGAGCTAATCTGTCTCATCAGTGAATATGGCAATAACTAAGAGAAGATCTCCTGGGTTCTTTTCTGGCTCAAGTGTCCTCTTTGCAATACTTGGATATCTCTTTATCATTACATTTACAGGTAACTATTTTATGCGCATTAGCTAGCTATGTATTATTGTTGATCTGCTGTAAGATTTTCAATTGCTTGTCTGTGAGTATTGTTTAGGTAACATTATCGATATATATTTGCAGGAACTGCTTCAGCTTGGAAGAATATATGCATTCCTGGGGATATATACATTGATTCAGAGTTTGTGGTAAAATGGCGGGCGGGGAATTGCCTCGACTGTCAAGTTTGGTGCATGGAATTATGTTCGGACTTGGGAACTTCGATGGTTAATTATAGGTGTCACTTCCCAAGTTATAGTACCGTGCAGTGTAAATGTTGCTGTGAAAGATTTCCGTCTTCCTCTCCCGAGCCACAACCCAGCCGTCCTCCTTCTCCTCTTCCGGATCCAGATGACTTTAGCCCTGCACCGTATGATTATAATATATGTATGCCCGGACAGACATATCTAAAGATCAAACGTACAGATGGAGTCGATTGCATTCATAAATCTTTATGTAACGAAAAATGCAAAGAAAAAGAGAGGTTGACTGTGAGAACAGAGTGTGTAGCTAATTGTAGCGGTTCTCCTGTACGTGTGTATGAATGGTATGAGCAGTGTTGTTGTGGAAATCTCATTCCCTCACACCCTCCTCCGTCCCCAGTGCCCCCACCACCCTCGCCTCCTCCTCCACCTCCACTTCAATCACCACAGTCACCTCCACCTCCATTCCAATCACCTCCTCCGCCAACACCTCCAGAAAATATATGTAAATTTATACAGACTCCTACAACGGATTGCATCCTCTGCACACGTGGTTATTGTATAAGTGAATGTTTGGCAAGAGGAGCTTCAGTAGTGAAAATGGTGTGTTCTCCTTCTGTGTTACAGTGTAGGTGTTGTTGCAGGATGATTACCACCCTGCCATCATCAACTACAGCTCTTGGCTCATCATTATTCGCGGAAATGCAGTGAATAATATTTGAGTGGAACTATAATCCAGTTATTAGCTAGCTGCTGCTAATGTAAGGATATGTGATATCAAGTTAGACTTGTTGGCAATCAATAAGAAGCATGTACTTCATTTGATTTTTTACTTAATGTTGGTTATTTGGGTGATTAAAAGTATGTGTTTGGGACTGATTTGCTAGTGGAGAAGTAGCAACTAATAGTTCTTCTCACTCCCCGTCTTCATTAGCTTTTTTTTCCTATCTTCCAATTACATTTCCTTTCTTCTACAATCAACATATACTTGGCTACAAGAGAGCGAATACAACAAAACGTGCGGATGTTCTACATCCATTCATTTAGTCAACTCCTAACTAAACATAAGGCTTACACTCCCATTACATTAGTTCACAATTATGTTGCAATCCTCTTTCAAACAGTCTGCAATCTGTTTGCCAACATTAAACATTACATTATTCAACATTCTCCTCCTTAATGTGATGTTCTACTACTCCTATTAGTTCACGGAAATGTTGAAACTTTCTATTGGGAACTGCCTTGGTGAATATGTCCGCCAATTGGTCTTCCGTCTTGCAATACTTGAGTTCTATCTCACCATCCTCCGCCGCTTTTCGAATGAAGTAACACTTGAGATAAATGTGTCTTGCACCGCAATGTTCAGCTGAATTTTTTGACATTACTATTGCTGATTTGTTGTCACAAAAAAATTCAATTCGTCCTTCTTGCTTCTCTTGGATATCTTCCAAGATTCTTCTTAGCCCTACGACATGAAATGTAGCTATTGATGCGGATATGTACTCCGCTTCTGCTATGGATTGAGCTACAGTTTGTTGCTTCTTCGTTCCCATGAGAAAATCCCTGAACCTAGAGAGAAAGCATACCATAATGTACTCTTCATGTCATCAATACAACCTCCCAACTCACTATCACAATATCCAATGAATTTGACACTTGAATTTATAGAAAAAATTTAATCCCAAAATTCATTATTCCTTGTATGTATCTTAACAACCTCCTTGTTGCGCCAAAATGTAGATGACTAGGTGAACTCATGAACCTAGAAAGCATACTTGAAGCAAACATGGTATTCGGTCTTGTATGAGTAAGATACAACAAGTTTCCAATAAGACCTCTATTGTAATTCTCATCAATTTTTCTTCATCCATCATCCTTCTTAAGCTTCTCATTTACTATGAGTGGTGTTGATGTAGGATTACAATCAAGCATACTAAATTCAATACCTTTTCGGCATACTTTCTTTGAGAAATGAACTCTATATCTTCACTTTGGTGAACTTCAATACCAAGGAAGTACTTGAGCAAACTCATGTCACTCATTTCATATTTCATCATCATTTCTCTCTTGAATTGTTCAATCATATGAACATCATTACCCGTAAAAATTAGTTCATCAACATATAAGGAAACAATGAGAATAGATGTACCTTGTGTCTTCACATATAGTGGAAGTTCACTTTTGCTTTTGCTGAAATTTTGCACTTTGAAGTACCCATCTATATCACTATACCAAGCTCTTGGTGCTTGCTTTAGTCCATACAAAGCTTTCTTCAACTTGTATACCTTGTCTTCTTCTCCTTCAATCAAAAAACCTTGTGGCTTTTCTACATAGACCTCTTCTTCGAGTTCTCCATTTAAAAACGCTGATTTCACATCAAGTTGATATAGTAACCAACCTCTTTGGGAAGCCATAGCAATCACGGATCTAATGGTGTCCAGGCGAGAAATTGATGCAAATGTTTCGTTGTAGTCAATACCGGGTTGTTTTGAGTAGCCCTTTGCTACCAAACTTGCTTTGTATCTTTGAACTGATCCCTCTGCATTATACTTCACCTTCTAGATCCATTTCACACCAATACATTCTTTGTCACTTGGCCTTGCTACCTTCTCCCATGTATCGTTCACATCAATGACATAAACTTTTTCTTCCATAGATTTTATCCAAACCGTCTCTTTTGATGCTTCTTAAAAGTTTTCCAGTTCGACCGTACAAAAGTTACATCTTTCATACACTTCACTTAACCTTTGCATCTTCTTTGGTGCCGACGATGGTGATGTTGATGCACTAGTACTTGGAGATGCTCTTTGTCTTGCATTTGGAGGTGTTTGAGGTAGTTCTTCCTCTTCTGCTTCACCTTCTTGAATTTCATTTTGTTGCTGAATTTTCTTCTTCTTCATCAGCAATAATGGTTCCCTTTTTAGTTTTACGTTCTTCCCAATTCCATGAAGCATCTTCATCAAACAACACATCACGGATTGTTATCATTGTGTTGCTCTTCAAGCTATACAACCTATAACTTTTTGATTTAAGGATATAACCAAGAAATATACATTTCTCACTTGCTTCATAAAGCTTTGTTCTCTTCACCTTTGGAATTTGAGAATAACATACACAACCAAAAACTTTGAGATGCCTTACCGATGGTTTACTTTCACTTCATGCTTCAAAAGGAGTTTGATCCCATACGGATTTTGTTGGCAATCGATCCAATAAGTAGACAGTAACATTCACGGCTTCCGCCAAAAATTCTTTAGGCATACTCTTCTCATGAAGCATGGACTTCGCCATCTCCGTTACGGTTTGATTCTTCCTCTACACCATTTTGTTGAGGAGTATAACCCATGGTTAGTTGTATTTCTAATCCTTCATCTTCACAAAATTTATCAAAGTTTTTGTTGTTGTATTCTTTGCCTCTATCATTTCTCAAAACCTTGATGTAATGGCCGCTTTGTTTTTCAACAAGACATTTAAACTTCATAAAAATACCAAGCACGTCAGATTTTTGCTTCATGAAGTACACCGAAGTCATGCGAGTAAGGTCATCAATAAATAAAATGAAGTATCTATTACATCCATGAGTTGGTGTCTTCATTGTTCCATACATATCGGTATGTACCAAGCCAATTATTCCCTTTGCTCTCCATGCTACACCTTTTGGAAATGGTTGGCGATGTTGCTTACCAAGTATGCAACCCTCACATACTACTTCTTTGTTGTTGATGTGATGTGTAAGCCCTTGCACCATGTTCCTATTGGAAAGCAACTTTAAGATATATTGAAATTCAAATGCCCCAATCTTTTAAGCCACAACCACGTTTCATCCATGGTTTCCATCCTCATTGCAAAATTCTTCTCCTTTTCAAACATAATTGAAAGCTTCTATTCTTTTCCATCTTGATAGTCTTCATTGATTGTATTTTTTTTCCTGTGTTTCTTGTCATAAATGGTGAAATATCCATGTTCAAAGTGGACAGCGTACCCAAGCTCCACAAGTTTCCCAACACTAAGCAAATTTTGTGGAAAATCCAGAACATATAAGACATCACTTTTCTCCATTGATAGTTTTCACGCAAATTGTACCTCTTCCTTTTTCTTGAACCATGTTTTCATTCCCCATCTTCACCAGAGAGTTTACGGATGTATCCATATCAACAAACAAGCGTTTTACACCGGACACATGGGTCGTACAACCACTACAAACCATACTTCACTTTTGGAAGTCTCCATAACACTTTGACAAGCATACAACAATTTTTATTTTCTTCTTTATTTTTCACTCTACAGGCTTGTTTTTCATCTTCTTTCTATCTACAATCCTTCTCCAAATGTCCATACTTCTTGCAATTGCGACATTGGGGTTTTCCTTTGTTCCAAAAATTCTTATCCAAGTGACCATTCTTCTTGCAAAAATTGTAGTTTGGTAGATCACCCTTTTTATAATTGTTAGAACTAGCTCCTCCTTTGTTGTATTTTCCCTTTTTATAGTTGTTAGAACTAGCTCCTCCTTTGTTGTATTTCCCCTTTCCTTTGTAATTTGATGAAGAATCACCCTTGTACTCATCTTTCTTCATTGCTGAATTTTTTGAGTCCAAATTCATTTTCAATTGAAAAGGACTCTCAATCGACTTCTCGGCATGTCGAGACACCCTTTCCTCATACACTTTTAATTGATCCCATACTCTTCTGATTTCATTGTAGAGAGATTTTTTGTTTCTTCGAAAACAGCCACAATGGGTTCAAATTTTTCCGGTAAGAAAATTAAAATCTTCTCAAAAATCCTTTTTTCTTCTAGTTTTTCACCACACATCATCATTTGATTAACAATTTCAACATTGGTTGGGGATACGCTGGAAGTGTCTAAGGTATTCAGCATCATTCAGTCAGAAAGTGGAAGTAGAGGGCTTCTTCTAAACATTAAGAAAACTGAGATTTTCTGGCCTGTTGTGGACCCTAGGAGTTTAGATGGTAATATGTTTCCTGCTGAAATCCGTAGGCCATCTACAAGGGTCAAACTGTTAGGAGGACCAGTTAGCTTAGATCTTCAGTTCTACAACGATTTAGTTCAGGCTAGAGTGGACATAACAATCCATCAAATGGACGCCGTAAAGAAACCGCAAGAACCTCAAAGCGAGATTCTACTGTTACGCAACTGCACCGGGTGTCTACATTGTATTTTACTATGAGGACTATTAATCCTCTTGTGTTCGATCAGGCTAAATCCCTTTTTGATCAACAACTGTTTCAATTTTTGACACATATTGTTACAGGAGATGGCGCAGGCTTCAGACCCCTCCAACAGTGTATTGACACCTTGCCGATGAAAGATGGTGGTCTCGGTATGGACACTATGGAAGATAATAGCCATTGTTGTTATATTGCATCCTGTATTCAGACTAGCTAGGGATTTACAAGACATCATGCTTAATGTGTCCTCCAATGATGTGCCTAGCGCAAGTGTTTCCAGCAAGATTTGAGTTGCTTTGTAGAGGTATGTGGATTGTTTTTTTATAATTTAAACTTCAATAATATTTCCCCCAATCCAATGCGTTCTCTGGAAGTGTTATATTTTGATGTTGTTAAGAAGAATATTCAAGAAAACTTCTCTATATCCTGTCGGGATTCCGTTTTATGGCAAAGTAATAGGGTGGCTCATGCTTAGGATTTTCTTAAGGAGATTCCCATTAGCAGTTTAAATCAAAGTAGGGGGCCTCGAAAATTTAGGTCCAATTTAAGTTATAGATTGGGCATACCTCTTTTCAGCGAAGATAGTACATGCTCAAGTTGCAACAAAAAAGATAGATATTTTCAGTGACCATGCTTTGCATTGCGATTGTGATGTCAGTCTCAAATTACGCCATGAACTTGTGAGGGATATATTTGCTGATATTTGTTACAAGGCCGGTGTGCACGCGATGAAGGAGGTAGTTCTTGGTTTTTTATCGACACTTTCTTAAGACCCGTTGATATTCTTGTTTACCGTTGGGAGAACGATCAAGATGTTTGTTTCGATGTTATTGGTGTTTCACCCTTTACTGGTAGTGGACATACCTGGTCATGCCATATCTAGCGCTACTATCCATAAATGCAATAAATATTAAACAACTGGTCCCTTCATGGTTATGTCTTTGGTGTTTTAAGTTTCTCGACTTTGGGCGAGCTGGGTGAAGACACTATCATTTTATTGAAAAGGTTGAAGAATAGTATCACGCACCATGATGTTAATTATATGATTGGCGGTAGTTTTTTTTTTCCTTAAGATAGGTTTAGCTATACAAAAGGGTGTTGGTGTCTTGTTTGTTACCGGGCTACCCACCTACTTATTGTAAATTAATTTCATACAATAGGTAGATGTTCGCAGTCTATTAGAAGAAGTTTTTCATATCAAATATGCAGGCCAACAAATGGTGTCAATCTGTTAGGTGGACTTGTTAGCCTTGACCAAGAGTTCTGTAGCAACATGGTTTTGAGTAGAGTACACAAACCACAAAACACATGGACGATGTTCAGAAGCTGAAAGACCCCCAAAGTGAGTTACTTCTGTTGCGCAATTGTGTTGATGTTCTCGCTTATATTTTACTATGAGGACTACTAGGGTGTTGGCTGTCACAGAGGCTTAGATAGTTTTTGATTCCTACTTGTCACAGTATATGAGACTCTTAGTGACGGGGGATGACCAGGGGTTCGGTGAACTGCAACAACGTCTAGTCACACCCCCAATCAGGTTCGGTGGTTTAGGAATATATAACATGGCTGATACAATAGACAATTGCTTTTTAGCCTCATGTCTTTAGACTACAAGTTTACAAGAGTTGATTTTAAGTAAGATGCATTTCCCTTCTTGTGGTCCTAGTATGCAACAAGCTTTGGATTTGTACGCTGATGTATGCGGTGTTGATAACTTTTCCATTCACTTTGGAGAAACTGCCCCCAATACTATGTTGTCTTTGGCAGATGGATACTTCAATTTGGTTACGAAGAACTTACCCAACACCTTCCCTATGTCAGACAGAGACAAATCGTTGTGGCAATGTAATAAAATCAGTCACGCTCAAGATTATCTCTTAGCAATTCTGATTATCTCTTAGCAATTCCGTTTGACAAGCTTAACAAGAAGATAGGGCCTCAACAATTCAGCACCGTTTTATGTTACCGCCTAAGCATCCCATTATTTACTGAAGGAAGTTTATGTCCTTTTTGCGACAGAGAAATGGATATTTATGGCGACCACGGTCTACAATGCGCACATGAGGTTGGTCTCTGGTTTCGACATGATCTGGTTCGCGACACCTAGTCGATATGTGTTTTAGAGTTAGTATTACCGCGAGAAAGGAGGTTGCTCTGGGTTTCTTATCTAACAGCGGTGGAGCACAGAGGCCAGCGGATATTCTAGTTTACAACTGGGATAACGGTCGGGATATGTGTATGGATGTTACAGGTGTCTCTCCCTTCACCGGTGGTGGTGTTCGTACTCTCCTCCCCAATCTGGCCATAACAAACGCGGTTACACGCAAACGAACCAAATATCTCGACATCTGCAGGTCTCATGGATTTGGTTTTGGCACCTTGGCTTTTTCGACACTTGGCAAACTTAGCGAAGACACCACTGACTTTTTGAAAAGGATGAAAAACTATATTCGTAGACATGATGTTATGCTAAGAAGAATAGCCTCCTCTTCCATAGATTAGGGGTTGTAATTCACAAAGGTGTTGGGGCTCAGCTGGTTGCTAGGCTCCCCAACAGCTTCTTGTAAGACTCTGTTCTCCTGGCCTATATTTAATAATATTAATGATTTCATAGAAAAAAATAGTAAAATAAATAAATAAAAGAATGAAGGAGTTTTTGTGTTTTAACATGGATGTGTTTTTGAGATAATTGTTATGTTCATTTTAGCATTTCTGATTCCCCAACAAAAAAATATTCAAAAAGCCATAATGCCAAATATTTACTTAAAAATTTTCCGCAAGAAGAAGGCTACTATCTACAAGCCCCTACAAAATAATCCACTTTTCCTACAAAAAAAAAAAAAAAAAAAAAAAAAAAAAAAAAAAAAACATTTTTTTACTTTGCCATCTAAAACCGTTACAACTGGCATAATAACCGTAAGTTTGGAAATCCGACCTCAGTGCAACTTCGTCATGCAACAACAAAAAGCAAAGAAAGAGTAACATGCATACACGCGCCGAACTACTATAGTTTGATTCTGAAAAAATCAAATACTGAAGTGTACAAACTTCAAGATTGCAATCCCGCATGCAGTTTTACTATAAAACAGAAAATATATGAACACCACTCACAATGGGGAAATCTAGGGAATCCTGACTCGTATCGTATATGTGAACAATTAAGCATCTTCATTATATATATTATCTGATTGTGAATCAATCTTTTGTTTTCTTGTTTCGGTATCAGATTTCATTTGTCTAACTAATTCAGATACCCGTACGTACCTTTAAAAAAAACATTAAACAAGTCATATACCATGTGAGCCATTGGAACTTGAGCCTTACACAGTCATATAACATATAACATGTGATGTGAATAAGCATCTTGATTCATGTCCATCTTCATTGTAAGTTTTGGAATATATCTTGTATAATATAAAACTCTGCCTTGTTGTTTTGTTATTTTCCGGGGAAGATCAGATGCACCTCAGATTTTGTTTGCCTACTCTCCCTTAGCTGCTTAACTCAGAAACCTTGAAATATGGTAAACTAAACAACAAACGACGGTTTTGAGAATGGAGATATATTTATCATATTTCAAGGTTTCTGAGTTAAGCAGCTAAGGGCAAACAAAATCTGAGGTGCATCGTTCACAAAGGAAAAAAAACTGAGTAATAGATAAAAGGAAAAAAAAAGTTAAAAACTCAGTTGGGAAAACTTTTGTTTGAGAAGGGAGATATTTTTATCTGTTTTGCTTCGTTCTATTACATTCAAGAGTCAAGTTTTACACCAACATCAGTTTACCTTTCTGTATCCCAAAAATTTGGAAATATAGACCAAGGCGATTATCTTTCTGTATCCCGAAAATCATGACCATCAGCTGGTCGAAAATAGCTAGTTTCAAATTTTTGACCAAGCTTATTATGTTTTTGTAACTTAAAATTCATGACGATCGGCTATGTCGAGAATCTGAACATACCCGATTTTATAACTTCAAATTTTGCGCCAAATTATACAGTAAAACTACTTAAAGATGCCATTGTATACATTTTTACCCTTGTTTAGATTCACTGTTAATTTACTCAAATATTTATTTTACTTAATTTTGAAAATTGTTTTTTTTTTTGCAGAATAAAACAAACATCCTCACCCATATTTTTGTTTGTTCCTCAATTAAATTTTATTATAGTCTGCTCAAATCTTAAAAACTGAACACTAGTAAATAAAATATCTTTAATTTAATTTATCCTTAATAGCCAAGATTTTTACTTTTATAATGAGCAGAGTTAATGAGTCTCCAAGAATCATCGCAACCCAAAATAAGAAATATAACTTATTTTGAAGAAAGATGGAAGTAACTAGGAGAAGATCTCCTGGGTTTTCTTTTCATTCCAGTGTCTTGGCAACATTTCTATGCCTCATTGTTTCTCTAGGTACGTTTTGTATGCATATTGGCTGTAAATTTTGCGAAATCAGGTGTACATGTTGCAAGATTTCTTTTGTTGCAAAAATGTTTTGTTAGTTTTTCTGTTCTGCTAGTCATATATATATTTAGATCACCTATGGGTATAAACTTGTTAGCCAAGTGTTTTTTCAAATATGTTGCAAGATTTTTTTTGTTGCTAAAGTGTTTTGGTAGTTTTTCCGTTTTGCTAGTCACACACACGTATATATATCACATATATGTGCAAATCGTTTGTGAAGTGTTTTTTGTCAAATTTGTTGCAAGATTACCAATGAACTGCCATATATTTGCAGAAACGGCGTCAGCATGGAAGAGAGATCTTTGTATACCAGGGGATATATACATGGATTCAACCAGCACTCCACTTCCGCCGGGAGGCGCAAGTTGCCAGTTTTGCATAGATTGGTGTGATAAACAATGTTTGGTCTTGGGACTTCCTCAGGTAAATCATGGATGCCTTGTATCATCTAATACCATAAGATGTAGGTGTTGTTGTGGAAGAAGAAGATCACCACCTTCACCCTCCTCTCCACCATCGCCACCCCTTCCTCCTCCGGCACCTCAATCTCAATTCGAATTTGAGGGCTTGTGGCCTCAACATTATAATATATGTGAGAGTAGACAGGAATATAGAGTGTTTTATCATGAAGATGGGCTTGATTGTTTGCATAAACCTGTATGTGAGGGATATTGTAACAGAAAAAAGGTTCCAATGGCAAGGTCAGAGTGTGTAGCAGGTGGTTTTGTTTATCCTGAAGCTAGGTATGAATGGTTTGAGCAGTGTTGTTGTGCAGATCCATCACCCCCTCCACCTCCACCTCCACCTCCACCTCCCTCCCCACCCCCACCAGATCCTTGCACCAATACTTGCCGCCCAGAGCTCAGTTTTCAGATCTCTCTGGGCCACGCACCGTGCAATTACAAACTATTGGAATCTTCAAGATTGCTTACTGCTGGTGTTATTAATCCTTTGCCAGTATACTAATTACTGATCAAGGATGGATTATTAGCTATAGTTAGCTGCAGATTTCAGGAGAAGAACATCCATGGGGATGAGATTAGTAGCATTTGTTATTGATAAATATGGTGATCTGCAGGTGTACTTCCTTTTGTTTTCCGTACTGCATTTTGTTCCCGTTTACATCATCCTGATCATTGATCACTCTACTTTGTTTCCCATAGTTGGTAAAATTGGCTTATTTTAGAGAGTTTATTTGCAAGCCTATCCATCTGTTACTAATCGGTGTGTACTTATCCGTTTGTTATCGGTTTTAGCCCACTATCATTGTCAGCCCAAATGTGTTAGTTGATTGAAATGCGTGGATGGTGAAGTTTTGTATGTAGTCAAAACCACAATCTACCACTTTGAATATCAACCGTTGAAGATTAACGGTTCAAATTAAAATTAGTGGATGGTAATTTTTCATTTTTCGGAATATTCTCATCTTTGGTAGGACTATAGAGTTTAATAAGAGGAATATGTCACAAAAAGATGAGCTTCAAATTCATTGTCGTTTGAATTTTTTAGGGCAAATGCCGCTACCATGTCATGATAATATGTATCCAGAACCTTAAAATTCCAAAGGACTTGAGTGTCCAATGACGTGGCAACGATTTCTCGGGCGATTTCAATATCATCAAAAAATTCTCTCGACCATGGAGGAGAGATCTGTTCTGATTTCGAGTGATTTTGAAGGCAACAAACATCAACTTCTTCTTCTGATTCTAGTTTAAGTTTGGGCTTAATTGATTTTCCTTCATTGAATTCAAATGGTGGTAAGGAAGATAACCCTAGATCTGTTCTACAAAATAATTTTAGGGGAAATCAACAAATGATTGGTCTTCTTTGTTCCCAAATAAGAAGAGTGCTGGGGATAATCCTCTAGTGGAAAATCAAAAAAAAAAGTCTGCAAAAAAAAGCTTTACAATCACTTAAAACGTCTGTTTCTGGGAGCCCTAAATCTTGAGACTTATTTCTCAAAACGACTGCGCTTGGGAGCCCTTGAATCTTTTAAAAAACGACTCTCAAGGGCAGTCTATCTATTACTGATAGAAGCAGACGTTTATATTGAACATATTTTATTTAAAAAAAATTGATTCATCTGAATCAAAATGAAAAGCTGATTCAGCTATATCTGAAAATAAAAGCTGAGTCACAGTTAAATTAATACATACTTCAAAACTGTATCAGTCAAAATTGATAACTTTAAAACTGAATTTGTATTAAAAAGTGCTAACAGTTTACAAGTTAAACTATCTAAAATACTTAAGTTCCAAATCTAACAACTTCAAATGCTAAAATTAATATTTCTATTACAAGACTTCAACACCAAGTTGAAGGCAAGTCTGCACCGTTTATGCATCATCTACCAAACAAAACCAAGTGACTTCACTCAAAACAGCAAATGACCTTAGGGTAGCCCTCCAACAAGCTCATTTAGAGTACCAGATGTCAACAAATCGTCATGAACAAGAAGAGTTTCCTGAAAATAGTAAAAGCAAACAACTTAGTGACTAATATTTTGTACCTCATTTACACTATTAAAGCAATAATACAGAGTCGTCAATGAGCAAAATCCAAAGAGAAAGATGCATAAAGAGAAATTTAGAACAAAATGCTAGATTTTTATAAGGAGTACTGAATATTGGTCGTTGTTGGAATTAAGTTAAACCTACTCTCTGTCACTATAATGTTATTGATGTTCGATTTCGAAATGCTCAAAGTGAGAAATAAAAAAAAGTTGGTGAACATTTACCGGCGATAACTTCGATTAAAAGAAGAAAAGAGCAGTGGAGGTCACTTACAGTATCAATCTTCTTCAACACAGACACGCCAGTGTTCATATCATAATCATATACAGATTCAGGTGTCTTCAGTGAAATGTATGAAAATCTTAAAATGCTTGAAGTAAATTCTGCTTCAGAATGCTCCACAGAGTAAACAAGATCTGTAAAATCCAAAGCTCGACCTCCATATAGGGATTCAATTGGTTGGCCTTTGGCCGGAAGTCCATAAACAGTCCCTTTAGGAAAACCATTTTCACACTCAAATACAAGTAGATTGTCTACAAAAAGTTGAATGTCTGGAATCTTCACACTGCATAAAATTCAAGCTTACTTAGCTTCTTAATCAACTGAAATTGGTAGTTCCAAATGAGTCCTTAAGAGTTTAAATGGATGACTGAACCCCTTTGGAGGTGCTTAACAGTGGGTGATTACATAACTTCACCCCAGTGGTTAAATTTTGGTTATGCCTCTTTAAGCAACTGATTGGACTTTAAGAGTAAAAGAGAAACCTTCAAATATTTTAACATATTCCAAGGTCCCTGGTTAGCATGAACTATGCAATAGCTGTTTCTGATTCTTTGAAACACACCGTATGCAAGCTGTAAGCTCTCATGAAATTGCAAAGTATGTAATCTGTAAGCTCTCATGAAATTTCAGAGTTTGCCAGCCATGGTCAACCAATGGCCCATAATTGTATAATTACCAAGGACAAAAATTTAAGTTGACAATTAGTAAAGGAAAGTTAAATATTAGTGTTACCTTTCCCTGTGAGGAAGTATCAATGTTGACCCAGATGTATTATCTATTGGGCACACAAGTAACTCGGAATTGTAAATCTCATCGCTTCTTCTCTTAATGAAGAAATGACTTGCACGATGGCTGACTGATGTGTTGATGCCACTCAAACGAGTTGTCAAAACAACAAGCGCATCTTCTTGCTTAGAAACGTCAAAGTAAAAGACAAACCGTGTAGGTTTACTTTCAGATGCAACAAACAAAAATCTCTTGCTCTCAGAATGTTGAAGATCAATAGAGAACATATCATTCTTTCCATGATAAAGACAAGTATCGCTAGATTGGTCAGACCCCAGCTTATGTAGCCACCTGTTAAATGGTAAGAATGTTAAAAGTCATAGACGTCAAACTAAACTCAAACCCAAGTTGGCAGTACACACTGAACATTCACTTTTCGAGAACATAGCAGCATGCAAAGGACGTCCATCTATTCTCAAAGCAAACTACAGTATAGAGAAATTCCAAACATAAGTTACTTCACCTCTGACCTTGTCTGGCCGAATGGTCTCGTCCATTGTAACATAGGCTAGGGCCTCATCACCAGCCCATTCGAGGTATGATGTGACACCAACCAATGGCTTCCGAACTAAAGCTTGAGACTCTGTGTCAATGACATAAACAATATAAATCTCATTTCCTGTAGTGTCTTCTGCATATGCCACCAACTTATTATTCGGACTGACCTGTAAAAAAATAGCAAACAAAGCAATCAACAAGCGGCATCGACTAAAAGAAGATAAGTAAACCATAATATCAAAAACAAAACGCAAAACCACCCAATAGGTACATACATTAAAACTTTTTTAAAATAATACTCAATAATATAATAGTCTCGTTAAAATAAAATAAAAGTTCAGTCTCGACTCGGGCCCTTAGTGCTAAAATAATAAATACGATAAAATTATAATATAATACATTTCTAAAGTTCCTCTTAAACATTAATAGGTCCCAAATATTATATAAAATAATAATTCCATTAGAAAATAAAAAATAATTTTCATACACATTAAATTTTCTCAAAATATGATTCAATGTTGGTTTGTTTTTCTCTTAAGTTCAAATCAAGTTGTATTTCATCCTTAATTTTCTGTATAAAAATCTTTTTTCATGGAAATTAATAAGATTTATTACTTTAAAAACAAATGCATGCTGTTCTAAAAATATTTTCGTTAATGTTTTTTTTATCTTTTTCTATATTTTCCACTTTTAAAAATCTATTTTAGTATTTGTCCTAAGATTATTTTTATTATTTTTTTAATATGGAAATTCTCGTTTTTTCCAAAGATTTTTTTTTAGGGTTTTGATGCATTGTATCTAGTATAGTATTAATGTTTCTATTATTTCCAATGGTTCATAGTCTAATAACTTCTATGAGTTTAGCCAATAGTTGCATATCCTAGGTGCTTTGAATCAAACCACAAGTTGTCAAATTCAAAAAAATTAAGAATTATTCTTTAAATTAATATATTATTATTATATGTATAAAATAATAAATTATTATTTTATCGATTAAGTAATATCTCTTTAAAATAATAGGATTTGGGTGGTCCCAATCCTATTATTTTATAGATGTTTTAGTGTACTCTTAAAGCTCCAATCCTATAATAATCAAGTTCCTTGGCCTTGACATTTTCATCCAGGATAACATGCACCACAAGAAACAAATAAAGATTCAGAAAATATATTTAAAAAGTCCATCTAGCATTTTGCAAGACTATTACAGTTGATACAGAAAAGATAAAAACCAAAACCAAAGAGCATAAGATCGCAGCCACACTACCTTGGGCCAGCTGTGCTCAGGCCACTTGGTATATGCAAACTTTCCGAATTTCTTAGTCTACAAATCCAATTAAAGTATGCAACAGAACCTCCATTAGACTTCAATTCCTTCAACATAAAAAAAAATCAGTAAGAAACAAACTAAAAACCATCTATTAAAAGAATTCAAACACCATTCGCACCATGCTATCAACACATATATCATATCAAATTACTCAATATGAGCCCAGAACCACCAAGGCTTTAGATCCTAACAAAATAGAGCATGCAGACATTTCTAGTTACCATCAAACACAGAAAACATCAATTGAGAAATTAGTGCTTACATAAACTACTCTTCTTATCCTCAAGAGAAAACCCTGCAAACATCAAACACCAAAAAATCCACCATCAAGATTCATATTATGCCCTATCTCATAGAACTAACTTAAAGGGATAAATCCACATACATTTTATCAAACAAGCAATCAAAATAAAAAAATTAAGATATTGAACAACTAAAAAACATCTCTAAAACTCAAAATCCTGAACCCCAAAATTCTTAGCTGCGTATTTACTGTCCATAACAATACCTGAATCACCGGAAATAAAAAAACAAAAATCTTACCAGAAATCAAATCAACATCAAAGAATAGATCTGAAACAAAGAATAAGATGTCCATATAAAACAAATAAAAGAAAAACTATCACCGAAAGCTGGATCTTTTCCTGGCCAGATTGATGTTCAAATCTTTGTAAGTTCCAAAATATCTGAACCATGGGGAAGCTTTAGGAAACCTGATTTTTTTATTCTAAATGTCTAAACTGAAACAACAACATCAACTAATTATAATCATCATCGGAAAAACCAAAAAAATCAAAATTGAAGAAAAAAATAGAAAATAACAAAATCTCAGCAGTATCTTACCTCATAAAGCATAAAATTGGCATCATAAATATCTTCTCTTTCATCTGCAAAACATTAAACCTCGCCTTTCATTACTTGTTTAAGATGACCTCGAATGGATCTGGTGAAGTGAAGGACTATTAGGGTTTTGAAATTGGGAAATTTTGGGTTTTTTAAGAGATGGTGAGAAGATGAAGTAAGGGGTTTTGTTTAATGATAATGAATATCGTTCAAAAGATAGGATTTTTCATTTTGAAGTTGAGAAAGAAACTGTTATCTTTGGATTTGTTAGAGATAAAAAATATGGAGAAAGGGGGTTGAGTTCAGGAGACATGGAAGGGAAATCAGTTATATTTTTGGTTTCACCATTGTAGAATGGGGGTTTATGGAAAGAGAGGCTTATCAGATTTGTTTCATAGAGGAGATGAAGATGGAGAAGTAGAAAGAGAGTGAAAAAGAAAAGAACAGTGATAGAAATGAAAAAGCAATGAAATAAGAGGCAGACCGAAAAAGAGAGGACCACATAAAGTAGTTTCTCCCGCAGACTTAACTATAGTACACGTGAAAAGTTTTATTTTTCCTAAATTACCCCCAAATATTAAGACTTCCATGGGAGCTCCTTATGTTTTTATCACAAAAACGTCTACCTTGGGAAGCCCGTTCCGTAGAGATTGCCTACGGAAGTCGTTTCTATAATGCTCCAGCGGACTTAAAAATCTCATTTTCCACTAGTGATCCATTGATTTATCAATCTTCAGTCACGATTGAGGGCGAGGAAGCAGTTTCTATCTCTTTAGAGATTTTTCATCAGAAGATTAAAAATGTGAAGAACTAGCAATTGGGTATTTTGTAGGTCGAAAGCTTTCTCACTCAATGGTGAAAGAGGCAACAACGAAAGTGTGGAAGACAAAATCTGAGGTATCCATTACTTTACATAACAGTAATTCTTTTGTTTTAATGTTTTTTTATTTCTGAGGATAGGAACTTATCTCTACACCATGGGAATTTTTACATTTATAGTAGCTTGTTTGTGGTTAGACCCTGGGGTCCCTTGATTGAGAACTCAATTGCAAAGATGAAATCCATTCTGTTGTGGATGTTTATTTACAATGTCTCTCTGCATCTCTGGAATAACCTAGGACTTGGCCCTATTGCTAGTTTTGTTGGGAAGCCATTAATGATGGATGATGGAAATAAGTTTTGAATGTCAATTTCCTAGCTTTATTCCTTGGTGGATTGATGAAAAATTTGTGATGAATCTCCCTGTGGAATATCAGTGGAAACCACAAAAGTGTAATCTATGTCAATCTTTTGGACACTCTAGTAACAAATGTTCTTTGAAGAAAGCTACTGTTAAAGCTCGTTGGATTCTTAAGAAAATACAAAAATCTGAGATTTTGGAAAACATTCAATCTTTATCTAAGGAAGAGGAAATAGAGAAGGCAGGGAAGGATATTGAGATCCCGGGGAAGACCAATACTTCTAACTATATTGATGAACAACCTAATCAGCAAATAATGATTGTTGGTGAAAGAGCCTTGGTTAAAGCTTTGGAGAGTGGTGAGCAAGTAGAAGAACCGTTTATTGAAAGTAGAACGTATGCTGGAAGGATTAAGAGCTCATCCAAGAAGGGGAATAAGAAAGCCCCAATCTACAATTTTAATCCATATAGCGTCTTAGGTTGTGATCTGAATTTTCTTTGGAAGAGTCACCAAAAGATAGGAAAAAAATGCTAGTGCAGATGTGAAAAGTGGTCAGACAAGTAAAAAGGCTCAAAATCTTGAATCTCATGCCTTTGTTATTGCAGCTAGAGAAGACTTTGAATATCATAATAAGGACAAGAGGGATTCTGATGAAAAACAAGATATTGAAGATCCTGAAGTAGATATGTGTGAATATTCTAATGAAGAGTCTGAATACGAGACGGACAATGATGTCATGAATGTCGCAAGGGTAAAGTCAGTTGAGGAGTCTCAATGGAAACCATTGACTAAAGAACAAAATTTGGATAAACTTACGAAGTTTAGTTTATCGGTTGGTCATTCTCGTGGAGTTAAAGAAATCGAGGTTAAAAAGATCGTTGGAGGCATTGTAGATAATTTCCATTCCTCGAAACCAATCAAGGATTTGGTCTTAGCAATGATGATTTGGGTAGAGGGATAAGAACCCATATACTCAAAAAGAATCTATAGGGACTGGTTAGTATGTGTGGGTTAGGCTTGCACTTAAATTATCAAGCAGATGGTACCTTTTTGTTTTTCTTGCAGCTTGTGTGTTGGGTCGGCTTTTGCCTTCTCTTGTTGCGCTTAGGTGCCTCTCATCGTGTACTTCTTTTTTACTTTCAAATAGAATTTTAACCTTTTTTATTGGGCACCTAGCTCAGTTGGTCACCCCTGTTTCCCAAAGTTTCATGGGCTCCAGGAGGTCCCAGGTTCGGGCCCCCAATGGCGTAATATTGCAGGAATTAACATGGAAGATAGATTTAGCTTTCCCCCCTTGTGACACAATTAGCTTGCACCCCTTGTGACACAAATTCACCCCC
>JAJJMB010013076.1:1676514-1713928 GCA_023531105.1 Papaver atlanticum
CCACCTCCATCCCCACCACCACCCTCACCTCCTCCTCCACCTCCATCACCACCACCACCCTTACCTCCTCCATCACCACCACCACCAACACCTCCTATAGATATATGCAAAGCCGGGGAAGCCTTTATACCGACTCCCGTATCCAATTGCGGCCTTTGCACAAGTGGTTTTTGTCAAAGTCAATGCTCAGCAACCGGCGCTGTTGCTTCGAGAAGTGGATGGGCACCTTCTTTACCAGTGTGCAAGTGTTGTTGCAAGAGCACCTCCTTGTTGTCATCATTAACTACTGCTCTTGGTTCATCATTATTCGCCGCAATACGGTGAATAATGGTGTAGCGGTGAAATCTATCATCCAGTAATTAGCTAGCTGCGCAGTTAATGCGATAGGGTGAAATGATATCACGGTATCTTCATTTATACGTTCAATAAGCAGCAGCATGTATTTCCCTTTCTCTGTTAAGGATGCATGTAGGTGTCCGGGTTTCATCTTTGAATATTGATGTAGTTATTCTTTTGTCCTGTATTCCATGGCAACGAATGACTTTGCTATTCTTCATCTGTGCAGCAATCGCACACAAACGATACAATAACACTATACATGTATGCATTACAAAGAAACTTTAAAAAAAGTCCTGCCATAGACAAGGCAAGAGCTTGCAGACTAAAATTTAAGATAATTGTCAGAACTCAAAACAACAAACTGTCTTCTAACTAAATTCCCAAACAGCTAAACCAAAATTATTCCAGTTCAAATTCTCACTACAAATAAAGCTGAATGAGCTCGTCACTGACTACAGACGGTGTTAGAACACCAAGATCTGTGAATAAAAGCGTTAAGTACTGAGGTGGTGTATAATCCCTGGCAGATGTTTCCACTTCTACCCCAGACGGAATGGGAACCCCAAAATCAATCGGACGCAAAGCAGGGGTGAGATCTTTCTGGTCCAAAGGATAGAGACGTGCAAACTGCAGAAAGAAATTATAGAGTTGAGATGCTGAAGTGGTAAAATTACTTGCAAAATCATGTAGGGGTACCACAGTACGAAAAGCTAGAAAATGATGCATAAATTGTGCAATGAAGTTCATGAAAATGGAGGGCCTTTTTCGAATTCGATTTCTCCCAGTTTTCATACATGATAATGGATGGATAGAAGTTCAGAAAAGACTACAGAAATTAGATATTTTCTTCAGCATACCTTGTAACTTTCAGCGGCAACATAGACTGGCTTGTTCATGCTGTGAGCCACCAATGCAATTTGGTATGTTCCCATCATGTTGATTATACCTCCACTTTCTACCACTCCATCAGCCCCAACAAATACCATGTCAACCTCATCCATAGTGTATGCAACAGCAGAGTCAATAAGAAGCTTTACCGGAACATCAAGTTTCGCTAGCTCATTTGAGAACCGCAAACCTGTTCTGTCAGGTCTTCCCTCTGCACATTTAGAATCAAATAAATTTATTATTTCCTATGTTTTGTCAGGTCTTTCCAACAGTAGACAGTAGTTTCAGGCTATATAAACAGGTAACTGTGACAGACTGCAAGAAATCCGTCATGCATGTAGGTTATAGACTTGTAGCAAGTCAAGAGTTACCACAGATTCTGCTAAGCAGAACATTCTCCAAGACTACACAAAGCTTAATTGGCTAACCAGAATCTCAGATGGTATTTTTCTAATATCTTTGATGTTTCCATGGGGCCAAATTAGTGTAAACATCACGTTCAAGTTCGTCAATAAAGCTAGTTTTGGTGTAGAACTTTTTAGGTAGATCATCAAAATTAACAGACCTCTGAGACTAACACATTGCACCTAGAAGGCCAGAACTGATGCACTCAAGATTACAGGGCAGTTGAGTGCAACACAAGAATTGAATAACTAACCTGTGCATAAAACTCGAAACAGCTTCTTATTTTGTGCAGCTAACTTCAGAACTTCCACTACAACTCTAGAATATCCATGCACCAAGATTGTACATCCATCGAAGATAAAGTCTTGACAAAGCATAGCAATGGTTCTTCGTGCCTGAAAGAGCAAGAATAATTTCAAAATAACATCCCACCATATGTTGATTACTTAACAAACTGTAAAAAGTTTTATACCTTGCGAGATATCTCACCGAATTTCTCGGCACGCTCAATTAAGCGCAATTTTGCAGCATTGAAGTCCTCATACTCCAAGGCTGAAGTTCTGGTTACATATCGCATGAACAGATCACATCCAGCTGTCAAAGAGATGGAAGTCGTATCCCATGACTGAATACATAGATAGGGCAACCATTTCAACAGAAGAGAATGACATGAACAGAAATTTAAAAAGCATTAGTTATTAGCAAAGGAATATATCCTAACGTATGTCAGTAAAGGATCATCTGTCAATTACTCAACAGTCATTCCTTCAACCCAATTCGGACAATGTTATAGAATTATTACACATTTACTAAAAAGCGAAGGAACTTGAGGCTACAGGACAAAATTTCAAGCCATTCCCTGACTAACCAAGACCGGATAAAAAGAAATAGATACAGCATCAGAATGTGATTTTCACCACCTAGTTTTCTTTTGTATGCTAGCAGATACTAATCCCGTCCGATTCTAAATTCTTGACGGGAAAGATGTTTTTAAATGCAAAGTTTGGTACTTAAATAGTCAGCAGCAGTTGAGTCATTCCTAGACTGCAAACGAGAAGTATATACAGCAGGACGAACATTTCACACCTCTTTTGCAAGCGAATAACCACTAACTTTAACAGATTACATATTCTTGCCAGCCAAAAGTTTAGAAGATGGAGAAGTTTATACTCCAATGGACAGTACTGGTTGAGACATTCCTAAATCACCTAATTCCAACCCCTCTATCTAAATCCCTGACTCTCCATTGAATTTAACATACAAATTTTAACAACTTGGGCTTCTTTTGAAAGCTAATAATAGACTATAGACTGCAAAAGAGAAATGTATACATAAGGACGGCAATTTCACTACCTGGGCTTCTTTCGCAAGCTAATAAACACTAATTTTAACATATTACATATTCTTTCAAGCCAAGAGTGTTAAAAGATAAAGAAGTTTATACTATTCCTAAATCACCTAATTCCAACCTCTCTATTTCCAAATATCCGTAACTCTCCATTGAATTTCACATACAAATTTTAACCACCGGAGCTTCTTTTGTAAGCTAATAGACACTAATCCTAGCAAATCCTAAAATTCTATCGGGCAAATGGTTATAAGTTGAACAATTTTGTACTCAAACGAGCCGGCAGCACCACCACAACAGTTAAGTCATTCCTACTTCGCCTAATTCCTAACCCAAGTATCCCTTTTATCCCCATTCAATACATTTTGAAAACATGGATGACGAAATCCATAAAGAAACCCCCCTAATTAACACAAACCAAGCCGCAGCACCACGACAGCAGTTAAGTCATTCTACATCGCCTAATTTCTAACCCACAATCTCCATGTATCCCTACTATCCCATTCAATACATTTCGGAATCACGAAGGACGAAAACCATAAAAAGAGCTACAGTCCACTGCTCAATTTGACCTCTAATAACAAAAATTACAACACTTGATAGTATTAGTCCCCTAATTAACAAAATATAAATGGGAAAAAAATTAATGAAACCCTAAACCCTAATTTTACATCAAAAATTCGGGAGATTTATAAAAAAGATCATACCTTTAGAGAATCAGAAGCAGTTTTAAGTTCTCTCTCAAGCTCCATAATAGTAGAAGCTTTACTAAACCGAATAACAGATGCCAAAGCCAATATAGCAGCAACAGCTTCAGCTAATTCAGGTAATTGCCTCCAGTGATTAAATTCATCAATCACACCAAAAGGTTTCTCCCCAGAATTACCAGTACTTGATTTAAGATAATCATTAGTAGATGGATCGAATTCAATAGCAGCTTCTTGTGATTGAGCTAACCAATCACTTGTTACAACAGCATGATGTGCTGATCTTGTTTGATAATATGCTGAGATTTTTGAGTTTTTTACAGCAGCCATTTGATTTGTTGATGATGAATCTAAAGGGGGTTTGTTGTTTTCTTGTCTTTGATCAAGAATGAACGAAGCTGATCTTTTCCACATATTTTCACTAATTTTGGGTTTCCGAATGGAATCGGTTCTATTGTCGTCGTCTTTGTACACTGACTAGGTCTTTGGTTTTATTTATAATGACTCGACTCATTGACAAGTTCAGTGGCCATCGCCATCTGGGACTTGCCACCTTTGGTAAGTTCCAATGGTGAAGTCTTCAAATATGTGTTATTAGGCCGGTTCCTATGGGGTGGCTAACCAGGTCAGCTCCAGCCGCGCTATTATGGTAAAAATGTTAAGCGATCGAGTCTCCACCGAACGGTAGAGACTGCAACGCTGGCGGTCTAGGTTGCAACGCTAGCGGTTGAGACTCGACCTCTAGCGGTGTAGTTTCAACCGTTGGTGGATTTCAAAACCTCCAACGGATCTTTCTCCACCGCTATAAAAATGTGACATTGAAACACAAAAATTACACCAAATTTTTTACATAAAAAATTTCTATCTTTATCTATCTTATTTTTCAAAATGGCAATGTTTGAATCCCAACTTGACTTGGCTACCCAATTTGATTTTTCCGGAGTGGTGCTTGAAGCCACCGTTAGTAAGATAAGTGAAGATTATAACGAAATAGGTAAAAAACAAATAAGTCTTCAAGTTTTGGATATTAACCAAATCAAACCTCCAACTAAGCAAAGGAAATTTTGTTCATGAACGCATTGATTTGAAGTTTGGTGAAACGAAGAAGATTAAGAAGCCCTAAAAACTAATAAAAATGTAATTGAAAAAAATTATTAAAATAATATGGGTTTGCGGCTAACATCATCAAGGACTACAACATTTATTGGTGCGACTATAGATTGATCATAGCCATATGTCACCATAACAATGGGATGAACTGCAAGATAGATATTCATATGGGTACGAATAGAATTAACAATGAATTGAAGTTGTCAATTAGCAGATAAAATAGCATTGTCAACCATTTTTTATTCATTTTTGTTGGAAATAATTCAAAATGTGTTGAATCTAATATTTAGGAGATTTTAAAATTTAAATAAATTATAGTTGGCCGTTGTTTTAGATTTAGTCCAAGAATGTGCCTATTGATCATGAGTCCTATAACTTAGGAGTTTTTGTTAGGATTTGTTCATGTAATGCAATGCTTATTATTTAAAGACTCTCGAATGTTTAATGAAAAATCCGTAAGAGTGTTAGCAATGTAGCCTCTCTCACACTCCTCTATATGCCATGGATTTATCACATGGTATCAGGGCAGGGCAAAGAATTGAGTTAGGGAGAGTCACCGAAAGGAACAATTGTTTTTATTTATTTGATGTTTGTTACTGTATGAGTGAACAAAAAATAGAGAGGAAAATTTTGTATGTTGAAGAAATTTTTGTTTGGTGTAATAAAAAAAGATTATCAATATTGTTCTTATATATTTGAGTGTTTCAATCTCTCTCACACCTCTCTGTACTATTGCGGAAATCAAGCTATCAATTAGCAACTATATTGATTTCCTAACTCGCATTAGTGACTTTTTTTTCTCCCTTTTCTTTTTCTTTGTTTAAGTTAAGCGTTCAGAATTTTTTTGGAGAAGGCTCGTGAAAAACTAAAAAAGTTTTCATGCTTCACGATATACATAAAACAATAGCTTGTTCTTCGTAAAGCCACAACACTAAGAATAGCTTCAACCAAAATAATGACAATATATATTAATTTATTTATTAGAAGCCTCTTGATTCAATTTCTTAGCACCATGGTCCATGAATAATGACACTTCCATTTGTCCCGGAAGTTAGTAGGGATTGTCGTAGCGCTCGGGTAAACAATATTTTGATCAATTACCTGAAGATAAGATACTCATTCCTAAGAGTAAAATAACTTCTGCAATCACCAACGTTACCACCTAACAAAATAAAAGATGAATCCAGCTGATCCTTCAAATTGTTTCCTAAAAGTAAAATAACTGCTGCAATCGGCAGAGCCAACCCATTGTAAGGGTGTGCATTTACACCCCCTTCCACCTGGTTCCAAAGCCTATTTTAGGCCCATTTAGAATTTTTTTACATGTATAAACTTATTTTTGTTTTTTTACACCCCTAAAATTTTTTTAGCACCCATAGCAAATTTTTGCACCCCCATCCCACCATTTTTGGCTCCGCCCAAGGTGAGCAAGATAAAAATGAGCTATTGGGTGGATTCGGTCGAATTTTCTTCATTATCATTTTTATTGTGTTTTCCATAAAAATAAAAGTTTTCCGGGTGATATATTTCAACAATACAACGACATATAGGGACGATGTTAAATCGTATCTTGCATCTGTATAATACGTATACGAAATGATGACAGAAATATAAAAAGGGAACATTATCTATATACCCCTAGTATGAGGCCCATTGAAAAATACCCTTTACAACTTAATAAATAGCCCTAAGTTTTTAGAAGCCCGAAACCCGGATTAGTACTTTACCAAAATATCCATAATTAAATAGAGATAAGCATTACCAAAAAGACTAATTCAACAATATTCATTTCATCTCTCTTCCACGATTTCTCTCTCTGTCTCTCTCCGTCGAAACTGCTGAAACTAAGTAAAAAAGATCAAAAAATTCAAAAATCAAACCTAAACCAATTTATTCTCTACTATTTTAACTTCATTTTACTATTACAAGATTCAGAAAATCAAAATCTGTGAAAAAAACAACAAAAATTAGGGTTTGTGATCGAAATCACTTTGATGTTTCACTTTAATCTTTGTATCTAAAGGTAAGCAATGATTCAAAGTATTGAATTTATTTATTTTAATATTAATTTTGATTTTGATGTTGATATGTATGTAATTGATAACTTTGTTCGATTTTGGTTCATCGATTTGGTTTTTTTTTGCTTCAATTCTTCTTCATCTGATACAAATCTATTCATCGATGTTGTTTTTTTGTTTCAAAATCGATGAATATGTTACGGATCTATATGGTTAGTTTTGTTAGGCGGTTAGGGTTTGAAAGTGATTTTGGTGATATATATACTCGATTTTGTTCATTTACTGATATTTGTTAAATTTCACAGTGATTCGGTTTCAATTATTGTTGCGTGCAATCGAAACAAACCACAATTGGTACTGTTCAACATTTTATGGGTGTTGTTGGAGTTAAGAAAGGAGCAAACTAATAAAGGTAAAATAAAATTGTTGTTTTTTTTATATGTGAAGAAATGATGAAGATGTTTATCTATTGTTTGTGAAAATGTTGAATGATTATTAGTGATTCAGTGTCTAAATTAGTATTATAGTTTGAAATTTCATGTCCAAATTTTAGTTAGTAATTGAGTCTGTGTAATTAGGTTGAACTGGTAATCATTGATATTTTGAACATTCAACATTATGTATTTATCCATTACTGGTAATTAGGTTTGGAAGTTGGCTCCATTACTTGTAGTTATTGAGTAATTGAGTTTGTGTAGGTTGGAACTGGTAATTAGGTTTGGAAGTTTGCTCCATAACTTGCTTTGATAAATATTTGTTGAATCTTTAACTCTTTGTGCTTTCTTAAAATGCTGTGGATGGCAATGAGTTCCACATTATGTATGTATTCCATTGTTGATGTTGTTGTAGGTTACAATCTAAATTATGAACATTACGGCATCTTATTCAGTGTTTTTGTTGTAGTTTCTAGAACTTTTCTATATTACATTTTGTTGTGTACTAATTTTGAAGTGCAGAATTAAAAGCATTGTTTTTAGTTTGTCATTTTTTCTCTTTTTGCTTGTTGTTTTACTTTTTATTTGGTTAGTGTGACGTTCTTGTGATTGTACTTTTCTACGCCAGAACACAAGAACCTGTGATATCTCGTTTTTGAAGCAACTTGTTCAAGTTGTTTCCAAGTTGGAAGCAACTTGTTACAAGTTGTTCCAAAAATCCAGCACACGGGAATCTTTGGAATCTCATTTTGGAAGCAACTTGTTCAAGTTGTGTCAAAGTTGGAAGCAACCTGTTTCAAGTTGTTCCCAAAATTCAGAACACAGAAACCAGTGGTGTCTCATTTTGAAAGCAACTTGCTCAAGTTGTCTCCACTGTTGGAAGCAACTTGTTTCCAGTTTTCTCCAGATTCTTTGGTAAACTAACTTAAGCTTGACTAATTGTAGTATGTTTTGGGGGTTTTTTTTTGACAAAATTGATGTAATGATGCAGATGCTCATGAATTTGCGATAGCCAAAGGAGATGAATCTGCAGTAGAGGGAAGCAAGATTTCCTGTAAGTGAGAATTACGAAGTGCATAGAGAGTACAAATATTTACTCCGAGTATAAATAACATTTAAGAAGGGAACATAAGAGATGTAACCGTCTAAGGGAAATGATCGAACAAGAAGTGGCTGCTAAAATAAACAAGAAAAGGGTCAAGATGGCGTTTCATTTCATGGATTCAACTGATGAATAGAAGCTTCAGAATAAACATCATACAGGATGGTTATATGTGAGTTCAGATGAAAGTTAGGTTTTAGCACTCTTCACATAGGGATGTAAATCTGCAATAATTTAGATGTAAACAGATAAATCTGCACTTTTTATATATTTTTAGCTTATTATTGTTCAATGAATATTTAAGATGTAAACATTATACAGGATGGTTCTATGGTTGCAGATGTACATAGCAAAGAATACAAACTGACCTTCGTGATTTTTTTTCCTAAAGGCAACTTGTTAAAGTTGGCTTCGAAACTGAAAGCAACTTGCTTCAAGTTGGTTGCAAAGGTGGAAGCAACTTGCACAAGTTGGCTCAAAATTTGGGAGCAACTAGAACAAGTTATCTCCAAATATAGGTCCAAACCAGCAAAATTTCCACATAAAAAAAAAAGAGAGAAAGTAGAACCTGTAGCAGACAGTCTTACAAAAAAACAACATAACAAAAAGGAAAATCCAATTCATAAAACAACTGAGAACAAATTGTTTAGAACAACTGGAACATAACTGATAGTACATGGGTTGTTGGTTGGTGAAAGGCTGTGTTGAGGTTTGAAGCAGAAACTGAGACGGTGGTCTGGTAGGTGATGTCAGGTTGCAGCCGGTTTTGTTGTGTAAGCTCTGCAGCTGCAGTTGGAGCTGCTACTGTGACTGATGGATCTGGCAGATGGTGCTGAAGCTAAGAAGGTACAATTGAAGATGATGGTTGGTTTAAGGCAAAGAATCGGAGTTAAGAGCTGAGGCTGTTACGATTGAAGCAATTGAAGTTGGTTCAAGCAGTGGTGATGTCCTGGTGCTGTTGCTGGTGTTGCAGGTGCAGCTGCAGTTTAGATGGAGCTAGAGCAAGAATTGATGCAGATAAAAGGGTGGTACTGAGAATGCAATGATGAATCTGTGATGAATGAGATGTAGGTGGTGCTACGGACAGTGATTGCAGTTGGAAATTGGTGTCAAGATTTAGAAGCAAGAACTGCAGGTGGTGTTGTGGTTCCTTAGCACATCCAAATATATGGGATATAAATATTGTTTCCAAAATCTTGCAACGGTCTCATGTGCTGCAGGAAAGGTTGCGACCTCAAAACGTATTACGTCTGCAATCCATCTACGAGACAATATCGCAAAATTGTTTGTGAATCCCAAAAATATGAGAAACGTTTTGGAAAACTTTCTAGTGTCAGTATAGCTTACGACCCGCTCAAATCACCTCACTATAAAGTTGTTTGCATTTGGTTGGTGACGGAACCTGGTGACAAGAAAATTTATCAAATTGAGATATACTCATCTGAAACAGCTTCTTGGAAGCTATCTGGAGAGGTTTTCTCCAAACCTGATCGTTTTTACTCTGATAACGGTGTGTTTTGGAGTGGTTCATTGCATTGGATTGTTAAGGCAAATAGGCTTTTTTATTTTAATGTTGACCGCGAATTAGGAATGGAAATGGAAACGCAATTCTATGACAAAGGGCTTGGAAAGAAGACAGATTACTTTGGGGAGTGTAAGGGTCACCTGTATCTTATAGTTAGCCGTAAATCTTCACCTACCAATTTAGAAATCTTTGAAATGAAGACTGACTACACAGGATGGAACATAAGATATCTTGTTAATCTCCAAGAATTAGCATATCCAGGGTTTGAATATAATGTGTTACTTGTCAAGGAATCAGAAGGAGAGTCACCGAACTTGCTATTACGCATACGGGATAAAGCTATTTCTTATGATCTACAAGGCATGAGCTTTAAGGAAATTCAACAACTTGCACCAGGCCCTCGAGAGTTTGTTGGTTATGCACAATACTTGAATAAAAAAAATCTTGGTTATCCATACATTCAGTCGCTCGCTTGTGTTTGATTTGTATACTTCACTTCTTGGTATTTCTTCATTAATGCTGAACTCTTTGAATATATTCTTAGGTTATGAATTTTTGTTACTCCATTTTGTTCTTTGTAGCACATTTACAATGCTAATCCTTTTGTGCTTTTGATTAAAAATATGGAGTGTTATGTTTAACTGATTTGGAGATTGTGTAATTCTCAAATTTTGCTGGTGTAATTACGTTTCTGAATTAAGAAAACAAACTTGAGATAACCTTCCTGAAACCTTCCTGGAGATCAATGTCTTAAGGGACTCTTTGTGGTCTGATGGTGGGGACCAACTGGTGTATTCCTAATGATTTGCCAACTATAATCCCTTGTGATAACCTCCCTGCCATTACTGGTGATGAAGATAGGAGAACATGGACTTTTGACCAGCAAGGTAACTTCTCTGTGGCAGCTGCAGTTGACAAAATCCGAAAGAAGTTTCCTAAAGTTAATTGGGCTCATCAGGTTTGGCAAATGTGAATTCATCCCAAAATCTCAGGTAACATTTGGAAAATTTTAAGAGATGCATGTGTTACCGATACCAAAATGCAAAAAAAAAAGGGGCTTTAGCTTAGTTTCAAAATGTTACTTATGTGCTAATGGAATAGATAGTTTGGACCACACTCTCTGGAACTGTGAGTTCAGTAAAACGATTTGGAGTTGGTTGAGTGGGACTTTTAGGTTTAGTAATCCGACTAGCTTTGATGATGTATTGAAGTTTCCAAAGAACAGAAGTCCAGTGGTTAAAGAAATATGGTTAACTGCCGGTATGAGTACTATGATGGAGCTATTGTTTAAAAGAAACAAAGTTGTGTTTGAGAAAGCTCAACCTAATAGCAGAGCAATTAAATCGAAGATTTATCTTCGTACTGAGGATTGTGGTTTAAAAATGAAGGGCTCTATGTGGAATGGGATGTACGATTTGCAAATTCTAAAATTCTTTGGCTTGGGGTGTAGGACAATGAAGACTGTGATTGCTAAGCAAGCTTTCTGGTACCTTCCCCTTCCAAATTAGTACATAGTCTGCTGTGATGGTGCTGCCAAAGGGAATCCAAGTCCTGCTGGATTTTGGTTCATTGTCACGAATCATGAAGTTTGTCTTTGGAGCTGTTGCAGGTAGCATTGGTTGTGCAACCAATTACATAGCAGAAATTCTTGCAATCATTTTTACGCTTTGGAATGGGTGTGCCAGGGGTTTATGTAACATTTTGATTCAGCAATCTGATTCGATATCTGCTTTTGGATCTGGGGTGGTTACTTAGGCCGAAATAATAATGGCTGATTGGCTATTAGCCTATTACTACATCCATTGATGAGAATACAGGCAATTTAGCATTGTTCTCTGAACATCAAGGTGAAATTTGGTTTGCAAAGTGGCATTTAAGCTTTTGCACCAGTCAAAGTGTCATGGGGTAGAGTAAAAGGGAGATGGCAAAAGACTGTTTTACAACTATAACTCCATATTCAGGTGCAGAGTAGTTGCATTTAAAGATCTAAATAAGAAATTTCGACCTTTGATAATTGACATTGTTGATCAGGCAAGACTGTATTTAGAAACTCAATAGCAGATATGTTCTCAACTTATGGCAAACTTTTGTGCAAAATACGAAATTGTAATAATCAATATGAGTTTTTTACAAAATGACCTGAACTTATAACCAGAACCCTTCAGAGTTCAGAACACTACTGAGTACTGAACAACCCTTTTAAGATCCTAAATAAAATTGGCATTTACATGCTGGAAGGAAACTGGTATTCTGCGTTTGCCGTTCACCAAAGGCACGAGGACTTAATAGTTTGCAGTTTGCAAGTTTACTAGTTCAAACTACATGAAGCTATGGATCAATAGTTACAAATTTATGATATATATGCATGTATAAGTGAAATCTTATCCTTCGATCCTTTGTGGATCGCCAAAAAATGTGAAGTTGTCATCCATGCTTGCAAAAAATAATGCCCACATCCAAACCAATTACCTAGAACATCAGTTTCTTGCAGTCTGGTGCACCACAGAAGCACTCCATGTGCTTAATCTTTCCGTCCTTATCTACAACACTATCCTTTGCATACCCATAATCATATGACAGTTCCTACAGAAAACATAAATGGAAATTTGTAACTTTATATTACAACGATAAACATGTAAGGAAAAACTCTTAAACCTTGGTAAAAAAAAAAAAAATTAAGATAAAGGCGATTACCTGGAGTGGAGGAATGTTCTCAGCTGCAAACAACACAATCCGAGCGAGCTTTACATCATGGTGTTCAGTCAACACGCATTGCACAAACAAATTTGGTGCGCAGCTGTGGTTGATATACCTCATCACATTTCCAATTGTTCCAGCATCTATGCAATAAGACACTTCGTCATCAGCTTTGTCCAAGAAAGCACTTGGACTGATTGACACATCTCCCCGTCTCCTCTATAAGACAAACCAAAGAGACTAAATGAATAGCAGCATACAAACGAATTACTACGTATAACAAAATACAAATGGTAAAACTTCAACTATACAACAATCTCTTGATATTAGTAAAACAGTACCTCCCTTCCGTCCAGCCCTTTGATTGTCTGGAGGCAATCAATGTCGAAAATATAGAAATTTTCTGGATCGTGTACCTCATCAGTCCTCTTGATGACTCCAATGTATTCACATACAAAAGCACCCGAAGGAATGAAGTCCCAAGACCGTACTCCCCATCCTTTCTTTGGAGTACGGTAAACCTATAAAGCAGCACCAAAACAAACAGCATTGTAAGGCTTTCAAATAATAACTTCATAAAAAAGAGCGTAATTCAGAATTGGGAAGAAAATTGCATCTAAAACAACATAAGTACAAAGCAACCTCAAGGCGGTATTTCAGTCCGCGCTGAGATGTTCTGTTCACACAATCAGGTCCACATCCGCATGACGGTCCACATTCATATACAACATCCTTTGCTTCAATCAATCTGAAAACAGAAAAAGATAAAATTCATCAGTACAAGGTGCATTGCATAAGAAAACATGTACAAGTCAACCAAATGGAAATTCTGATCTACTTTGAGAAAGTGAAACTATTTTACCTGCCACCATCTTTAGACACATATGGAAATTCAGAACCATTCATCTTTGCGCAGGCACATTTCTTTGGATCAATACAAGCTCCTTTGCAATTGCATCCATGCAGGGCATTTGTGGGAAATTTCACACTTGCAGAAACTTGGGCAGTGGTGATATATGTCGAACCTATATCATCAAAACCCATTATATTCAGTATCATACTGTCCAATAGCCATTCATGGACAAACTGAAATGGAAAGATGTATCTAACTAGGTGCTTGTTATGCATTTGATATTACCTGTGGGAGCAACAGGCGGGTCATCAACCAAATTGGTTGCTGGAATCGGAATATTTTCTTTGCCCCCACTAATATCTTTACAGACCAACCTACGAAACAGCAAACTTCATGTTAGTTACAAAGCAATGACTATTAGAAGTAGAGTAAATTTAAGTCTAAAAGTTACTAGTAAATACCCGCGTATATCAGCTGCGCATTTAGGAGCTTGTGCTCTAGTAAACATAACCTATATAGAGAATAAAATAACGTAAAGTCTAAGTCTTGGTTAGAAACTGAAGTTACACAATTGAATTTGGATGTTGATATGTTAAGACAGAGACATATACCTGGTTGGTAGTCAGTATCGGCTGCCCCTCAAGGCGCTTGAGACGGTACTTAAAGATTGTGTAGCCAGAAACACCTTTTTCGGCCCAATACCCAACAACCTGAAAAATTACAACCGCTAAAATCATTTGCAATAATACATTTATCCATTGCACAATGAACTTTGCAACAATTATAACTTATAACTCCCGCCAACTGAATATGCACCATATGAAAGCAAAATTTGTTTAGACATTTTTACTTATAAGAACTAAAGCCGTAGAACCATCTCAGTTTAAGAAAAAGAACCTAATATATGTTCATGGGAGTAGTTGAACTTAAGTTTTGAAGATAGGAAATAATAAGTGTCAAAGCAACTTGAAATAAAAATTGACAATTAGAAAGACATTCAAGAGTACAGAGGTGATTCAATGTTATGCATGAAGTTACTCACATTATATAACCCATCGTACGTGTAGACCTTTCCGCAGTAACTGCTAGGACATTTCTGTCCACGAACGACTCTGACAGGAATTTTCTGGTCTATATTATTCTGCAAGGTAAATAGGTTTAATTCCCATTATAGTTGAATATCTACGATAAAAATTAAGATTTGGTTGAAGGAAGAAAAAATCACAAACCTTGAGAGCCAAATTGCCACGTTTCATTACTTGGTCAGCTATTTGAGATTTATTGCCAAGTAAATCATTCCCACCTTGTCCAGTGTAAATAACATCATCAGAATTATCTAGATCATCTTCATACTGTCCAGACAACACAATTGAAACTGCGATTGGGAAGGTACAGTTCTTATATTCTGCCTGTAGCATTTGAAAACAGCAAAACTCAATAAAATTGCTAGCATCCACATAGTTATTATCATTATACCACAGATACAAAAGTGAGTAACCAAATTTCGAAATTGCATTACCATTTTTTTGAATTTTCCAACACCCATGTAATCAATTCCATTCAACCAATGGCTGTGAAGTCCGACAACAACCATTTCAGCTCTAGAGTAGAACTGGTGGCCCACATCAATACCTGTGACATGGAAAGCTAAATCATCATGTTCTATTCAAATTCCATTGACACAAAAAATTAGGAGAAAGAGTGGAAGCAAACCTGGAAGATGACCGGGTCTTTTCTGAGGGTTTAGAACAGTTTTTGTGTCTAACATCTGTCATAGAACAGAAAATAACAAGTAAGAAGAAGACATCTGCATTGGCTACCTTCTGCTAGTACTGATTTCCAGCAAAGTGTATATCTCAAATAGCGTATACAAATTTCTAAGAAATGAAAGATACACTTGCCTCTGTTATCGCCTTCAAATCCGGGCGTTTTGAAGGTCTTTTCTCAACTACTTCACATTTTCCATCTCCTTTCTGCACCTACATTACAGTAAGGTAGTTTAGCAGTAGCTCGGTGGATACATTATAATAGAAGTAACATCACAATCCAGTAGTATATTCTATCCAGGGATAAGACGATGAGTAACATGAAAATGCACCCTCATGAGACACAATCAGGATGCAGGGCATGCTTCTACGCATTCACTCAGATACGTACAACATCGCAGGTAAGACGAAAAGTTTGTATGGCAGTAAAACTGAAAAAAATTGATAAGCAAACCAAACTACTTAAAACTAATACTCAATTCATGTTAAAATCAAGCACATTTTTATCAGTTTCCCTAATCCCATACAACTCTTAGAAAATTTCCACCGAAAAAACAATGTCTTACTTGGCTTAAAATGCATCCAACTATTTGGAATTCACAAATAATTATAAACATATATACCTTTTTCTTTGAAACTTTTTTACTGTTCTTAACTCTGAGTTCCTCTTCCTGTACCAACAACAGATAAACATCAAAACATCAGCAAAATTGTTATTTTTCACTCCGATTCAAAAATTGTTAGATGGATGTGTGAAGTAAAAGCAAATTGTAGCATTTGAAAATCGTTATTTCTCACTCAGATAGAACAAATTTGTATGACAGTAATGCCAAAAAGGAGAAAACAAATTGATCAGCGAAGACAAAGTAAAAGCAACTCAGCTAGATTCATGTACACATTAATAACTGCTTTAGTAAAAATTATCAAACACAAAAGATCCCCAAAATTTCTTCTGCAGCAGCAGCACTAGTAAATTAACCAATACTGATCCTTGCTGCTGCTGCAGGATGATCTAGACATCTTGCACAAGCAGATACGCATACAATCCGGTGTACTCTAGCAAGGGATAAGAAACATGAAAATGTACATTCATGAGACACAATCAGCTTAGATACATTCAACATCGCAAGTAGGACAGGATTCATAAGAGAACTAATAAAAATGCCAATAACTGATTGCATGCTTCTAAGCATTCACTTAAATATATACAACATGGCAGGACCGTAGAGACAAGTTTGTATGACAATAATGCAGCAAACAAATTGATAAGCGAACCCAATTATGTAAAACTAAATTCATGTTAGATTCAAGCATAGTTATAGCATCACATGAAAACATTTTCATATTTTTCCCTAAAACTTGTAGAAAAATTTCAATCCAAACTTGTGCCAAACAAGCGTAAATGAATTACAATCTAGGAGGGCTAAGTAAGATGAAAATGCACACTCATGAGGCACAATCAGGATACAAGGCATTCTTATATGCATTCACTTACATACGATGTATGTATCGCAGATAGTAGGACAAGTTCCGAAAATAAATTGACAAAGAAACCAAATTACGTAAAGACTAATAGTCAAAATTCATGTTAGATTCAAGCATTTTCATCAATTCCATATAAATCTGCTTGAAATGCATCCAATTATTTGTATTAAGGAAATATACCTTCTTTTTCTTTGAAACTTTTACAATGTTTTTAACCCTCAGCTCCTCTTCCTGTACCAACAAATAAACATGAGCAAAATGTTTCCAATAATCCCAAGAACAAAATCCAAATCCATAGTCAAAACAAAATCCCAAGAATAATCAGTAAAATCAACATTCTAGTGAACAAAATTAATCACTAATAACACAAAACAAATCAAAAATACAGTTTAAAAGAGGGTTAGATAATATGTGCACCTGAACAAATTGAAGATAGTATGTGTTGAAAGCCCTAATTGTTTCTCTTACTCTCGCATAATCACTCTTCTCCTCCCCTAAGCCCTTTTCACCAGATTCTGTACCCTTCCCAACCGATTTCATACCCTTTCTGACCGATTTTATGCCCTTTCCGACCGATTCAGTACCAATCTGCACTTCGTTTTCAAAATCAGCAGCAGAAATTTCACCCAAATAAACAGACTCATCCATATTCACTGATTCCTTCTCTTCCTGGCCTAATTTCTTGGAAACCTTTACTGATTCATTGTTTGTTTCACTCAACTTCCTCTTCTTAACCACTCTTTCATCTTTATTTTTAACTTCCTTTCTGATTTCTTTAACTAGGTTTTGGATTCTTGAACTCCTCCTCCTTCCTCCTCCTCCGTCGTCCATTTCTACTGTCAATTTTTGAAGAATTTTTAAGGGTCTTTTTGTGTTTTAGGTCAAAGAAAAAGGAAAACGAAAAGGAAGATAAATTTTGTAGTAGGGGTAAAATAGGGTGAGGTGGTTGAAATTCTCGGAATTTGGAATAGGCGGGCAATTTTGAAATTCAAAATAAAGTGATTTTTGAGTTTTGTCTCTAATGTTTTTTATCCAAGGGGTAAAATAATGTTCAAAATTTGAATTTTGAGTGTTGTTATGTGTGTCGGTGGTGGTGCATTTTCCTAGAGAAATAATAGAACTGAGATCAAGGGTATTTTGGTAATGTTACATAACAGAATCTGAGAGTAAAAGTTTTTTTGGGAAATGATTGTAAAATATTAATAGTATATAGTAAAGCCTCTCTATAAAAATATTTTAGAGGGGTTATTCTTATACGGAGGTCTGCCATGAATAAAACCAGAAGGAAAATTTCCATACACACCTGAGTAGGGTGCCAACGGGTCCTATCGGAACCGGTAATTTTAATCGGGTCCGGGTCCGGTTCCTAAGTTAATGGATCCGGAATCGGACCCAATAAAAACTTTAAATACCCATCGGGTCCGGGTATTTATCGGGTCCTATAAAATCAACTATATTTTTTGATAATCTATTTCTATATTTGTTATGTTAGCTTGAATCTAATAATTTTTCAAATAAAATTATTATTATATCTATGTCTATGTTCTAATTGATATTAAACATAAGAAAATTTAGGAAAAATGAAAAAAAAATAAGTGAAACTATACGAAATAGTTCCATTATAAGTAAAATTAATAAGTAAAAGGCAAATATTCGGGTACCCGATACCCGACGGGTAATACCCTTTAGGACCCGAAAGCTTATCGGTTCCTAACGGGTCTACCCGCCGGGTAGTGATTTTGCTAATGGGTCCAATCTTGAGACCCGGAACCGGACCCGAGTGTGTCGGGTCCGATTCGGTTCCGAGTATTCGGGTATCCGTTGGCAGCCCTACACCTGAGAAAATACGCCTATATGCATTAGAAACACAAAAATGTATCTAGGTAAATATGAATTCAACTTTGACACCAGAAATTGACCAACGAGATTACATGAGTGAAAGATATTATATGAGTTAAAGATATTTGCACTAAACCGAAAATTGACAAATGAAATTATATGAGTGAAAGATATTTGCACTAAATTGTTCACAGAAAAGTAAAGAAGTCACTTTGAAGCCAAATGATTTTGTAAAATGTTTACAAGAATCTCTTCGTCTTAAACTTTAATGCATGACAAATCCTATAATATTTATTTTATAATGTCACTACAAAAATGAGACCCTATTGTGACGGCCAAAAACTGTCGAAACAGTTTAGTTTTGAAAAGGTGCCGTCACATTAGGTGCTGTCGCAATAGCTATTTGCGAAAGAAACTGTGACGGCATTGCTGTCACAATATTAATTGTGACGGCATAATTCTCGTCGCATTTGACTTTCTCAATAGGGACGGCAATACCGTCACGAATAAGTACATTTGGGACGGTATATAAAAGTTGCAAATTTTCAACATAAAATAAATAGTCATATTGAAACCACTACTGTATTATGCCTCCAGCAATCATCATTTACACATACTTTGTCCACATTTATTGCTGCAATCAAATACATATTCACAACCATACAAAGTTTTCATTCTATACGACAGATAAGTCACACAACATATTGTTTTCAACTGATCACCAGCATCATTGCCGTTACTTATTATGAACAAAAAGATTTAAGGAGCGGTAATTATTACCAATTAGTATACAATTTATCCGTCCTGAAGTAGTGGCAGATTTTCTTTCACAAAATATGGAACTTGAGGCCCCTCGACACTAACGCCAGAAGTTTGGAATTCATTAACGGAAAGCGGCTTGATATCTCTGCTTCGCATATACACCAGGAATTTCCCAACAAGTTCTTCTAAAAGAGATTGAACAACAGAGACTTGGCCACCTGTTCATAATACAGTTGGAGTGTCAATAAACGAATAACAAAGATAAATGAAAATAAAAATCTACACCGATAATTTCTTAACCTTTAAAGTAATCGATTATATGATGGGGATTCTTTAAGCATATAGGAATGATCTTAATCTTAACAAAGATAAAAAAAATGCCTTAGTTACCATACAAATTAGAAGACGCATGTTTTTCAAAATGCCAGAATACTGCTAAGGCACTACATATTAAGTATCAAAAAACTTTTTCTGTAAGTAATAAACTTCAAATGTGTTTTCTAGAGTCACCTTCATTACGAAGTCATATGTATCAGTAAGAACCACCTCCATTCCAACTAAAAATAGAAAGAAATGGTGTTAGCAAACATATATATCAAGACCACGTAGTAGAGAGAAAACAGAAAGGTCACGAACACAACTGAAGAAGAGGTGTTAGCAAACCAACAATTTTGTCCCAAGATTTATGTTGTACAGACTTGCAGCTACCAGAGGTTGGCACACGCTGCAGATAAGTCCAAATATAAAATGCAACAGCTAAGCTATCCAATATTTTAGTTGTTGATCATCAATGTGTTCATATACTTGATTGCCAGGAAAGATTGTACAACAAGTGCTAAAAAAGTGAATGATTGCCTAAGGTACAATATGAATTAGTAAGAACGGCTTAGAAAACAAAAGTCTGGACCTATAACCGAACGTGTAGTCAAATTTATCAACAAGGAAAGGGACATGGTGATTGTACACTAGAACTAACATCTAGCTTGCAACTGCGAGGGATGATTGGCATGTGCATCAGAAAGTGCCATAACCCAAGCCTCTACAAAACTTAGGCTTCGGAGATTAAAGTATTCATTCTTCATCTGCGCATGCCATTTTTCCTCCAGACTAATGCATCATACCAAAGTGCACAAGAACTCTTTCCCTCTTATGCCAAGTATTTAATTTAGCAAAATACATCAACAAGAAACAAGCATATAATATTCATAGATGACACCAACATTCAACAAGCTAGATGTAGTTGACTGTCATTGAGACCTGCTTCCCTATGATGCAATTACCAATGTGATTTTGATTTTAATTTTATTTTTTTTGTAAGTCAACATAAATCAATATATGAGCTTTGAAGTCATGTCTTACGTACCAACACTGGAAGCTTTCAAGCCAAGGTTGTGATTTCGATAAAATACTTATCCAAGGCTCGATACTGTTTTCCACTTTTCTAATAGCTAAATCTTAGTAAGAAAAATACTTGACCATTTTGCAAAATAATTATTAATGTAACAAGGTCTTGGCAGTTCTAAGATACGCCACTGCCAAGAACCTCAACCCAATCAAGATTCATTTAATTTATTAAGCAAAATGAAATGAGATTCAAATTTTCATAGAGAAAGAACACTTACCAGAATGTCAGACTTTTACAAAGAGAGTCACTCGGTCTCTTGTCGAATTGAGTGAGGTGCCTCACCGTTGATTCTCTTTCAGTTAAAATAGATGGCTGATATCATTGAAGCAATGTCCTGCACAAGGAGTTAAAATAAATTCAATCGCATAAGTAGTCTTCTAGAACTTGGTAAACATATAAACAATCTAGATAACTTAAGAACTTGGTAAACATATAAAAAATTACTGAAATGATTGACATGGTTCCTTACTTGAGAGCTCTTTCTGCTCCAAGGGCCAATCATAATGCGACCACTCCAATAGAATTCTTTTGGCTATGGCCCAAACCTCATTTTGCTGCAAAAGAATGGTCCAATAGCATCAGTCATGAATCTTATGATTGAAATACATATCTAAGGTGTAAAAAATTCCAAAAGAAAGCAAAACGCACAAAATAAATTACAATGAAATTGCTCCAAAGTATTAAAAACTTGAAAAGAAATACCATTGTGCGAGTAACACGCAGTGATAGCTCACCACGAATTCACATCCTTTGCAAGTATTTCACCAAAAACTTTTTCCACACCACAACATTTCCGAAATTTCTCATACCCTGCAACAATAACAAAATGAAACACCAGATTAGTTGATAATGCCTTACAACTGAATGAAATTGAAAAGAACTTAAAGGAAAGGAGTGCAATTGTGTCTAAGGTCTGAACCTGATCCAGTGTTGTCAAGGCTCCTCGAATATTTTTGGGTGCAATTTCAGCTATAAAAACAGGTACCTGTTCCACCAGTTTATTTATGTTATGACATCAAATGTCAAGGTTCCTTAAGAATTATTTTTATAATCCAGGTGTACCTTATCATGAATGTTTACTGTGATGAAAAAGGAAAAACATACCACATAAGAAAAGACTTTCATCCCATATCCCGTGGCAAGTCTTCCAATGTCAATGGCCAATGCGCCCTTTATATAAGAGATAAAAAAAAACATGATATAGAAGTTGATAATTCACATTGCAAAATGTAGCAAGTGAAAGTTAAAAATGACGGAAATAATTGTTAAGCAAACCTTAGCGAAGTATATAGCAAGCCATCCTGCAACGCAGGAAGTAGAGCATGTTAAGACCAGACTAAGTTCTGAAAAAATAATTCAGATTCTAAATTCCTTGTTGTTCCACAGGATTATACCGAGTCCATTCAGCGACTACCAATAGCAAAGTTAATTACCATCATTATGATCCATATTCGCATCACCAATCTACATTCCAACAAAACCATTCATTGTAAATCAAAAGCATCTAAGAAATTGTTCACAACAAAAACAGGAAAACACCATTTTAGTACTTAAAATCCCACTTTTAGACCAAATCGATTCACTCTTAAGATGATTTCTTAAAATTTTAAAATGCTCTCAAGCTAAATCATTTCTCTCAAATGAATCAACTGTTCCCGCAGAACTAATAAAGTAATTTAACCACCAGATTTGGGGCATCTAAGTTTTTTTGAAACGAGTATCCAACTAGTGAAATAAGAAATAAAAAGAAACCAAATCTGTAAAAGCTATTACAAGTAATTAGCAGATAATAAATAACAAAGGTATTTCAAAATTAGGGTTTCTGTGACTTACAAAATTGATTTGATTCACATAATTTTGAAGATCAACACCACCATGAAAAATACAATGGAGAAGGAGATATTTCAATTCGAACAAACCAGAGTATAAGAATCCAAAGATGATTCAAATCGAACAAAACATTAACCAATCGAAAGTTTGTATGGTTATAAATCTCGATCTGTAAAACTCAGTCGCGGATTTGTATTCTTTGTGTAATAAATCGAAACCCTAGAGAAGAGAAAAGATACAAACAGTCAGTAGATGAATAAAATCAGGGTTTCAGATTTTCGAGAGGGGTTTCTGGAGAGGGATTTGAGAGAAGAGAGAAATTATTTTGAGAACTGATTGATTTTTTGTATTTTGTAGAGAAAATATTGACCAGTCAAACATACTTGGATTATTTGTGACGGCATATTTTTTAGTGACAACCAAACCTGTCGAGATTGGCTTGATGCCGTCACAATAGGTTAGGCAGAAGCGACGGCAACAAAGTTGTGTCACATTTGACCACTTTTTGTGACAGAAGTCTCAAAAGATCCATCACAACTGGCCATCATTTTTGTAGTGTGTCAATTATTCTTATATGGAGGTAGATTCTTTAAGACGGGACCGAAATATTTATGACTTATTCCAATATGAAGTTTGTAATGACTCGTCCCTCCACCAATACTGTCCCCACTTAGCCACTACGGTCATCCGGCAGTGTGGGTTTTTTAACGGGCATCGCTGCGGTAATCCGGCAGCAACTTCCCGGGAGGTCACCCATCCATGGATTACTCCCGCCCGAGCACGCTTTACTGCAGAGTTTTCTGCCAACTCTGGAGCCAATTGTGCTGAAAAGGCCTCGGTATAATGTAGAGGTTCCTTGTCTCCTACGAGGAGTATATGGCATAATCCCCCAGCATACTCCCCCACCTGAGCACAAGCGAACGACCCCTAGTTGTCTCCCAACTTACAACGATATTGTTCCCACTTACCCACTGCGGTTATCCAGCAGTGTGGGATTTTTAACGCCACTACTGCGGTCATCCAGCAACAGCTTCCCGAGAGGTCACCCATTCTGTGACTACTCCCGGCCAAGCACACTTAACTGAGAAGTTTTTCCCCACAACTCAGTCAAGTGAACCCATCAGGCCTCGGTGTTAGGAAAGGACGAATCATTACTTATATTCCATTCAGCCAACCACTGCCGAATATCGGGGTATTACAATACCACCACCTTAAATTTTAGCCGTCCTCGGCTCCAGAATATATTTCCAAGCCCAGATCTCCGACGTTCCATTCCCCTCATGAGAAGCACCTGGACTAACCCCGTCCAGCGTACCTTCCCACCCTCAGCAGGTGACCCGTCGTCGGCTCTGATACCATTTGTAATGACTCGTCCCTCCACCAATACTGTCCCCACTTAGCCACTGCGGTCATCCAGCAGTGTGGGCTTTTTTAACGCGCATCTCTGCGGTAATCCGGCAGCAACTTCCCGGGAGGTCACCCATCCATGGATTACTCCCGCCCGAGCACGCTTTACTGCAGAGTTTTCTACCAACTCTGGAGCCAATTGTGCTGAAAAGACCTCGGTATAATGTAGAGGTTCCTTGTCTCCTATGAGGAGTATATGGCATAATCCCCTAGCATATTCCCCCACCTGAGCACAAGCGAACGACCCCTAGTTGTATCCCAACTAACACCGATATTGTTCCCACTTACCCACTGCGGTTATCCAGCAGTGTGGGATTTTTAACGGCACTACTGCGGTCATCCAGCAGTAGCTTCCCGAGAGGTCACCGATCCTGTGACTACTCCCGGCCGAGCACGCTTAACTGAGAAGTTTTTCCCCACAACTCAGTCAAGTGAACCCATCAGGCCTCGGTGTTAGGAAAGGACGAATCATTACTTATATTCCATTCAGCCAACCACTGTCGAATATCGGGGTATTACAAAGTTTATTCTTAAATATAACTGGCCCAAATCTGGACCATAAATTTTTATTTTTATATGGAGTTTATTCCTATATAGAGTATTCTTCCGAAGAGGTTTTACTGTATTAGTCATCCTTGTACCTAAGCCTGTTAATAATTTTCTGAAATTCGAAATCCGTTTCCGATAATTCGAGATCCTATAGGATTTTATCCGTTATATCGGATCGGAATTCTTATAGGATTATTTCCCCTTAACGTAACGGAATCGGATTAGACACCATCCGATTGTTAAGTTCCGACATCCGATGACAGATAGGGATGTACTAATAATTTCCATCACCCATTAGTATTAGATGTCAAGAGAAGTAGGGAAAACTCATTTCCTTCTTTGTTCTCACTTCGCAGTTCATCTTCTTCTCTTCCAAGTTCTCTCACTCTCCACAATCAGTCAACTGATAACAATCAATTGATTAATCAGGTATTGAATCTTCCCTTTTGTTCTTCAGTTAATTTTAATTATTATCTTCATAGCTTGTTCAATTCATTTTTAGAGTTGTTGTGTGTGTAACTATTAACAAAATTAGGGTTTCTGATATTTGGTAATCTGGGTGGATCAAATTAGGGTTTATGTTTTTACTAAATTTGGGTTTCTTTTGTCAGTTGTAATCGTTTAGGTTTTTGATAATCAATTAGGGTTTCTGGCATTGAACTGTTATAACGAAAATAGGGTTTTTAATATTGGGTTTTATGTTGTTTTATCTTCATGTCATCTGATTTGAATGTCTTATAATGCTTCTAATGAAGATATGGAAGTCGTGGAAGAATGAAGCTTAACTTATTGCATTGCAATGCCTTTGGATTCAGGATTCAGGTAGCAGCCATCCAGGAGCAGCAGTGCATTGTTTTGTGTTGTGTCTCAGTCTTTCAGTGTTTCTTTTGTTTGTTTTTATGTTCCTTTTCATGTGTGAGACACTGAGAGTGAACTGAATGTGTACTTGTAACTCTTTTGGACCTTTTGGTGTTTGAAGACAGTTTGGATGTGTGAAATTTGAACTTGGATCACTGAAATGTTAACTTAGAACCTGTATTTCCAGTTTTCTGTCAGATAACGGAATTTATCGAATTAAAATCCGATATCCGATACCTTAACACATATCGTCTTCGGTTTTCAGTTTACGAGATCCTATAGGATATTATCGGAAATCAGAATTCTGATAACTCTTAACCTATCGGAATCATATTTTCATCCCTTGCCAGCCCTACTTGTACCCCATTCTCTCTCAATAACCGTATTTCCAAAAAAAAATAAAAAAATCCTTGTTTTTCTCAAGCCTATTTTTTCTCCAATTTTTCTCAATCCAATGTACATTTTCTCGGTTTTGGATCTAAGTTTTAGACCTACCGAGCAAATTTATGTAATATTAACTAATAGTTTTTTTGTTTTCATAAAATTTATTGCAATATTAGGTTTTATGTTTTAGGTTTATGTTTGTTGTTTCTTTTGATTATCCATGGCCACTTCAGGCCCTTGTTATTTTATTACGCTTATACAGCGATTTATCAAAGCCTTTTGGTGTTTCTGATGGAATATATGATAAAATCAAATATATGGATTTGCTAAAGCATATTTTTTTTCTTCAAATCTTGTCTCAATAATCTCATGTTAGACAAAATTTTGTTCTGGTGATCTCTAATTCATTAATGCAGCACCGGGCATCAATGAAGTTCTATGGAAGAAATTTCAGAGAATCTCAAGTATATTACCAAGGATTCAGTTATTTGTGTGGAAGTTTATTCATGCAGGAAGAACTTTGGGATACCAGACTATTAATTTTGATACAACTTACAAATTGGTACTGGGGTTGTACTCCGTAATCATGCAGGTACCTGCTCTAGAATCAAAGGAAGCTTCTCAAAAGGAATTCTAAGTCCGGAAGCTGGAGAATGTATGGCTATACTTGAAGCTTTACTATGGGATAAAGAGTTACAGTTACAGGACTTACATATAGAAGTTGATGTAAACTTGGTCATTCAATCAATAAAGGAGGATAGTCTTCTCATACAATGGGAAAACAGAAACATCCTCAAGGAAATAAAACATTTAAGTTTAACATTTAATAGTTGTTGTTTTTCATTTGTGAGTCGAGATGATAATTTTTTTAGAGAAACAACATTATTTGTTGTTCAGTCTAGTAATTTTCAGCCTCACATTTGTGGTCTTCTGGCAAGAGACTTAAGCACATGCTCACTTCAATAAAATCTCTCTCTTTCATTACCAAAAAAAAAAAAAAAGGAAATTTTTTCTTAAGAATCCATCAGGCAGTCGGGCTTTGTTTTGTTGCAACATCTTATATTCAGCCTCATCAAAATCCCTATCCAACCAAGAATTGACTTCACAAGACATTGGATTCAAATATATACCCTCTATTGTGACAGTTCTTAGATGATTAAACTTGAAAATATTTTGAAAGTAAGATACAACACTACACCATATGGCCTGATTTGAGACATATCGATTTTTGGGTTCAAGACACATATATGTGTTTTTAGTGCTTCCACTCATATAAGAGTCTCAAATGAAAGATATAAGTTACTTTAATTCTGATTTTTCAACTACTCTTATAAGTGTCTCATAAGTGTCTTAAAATATCATATACTTATAAAATTAAAACTTTATAAATTTCTTTTTAACTAATTTAGAAAAAAAAATTATTTCCATTTTATTTCCCTCTAAAATCTCAAACTTTCCCCGAATATTCCTCTCTTTCAAATTTTCCAAATCTTTCTCCTCTCAAATTTCCCCCCATACTATATCTCATACCAAATAATTTGAAACCGAATTTCATTAATTCCCCCATTTATTTTAGGTTCCCCCCTCCCTTTTTTTTGGGGCACCTAAACATTTTTCCATATAACCAAAATAATTTATTTTTTGTTTTTTTCTTTTCTTTTTTTTATCTTTCTCACCCCGATAGAAAAAAGAAAGAAACCATTTATTTCTTCTCTTCTCCTTCGTCTCACAAAGTTGAGTACCTTAGAACCCGATTGCTCAGAGATGAACCCCAACTTTCCTCAAATCTATACCAGATTATTTCTTCGAATCTATCCATAAATCAATACTAGGATAAAGCAGAGATTTTAAGTAACCGAAATCAGATCTATTTTGCGTAAAAAATCTCTAAATCGAGCACAAATTAAACGTAATCTTATTATAAGAAAAATCAACACCCATCTCACAGATTTTGAGTAACCTAAGCTCAGGTATAAAACCCATTTCATATCCTTTGGTTGTTGTGATTTTATAAACCCTAGAAATGGATTTTAACTCTTTATTTTCAATTCGCAGAAGAAGATTCAAGTACACCGTGAGAAGTATAAACCCTAACTCTATTTCTCATTTTTTGTTTATGTATAATGTCTTTACTAGTTTTGTGAACCCATTTTATACAAAGTAATAAATCTTCTAAATCCTAACTTTTTGATTTTCAGATTTCTGTAGATCTGTTGCTATGTGCTTTCTGTGATACAAATGATGATGAGTTTTTTGGTTTCAAGGCTAATTATGTGTGATTTTAGGGGTTATTATGTTTAATCTGTTGCTTTAGTTTTTATGTTCACTACCATGTGTTTGATTAATCTTGTCTAACTTTCTCGATTTTCTTCACAGCTAGAAGAACCAGATCTTTTGGTTTCACCGGAACTTGATTTCAAGGCTTAATTGTTGTTTTTTAGGTATATTTTCTCGCATCTAGGGTTTTGATTTTGCACAATTTTGGATTTTAAGTTTAATTTTCTGATCTAATTATACATATATTTAGCTTGTGTGGAACGAATGATGCCAGGGAAATCATCAGGAGCTGATATAGTTCACAGTATTAGTCCACCAAGGAGAGGCTGTGGTGGAGGTGGTGGATATGGTGGAAGGAAAGAGTCGAATATGAATTGCAGGTACATTTTTTTTAATGTATTGGTTAATTGTGGATTCTTGATGATTTTGTGTGTTTACTAATGGTTTTTAAATGTTTGCAGGCCTGAAGACCTTCATATTCCATTTGAAAGATCTGGACAAGTGAGGGATGTATATTTGCCTAAAGATTTTTACTCAGGGTGAGCTTATCTTGTGTGAGTTTTCAGGTGTCAAATGGTATTTGATCGCGCTCTGATTGCGCCGGTGTTTGCTTTTGATCAACTTGTTAATTGTCAAGGTGTGCGATATTGATATAGATGGTTCTGTATGCTTGTGCGAGATTTGTTTGTATATGTGCCTGACACTGATGTTCTAGTGTTTTCTCTCAGTGGGTAGACTTTGTCTAGGAAAATTTGCCCCTTGACCATATTAAGATTTAATCATTGTCGGTTATTAGGTTCTCCACATGTATCTGTTCTTGCTAGTTATGTTGTTGAACTTGGGGTATATCATTTAGCTCTGTCAATAGAGTTGAAATAAATAGTCGAAGACATTCTGCTTTTGCTGTACAAGGTCAACTGAATTTGGGAATTCTGGAGTTTACGGTTAATAATTACGGTAATGTGTATGAAGATTAATATAGAAATGTGTAAACGATAATTATTAACTGGACACACTACTCACAGAATAAACAACAAGTACAAAGAAATATCTATTCTAAGTAAAGACAACATTAACTACTTTGGTTTTTTAAATTTCAGTTGCAGTGTTCCCTTAAGTTTGGTTAACCAGTTGACCGCGTCGTATTAATTGTCTGAGTTGAATCTAAAATATAATTGTTTTTGTTGTGAAGGAAGTGTATGTTACACAATCCTTGTTGGTATTCTTTGTTATTGGCTTTGATTTTTAACTTTGGTCTGTGTTCTCTGTTTATTGTGTTATGCAAATGACTGGAGATGGTGGAGGTGGTAATTTGAAGTAGTAAGGAACAAGTATTTGAATTTGAGATGGTGGTGATGGTGACTTGTAGTTAAGTGAAGTGGGGGTACTGGAGATGGTGATGGTGTTGATTTGTAATAGTATGGATCAGGTTGTGGTGATGAATTGAAGCTGAAGTAGTATGGGGTGATTTATGGAGATGGTGGTGGCAGTGAAGTGAATTTTAGTAGCCTGGTGCTGGTGTTTTTTTTTTTTTTTTTTTTTTTCCATTTTGTTAACATCTCGTGACTTTGTTCCCTGATACACAAATATTGTTTTCAATTCTCGCAATTTTTTGTAGTTGTTAGTAACCTTCACGGTTTGAGTATCCAATGCTGGTTCTTAGAATTTTTAAGTTAAAACAATGTCACATGTAATTGTATAGGATGGGTATTGGAGATGGTGGTGGCTTGAGGGTTACAAGGTATTCCTTATATTATCAAAACATGTTGCAACTCTTTGCAGGGTTTTATATATATTTTGTTCACTTTGAACTCTAACATACTAAATGGTTGCAGATAAGGGGTAGTGCAAGATCCCATGTATGCTTCTTCTGTGGTTCAACTTCCCGAGTAATGAAGGGGCCTGTAGATGGAAAGTTCGTAGTGAAATTACAAGAGCAAGATATCAAGGAGACCATAAAGGCAGCAAAGATTCATGATTTCTGCTTTGGATGCTTTGGAATTCCTTTCGGTAAGTGTATTCATGTTTAAGCGTATTTAAATTTAATGAAAGTGATACTCGACTGTACTTTCTATGTTTCTGCTCATTTTGACTGTCAAATCCTTAAGCTTCCCAATTTTACTGATGAACTGCATCTAGTTGTTGGTGCCTAGTAATGAAGAGTTTGAATGTGGAAAGTTATGAATTGATATGGAGTTACAAGGTAGTGTATGCCTTCCCTGACTAATGTACGCAGTTCCACTATTAATAATATAATCAGTAGAAAATCTAGTGGTTCCTCTGTTCATTAAAATTGTATGCACCTCCTTTAAGTTTTTTATGAATGACACAGTTCAGTCAAGAGTTTCCGCAGTTCTCACCAAATTGTAGGACATTAGTTATAAATTTGGAGAGTGTTGTAGATGAAAAACGCATGCCGGGGCTAGCCGGAGCAAATAATGGTATAACTAGGATTCAATTACGGTTTTCTTGTTATGTTGTATAAAAATCTCTTCTAGGGCAGCGGTGACTTATATGAAACAGGCTAACAAATCAGCACAGCCTCTACCTTTAGTATCTTCAGCTGCTAGGAATCTTCACAGCCTTTTCTTGATCTATTAACTTGCTAGGAATCTTCACATAGATGTTCAGGCTTCAGGGATCAGGATATTGTTCGTGTAAATGTCTCTTAAAATCTTGTCAAACTTGCGGTAGCAGGCGGCCTTCATTTCTTTTCAGTTGATTCTTGAGAGTTGCCATTTGGCCATATTTTATCCCTGATGAGTTTCAACATATTTTATTCCTGTAGTATTTCAACATCTTCTGTAGTATTTCAGCTTTCGTTTTTTATTTTTTCCTTGAAGACATTAAATGTAAGACTTCATTTTTGTTGTTAGTGTTAATATTTGATTGAGAATGGAATGCGGCTTGTACTGGGGTGCAGAAATCAAAATTGTATTGTGGTGCAGAAAATCAAAATATGCAGGTGCAGGAAATAATTTTGATTTTGGGAATTCCGAACTGATTTTTTTTGTTTTTTTTAAAAGCTAATTTAATTTTGAGACGGATATAAGTGTCACTTCGAAGCTGAGTGTAGGAGACTCAATACTACATACCTGCGTGTATGTCAGTAAGGCTTGCTGACAGGCAAAAATCGGACCTTCAGGATTGATGCTGCTTAAGATGATGCGTTGTACAAACTGGGTTTGAAATTGAGATGCCAGGTAGCAAGAATTGGTTGTATCAGATATAGAGTATATCCTAGTCCGCTATCTTTGATATGCAAAGTTGCTATCCGGTATTGTAAAGGACCAAACCCTGCTCCATCTGCTGTGATCAACTCTCCTAAGTATTGATATAGGTGGTCGTCGAAGTGAGATTTGGCTTGATCCAATGCTGGAGGGCATGTTGTACGCATGGTAAAATATAATCTGGAAACCCCATAACAATTACTTAGTAACAGCAGCTCGCATTGAGGGTCCTTAAGTTTCTTAACTGTATTTATTAGTTGAATAGTTTTCTCCACCCTGTTCATAACCATATCCTTGCAAAATTGTAGGTCTGGGCTCACCGGACCACCTAACAACTTAACACCTAAAGAAGGTCTACCATAATTGCTAGGGAAAACTTGTGGATTCAACATCCTAGGATCAGTTGAGGGCCAAAATACTTTCGCTTTGCTAATATTGAGATGAAGACCTCTACAGGCACCTTCAGATTGAATGATATGTAGTGCACGAGAAACTTCCAAGGTGTCTCCAATGATGCGTCCAAGTACTAGGATTGTAGGTCTAATCTACACTGCGAAGTGATATTCTTCACAATGGGATGTAATGCAAGTCCAAAGAGTAATGGCCCGAGAGGGTCACCCAGTTGTATGCCTTGTGTCGAGGATAAGATAACATCATTATAGTAAAGCTTGGCAGGTTTGGCATAGCAAAACTCTACCCAACGGGAAATTGCAGGACATTGTAATCTGACCTCTTGAATTAGTGTAGACCTGTCCACCATGTTGAAAGCGTTGGTGAAATCAATGAGCAGCATGGATGTCATTCATATGGCTTTTTAGTTCCATTAATATGTTAACTGCGTGAAGAACACTTTCTCCTCTACAAGGCACGCCTACCCCAAATTGATGATTTCCAAGATATGTAGACATCTCCTTACCTACTTTGGTGGCTGCAAGCTTGGAAACTAACCTCCTCCAAATGGTACCAACCGCAATGGATCTAAGTCCCCAACCTAGTTTCTGCAGCGGAGTGAGGGGAACACTGGCTATAAATGCACCAAGTGCCGATGGACAGTTACCAGAGAGCCAGAGGTTGACTACTTTAGTAATTGAGGATAATAAATCATCTGCAACGGAATTAGCTGTTCCACTCATTGCGTCAAGGAGATGTTGATACCGCAGTCTGTCCCTCCCACACGATGTCCCCTTGCATGGGGAAACTTTTGATTGCTTTAAGGACCGACCCTGTATCACTGTAATTGCATCAGAAGGGATAGCTTCAGCAGGAATAGTTGGTGGAGAAGCACCTGGGTGTTTTTGTATAAGTTCTGAAATGGTTGCCTCATTGCAGGGAGCAATGCAATTAGATGAGAGCACCCTAATGGCAGCAGTGTAGTGGCCATAGGACAACTTCTTCCTGCAAGCCTCCAAATTGGCAATATCCTGTGTGTTTTTGCTTTTAGGCTTGCTTAACTGCTTGCATTTAGGCTGTTTAAGAAAATTGATGAGGGTAGTGCAGCCATTAGAATCTTTCCGTTCGAGTAAGGCTTGGTTGATGGATGCGATTTGTAACTTTTTTCTAGCACCTGAACTTTCCTATGTAGAACTCTTGGGGCCGTAGAGGTTGAGAGTACAGATAGGGAGGAGAAATAACTTAATCCAAGAGGAGATTTCTCTTGGGTTGAGTAAAACCATATCTAAAAAGTATTTGAGTGTTCTAGAAAAATTCAATCTGCAAGGGGGTGGAATACTTGCGATGATGGTGAATTGTCTCTGAAAAACCTCATTGAGTATCTCTAGAGAAAGAGATGCAGAAGTACCTGATAAAGTAATAATGGTTGTTTCACCGTTGGTTGCCGTGGGCTTTGCAATGTCAGAGATGAGAAAGTCGACATACCTGCCATTGTATGGCCTTGGAGTGACAACATTATCATGCTTGCAGTGTTTTTTCCGCACATGCAAAATCATGCATTGACTGCACAGCCAACAGTGTAGTTATTGTAAAACCCCTTCTCATGCAGTATATAAATCCCTATCGCTGCTCAACCTATCTCTGCATTTTTTTTTAGCGTCTTCATTAGGAAAATGACTATCATTAAGATGTCGTTGAAAAGAGTTTTGAACATATCCTCTTCCGTTAACACCATCATTGCGGTCATCATAGTTCCTGAAAGGACAATGAATACGATCACCCTGGGAAGCTGGGCTCGTGACAGGGATGTTGTAAGGAGATTCCGATATAAATGTTGTTGAAGTGGGTGATGCAGCAGGATGAGATGATGAAGATAAAAGACATGATTGAGTTCTAGGCATGGCAGGAACCACCAGTAACTGTCGTAACTACCTTAGGTGTGGAAAGATTCATAAGAGAAAATGGCATCATTCGAAAGAGCATAACATGGGGAATCAAAAGAAGAAAATTTGACGGAAAGTTGTTGTGGAATTCCGGAGATGTACCTCAAACTTTCTATCACCTGAGAATCGCCCTCACTTTCTCTCTCTTCGCCCTTATTATTATTATTTAAAAAAAAATCGTCTAGAGAGGCATTTTATTGAAAAAGAAATAGAAAGTCTTTACAAGTCGGTGGTAGGAAACCGAGCAACAAGCTGGGGTCCTACACCTTTTTTGAATAATAATACCCAATCTATGGAAAAAAGAACTACCAATTTTATAATTGGCATCGTATCTTGCAAAGTTCACCTAAGATAGTGAAGGCCAATACTTGGAAGCCATAGCCATGTGTTGCACAATTTTCAAGATATTTGTGCATCTTGCGAGTTATATATATAGCAGCAGAGATAGCATGTCCTGGTGTGAATAAGCGAGTTCTAGCCATAGTGAACGGAGAGACCCATGTGACATCAGAGCAAACATCTTTACCGTTTTCCCAGTTGTAGACAAGAATATCCGCTGGCTTTAATGTGTTTTTGTTGTTGGAGAGAAATCCCAAAGAAACTTCTTTCCTCGCGGCAACTCCATCCTTATAGCACATGTCAGCAATGACGTCTCTTACCAATTTTATTATTATTATTAACAGTTTTCATAAACCTACGATTTCACACCGAACCGTATCGATTTGATTTTGCATTAAACCGTTTATGAAATGATTTATTGTGGTTTAAAAAACTTAAAACGTGTTGCCCCTAATTTTAGTTCTGGTTAGTCAAAAATAAATAAAATCATGTGCAGTTTTATTCGGCACGCACAAACACCATCTCTCTTCAATTTCTCTTCACAACTTATACTCTATTTTACAGTAATTTTGTACATACCATGGTTTTGAGCCGCACGAAAACTGCTCACAAAACATGAGGCCATATTTATGGGTTTTATTGTGAGTGGGTGGTCTTTATGTGGTTCAAGACCACAATTCAATTGCTACTTTAGTTTGATTAATTACTTCAGTTACTTGATTGTTGAAAACCCTGAGAAATAGATGGTGGATCACTTCTTGATCCTAACACTATTGTGTCATACAATTTTGTTAAATTGTTTGGTTTTGTTACTAAAAATCCAAACATGGCCATTTAACCTAGTCTTATTTATCTGTTCTTGGCACCAAAACACGGTTTTGCTGGTTGATTTGGTCGCTTTGGTCGTAATATTATTCTCTACTAGACTGAATGTGTTTGCGGTGTCTCTACTTGATAGATGTATAAACAGTGATGTAAAATCTTATGGTCATGTAACAAACCGTTTTAGACTCATTCCAACTCGGTCATCTCATGTATGAGGTTTGCCTCTTTATTCTATAAAAAAAAGACCACAGTTCAATAAAAAGTTTCAATATTCGTAATCTCTTTCCTATGAACAGGAGAGAAAAGTATACACGACTGTCTCTCTGCAACTCGGCGAATAAATCAGAGTGACTCACTAAATTCTAAAGATCAAATTTCTCCCCTGATATTTGATCTCTTTCTTTGCATGCCATCCTTTACAATCCTTTAACTTGCTACTAATTTATTTAGTTTTTTTAATGGATTCTCTTATCTCTTTTCACTAGGTATAGGCATCGGTGCTTGAAGGTTGCTAGGAGGTTGGAGTGGTTTTGCCTAATTTTCCCAGTAATCTCTCTTAATAAGTTCCATGGCTCCACTTTTGATGCTCATATGGCACGCGCTAAATCAATTACCACCTTTTATATCTGATTCTCATTATAAAACAATTAATGAAATCTGTTTATTCTACTCATGGGTTCTATTTAGGGTTTCAAGACACAACAGCCGACTATCATTTATTTCAAATATTAAGTTAATGGGTTGTAAGACCTTTTTCACCAGGTGTAAAACATTCATCCATGAGAAGAGAGGCAACAGTTTATTTATATTGTCCTTCTACCTCGTTCTTTTCTCCCAACTCTTATCTTGTTCCTTTAGTTATCCTATGATGGACTCTGAGCTGATACAAGTCCAACAAAAGATGGAAGGTAAATCGATAACTGATAGATTGAGAGCTTTGAGGAAACCAGAAATCTTAACAGAAGATCTGCTACAGGGAGCAGTGCAGTTTAAATTTAGCTTTTTGGGTAAGGTTTATACAGCTTAGGTGTATTCAGTAAGTGATTTGGATAAAGAACTAAAAAAGCTATGGCCAAAAAGAAAGGACATCTTTATCAAAAAAGAGGAAAACGACTGCTATCTCATAAAGTTCCACACTCAAGACGAATATGAGATTGTTCTCAAGTTTAGGCCCTGGTTCCTAGAAGGAGATTTGCTTGTACTTGAACCATGGAACCCACAAATACCAAAAAGTTCAGTTGATTTAACCAAACAACTCCTCTGGTTATGTCTTTACAACATGCAACCAGGATTCACAAATCCAAATATTGTCATCAGTATAGCATCTGCAATGGGAGAATTGAAGGAGCTACATCCACCAGATTGTAACATCCCAAAAGGAAAGGCACAAAAAGTTTTAGTTCTTTTAGACGTCAGAAATCCATTTCGCAGAGGATTCTGGATTAAAAATGCATCTGGTGAAGAGGTCTGGATTAGATTGTTTTATGAAAAGCAGTCGTTTAACTTATGTGGATACTGCTACACTATTGATTACAAGGAGCTTGAGTGTGAAACCATCGCTGCTTATCTTCTACAGCAACAGAGAGGATATCTATCCTCTACCTCAGTTCTCGATCCTCCATCATGGACTAACCCTGATACAAGAGGAACTAAATCTGAAAATCTACATGCAGTCGTTGATCAAGCATATCTGAACACAAAATAGATTAATAAACTTGATGCTGCACAGAGAGCTGAAGATAGATTAGTTGTTGCTGATCCCACTAGCATGCATGTAGGAACTACAAATCTTAACCCGATGCAATTGATTGTGGAAGTGTCCAAGGATACGGTCTGTCTGAATGAGCAGGATGAAGACAACAACACAAGGAACATTCCTTTGGCTTCTTCCCCTCCAGTAACTTTGGTTGGCTGTAACTCTCAAAGTATGATTCAGGTTCATATAAATAACAATAAAGAATCAGATAAGGTGGTCCATAGATAAGGTAAGAGAATCAGATTTGAGGATGGTGGTCCTAGTAGTTCTAACAATATGAATTAGAGCTTGAGTCGAAATCTAGGAAGAAATAATATTTTAGGAAACATGACTGAAGAGAATGTGGAGCAGCAGTTGCAGGTTTTTAATGATACAATGGGTCGGGAAGGTGGATACGGGTCGAATTTGGATCTTTTAAAATCCTATATGGCTTTAGGAGAACTTGATGTCTCTTTCGATGACTTCAATGTTAGTAACATAGATCCAGATTCACTCCATTCAGATAATGCTTTCAAGAGGCCACTTCAAGAACTTATTAATCAACTTGAGGATAACCTATCTAGTTACAACTCCATAGATTATAATGTAAATGAATCAGGCAATGAACATGTAAGTTTGAAGGACCATTCACCATCTCCTAACTCTTACTCTTCATTCCATGGAACTATTTCAGAGAAAAACCAATCCAAAAGACGCAAAGCAACCTCTTCAAGTACTGATGGACAGGTAAATTCCTATTTTATATTAACTTCTTATCTTAATTACTTAGTACTTTCATTTCTAGCCTGTATTTCAATTCCTATCTTACATTTAAGCTATTTTGCATTTCGATTTCCACTTTCTGGGTTTTGTTAATCTATAAATTTCTCTTTAAAAACAATGAAAATCTTGTCTTGTGATAGACGCATTTATGTGTCTATTTTCATCTCTTTTATGTATAGTG
>JAJJMB010013076.1:1714328-1872741 GCA_023531105.1 Papaver atlanticum
ATCGAATCCTATTACCACCACTTTCACTACAATTAAAACTCACATCATCTTGGAATGTACAAGGGCTAGCTGGTAAATAAACTAGAGATCACTTGAAAGATATAATAAGAATTCATGACCCAGATATATTTTTTTTGATGGAAACCAAAACTGGGATAGAAAAGGCAAAATCTTTAACTCAGAATCTTAGTTACCCAAACTCACACTATGTTAGCTCTGTTGGGTTATCTGGGGGTCTAGTTCTCCTTTGGAAGGATGGTTTTCCCCGTGACATTGTGTGTAGTAAGGATAATATGATACACCTTATTATCACTTCAAATTCATCCAAGCAAGAATGGCTTCTTTCTTGTGTTTATGGATCAACGCACCATGATCTAAAGGAAAAACAATGGGAATTTCTAAGAGACCTGAGTGAAAATGTTTTTCAAGCATGGGTTGTAATAGGTGATCTAAATGTTCACATCTCAAAAGCAGATGCTTGTACAAGAACTGGTTCTATAGACAATTGGGTGTGCAATATAATCAATGCTGCAGGGCTAATGGATATGGGATACTCTGGCTCCCATCATACCTAGGCTAACTGCATAAATGGTCAAGGACCCAAAAGAGAAAGAATAGATTTGGTTCTTCATAACTCAAATTGGATAAGAGATTTTCCAGACTCTAAAGTGAAACATCTTCCTTTTCTAAAATCTGATCACTGTTCCATTCTTCTTTTGACAGAGCCAGAATCTGTAAAACCGAGGAATGTTTGGAAATTTTATAGGTGTTGGTTAAGAAATCCAAATTGTTCAGGTGTAATAGCAAATGCTTGGAATTGCTCTAATAGTGATATGAACATTTCTCACAAACTCTGTGTTGCTGGACATAAACTTTCTAAATGGAACAGAGAGAAGTTTGGGCACATTGATTTCCATCTAAGGCATTTAAGAGACCATCTAACTACTCTCCAAGCACAACCTTACAGTGATGATAACTCTTACAAGATTAATCTCACTATTCAAAGGTTAAATCAATGGAAAAGAGTGGAAGAGGACTTTTGGCAACAGAAATCGGGAGATAACTAGTTAAAGGACTCAGATAATAATACAGCTTATTTTCACACCCTAGCAAATAGAAGGAAAGCGATAAATCACATCTCGACTCTAAAGGATGAACATGGTAAGTGGCATAATTCAAAAAAAGATCTTGAACTCATCCTAACTAATCACTTTTCTTCTATTGCCTAGTCCACTAAACCTACATTCTCTGCTGATTCCTTTGATATTATTTCCCCAATCATTACTCAAACTGAAAATGAGGCCTTTCTATCACTTCCCACAGAAGAGGAAATCCTAAGTGTTCTCAAGTCTATGCCAAGTTGGAATTTTCAAGGGCCGGATGGTTTTCAGGCTGGTTTCTTTTTAACTCAATGGTCTATAGTTGGTAATGATGTAGTTCAGTTAGTCCAACAGTTCTTCACAACCAAGATAATGCCATGTTCTATAAACCAAACAGTTACTTGTCTTATTCCTAAAACTATGCATCCTTCGACACCAAATGATTACAGGCCAATAGGCCTATGTAATATCATTTACAAAGTAATGTCTAAGCTAATAGTCACAAGAATGAAGCCCCTAATGGATAAGATAATTTCCCCAGCACAAGCGGCATATGTCCCACTAAGGTACATAAATGACAATATTGTCATAGCTCATGAATTAATTCACTCAATGAAGAAATCAAAGAAAAAGCAAGGACTAGTAGCTCTCAAATTGGACATGTCGAAGACGTTCGATCGAGTAGAATGGGCATTTGTAGACATAATGCTTTTGTCTTTGGGCTTCTGCCAGGACTGGAGAACTATTATCCATCAATGTATTTTGACAACAACTATGTCAATACGTTTAAATGGTAATATCTGCAAGCCTTATACTCCAACTAGAGGTCTTAGACAAGGGGACCCCCTGCCCCCTTATCTATTTATCATCTCAATGGAATATCTTGCTAGATCTTTATTGGATGCAGAAGCCAAGAACAAACTGCGTGGAATTAAAGTGGCGAAGAACTCAATATCTATAAATCATCTGCTCTTTGCGGATGATTGTATTTTTTTTACAAGATGATCAGGAAAGTATCAATCAAATTAAATCATGCCTGCAGGATTTCAGTAATCTCTCAGGACAGATGATTAATTTCTCCAAGTCATCAGCTTATGTTACAGGAGATCTGACTCATACTGCCAAGTTAGCCATCCGTGATAAGCTGGGTGATAGATGCATTTATGTGTCTATTTTCATCTCTATTGTGTATATTGTTAGTACCCATTTTTGTACTAATTTTGGTATTTTATCCCTTTGTAGGTGTTTTTGGAGAAATAGGCTTTTGCGGCGAAATTGGCTCGAAAAGTTGTTAAAGGCACCTGGGAGGACATTCGCTATTTGGACTCTCATTTTGGATAAGGGGTAACCCATTTCCAAGCAGATGCTAAGCACAGACAGGGTTTGGATAGGGGGACACCTTCTTCACGGTTTAAAAGGAAAGTTTTGGCGGGAAAAATGGTTTTCACGGACGGATTTTAGGGTTGGAGTTTTGATCGATTTTTAGGGAGATTAAAGGGATGAAATTGATTGGGTTTACTCCTTAGGACTACCCAGGCCAGGTAAAGTCTTTGGATTGGCTAGAAATCGAATTAGAGCAAAACAGAGGTGATGGAAGTTTTGGGTCTTTGATGAATTATTTTAGGAATTTCAGGGAGACTAAAGGAAAGATTTTCTTCCCAAAGCTTGATATCTATCTAAGGAAGAGTTTAGAATCAAAAGGAAAGCTCAGATACGCGTAGAAATCCTAAAACAAGAAATTGCCGTAACTTGGCCGTGAAGAAAAAGGAAGAGATTTTGGAAGATTTTGGAGTGATTTAATCGGTCTTTTTGATATAAATAGGTTGGTTAGGTCATATAGAAGAGGTGTTGAAAGTTAGGGGAAGTTTAGAACACCACAGAGCCGAGAAATCAAAGTTGAAGAAAACCCGCTGCTGCTGCTGAAGAACACGAAGAACTTCGACCCACACCGAACCATCGCATAAGCAGTCTTATATTCAACTACAGAAAGCTGTTATCGTTTTTCACTGTCGTTGCTTAATACTTTCAGCGACCATTACTTTCCTTACAAAAAGCTTTCTGTAACTACAGCTCATCCTTCTTAATAAAAACACCTTATTTGAGCAATGAAATCAACTTTTGAGCATATTTCTATTATGAGGAGCTAAACCCCTTAGCCGAGGCGACGGAGGAAGCCATTGTTCCATGAAAAGTGGTATAATTCTATTTTAATTATTTTTTCAATTTTTTATATGATTATTTGCATAGAACTAATATAGGAAAATTAATTTTTATTGAGTAGTTGTGAATTGTTTTGATGGAACATGCTAGGTTTTAAAACTTTTGATGTTTCATGCTTTATGTTTACAATTACTACTTCAAATATCTATTAGAGGCAAAATATTAGAATCACTTTAAAAGAAACAATTGCATGAATATTGATTAGAGTTTATCACTTAATTGGTCAATGGTGGAATCCAGAGTCTCGGTGTTTTCTTTATATTTTTGATACAACTTTATTTGGATTGTTGAGTTTAATTTGAGTCTGAAAAAATCCTTCACAAGTCTTAGAGTTCGAATCATTTTTACTACAACTACAAAACACATCAATTTTTGGCGCCGCCGACGCGGACTTGTTTTTAGGGTTTTAGATTTATTTTGTTCTATTTTACGTTTTTGGGTATTTGTCTTTTGTTTACAGGTTTTGGAACGTAAAGAAAAAAATTGAGCCAAGGAGTTTGGTGATTTCGTAAAGACTTGGAGCTAAAGATTAAAGCGAAAAGAACGGAAAAGAAGACAATTTTATTTTAGTTATTTTATTTTTAGTTTATTTTTTTATTTTTTTTAGGGTTTTGTTTATTTTTTTAGAAAAAAGAAAAAAAATTGTATTAGGGTTTCTTTATTATTTTGTAATTTTTCTTTTCTTTTTTTGGACTTTGGACACTATTTTTATTTTTTATTTTTATATACCCTACGGAAGGGTATCCTTAAATATAAAAACTGTTTGCAGAGAAGGAGGACAATTACGATATTGTCTCTGCACCTTGGGTTCGTACACTGACATAGGAGTCAGTGGCCCGAGTCGACTACAACCGATTCATCCCCCGTCTGGAACGGGAGGTAAGATTCTGAACACTCGCGAATCCCCTGTCAGCGAGTTACTGTATTCCTTAAGGTGCATATCTATTGATGTTCTGAATACGGACATTTATTTTCCTAGTAAAGGGAAAGGCCTGGCCATACAAGATAAGGGTTCGGATTTCATCACCGTTCCCTTCTTGCCCGCCTTAGGAAAACGATACCGAACGCGAACCCAAGCTTAAAATTTTGACTAGAACAAGACCGATAAGGTAACGAGCTTATAGGAAAGTCGTTCAAAAGGATCGTATTGGGTATTTTGTTAGCCTAGCTCAAAGTTCAGGAAGATTACTGGAAGTCGATTAGAGCCGCCTTGTAACCCAGGGAAGCGTTGCCAAAGAGGTGGGGGTATCAAAGATCCTCTGAGGTTCTCCTACTTCTCTTCGACTTACTTTATTTGGATCGTCCTACGAGGTTTTCTAAAATTGTACCCAGTTACCTCTTGGAAGAGTATAAGTTGGTCTAGAAACAATCCAAGTGGAGCCATCATGCTTTTTGTTTGCTAGAAATCAATAGGTTTGATTTGGTTGAGTCGTCTTTGATTTGTGATTGCTCACCCTTCAAATTTGGGAAACTCTTGTATGCCTGAACGTAAAAGAGACACCCTAGGTAGATTTGTTAAAGAAAAACCTAGCAGTTCTAAGCGTCTCGGTTACCTTAATCTAGAAAGTCCGATTTTCGGAGAGTCCTGTTTTGAACATTCTCCTGAAGAGAGAATCCCTAATACTCCGATAGTACCAGAAATGGCTACTTTGAAAGCTTTGTTGAATCCGACTAGGACCACTCGTCCCTTGTGTATTAAGTTAGCTGACACAGAAGCCAATTATGAGTTTAAACCTTGGACCATATAGATGCTCCCAATCTTTTTAGGGAAAGAAAATGAAAACCCTTATTTCCATGTTAGGGATTTTGAAGAAATTTGCAGTAGCCTAAGAATTAGAGGCTTAGATGATGATGCTTTGAAACTTAGGTTATTTCCCTTTTCCCTGAAAGATAAAGCCAAATCGTGGCTGTATAGTTTGACTTCTGAGTCAATCGAAACATATGAACAACTTACATCTGCCTTTTTCAATAATTTTTTCCCTAGGCACAAAACATCGTCTATTAGGACGCAAATCTGCACATTCTCACAACAAGAGGTAGAATCTTTGTATATGTATTTGGAAAGGTTCAATGATTTGTTAACACAATGTGCTCACCATGGTTTAGAAAAGGTTAGGCTAGTTCAGATCCTTTATGAGGGTTTAGATTATTCCATAATAACCACGGTTGAAGCTCTGTGTCCAGATGGGTTTGAGAACCAAACTGTTGATGCGGCAATGACATTTTTGAATGAAGCCGCCGAAAAGACCCAACAATGGGAAAATAGTAGGGAACCTCGGAAAACAATTCTTCTAAGCAGAGGAAACGTTAATAGGGTTGAAAGAGGCTATGAATCAGATGCAAAGATTGCAGCGATAGCTAAAAGGTTAGAAGTTCTAGAAATGGGTCACACTAGTGGTAAATTGGAGCCTTTTTGGGAAGGCCAGAATAATGAAGAGCAAGCCAATGCTCTTTATAATAACACTAGACTCGATAATCGTCAGAAATTTGACCCATATTCAGAAACCTATAATCATGGGTGGACAAACCATCCGAACCTTTCATGGTCTAAAGGCCAGAATCAAGGTCAGTTTAGTAATTCGAATGCTCCTCCAGGTTTTGGCTACACTAAGAATCCTTCAGGATAAGCTCAGTTTCAGAATCAGTCTGATAAGAAAATTTTGAGTCTAGAGGAATCTCTCGCTTTGTTAACCCAACAAACTGCAATGTTTCATCAATCGATGATACAAGGTTTAGATGAAAATAAAAAGATGGTCCAAGATAATTCTCAGGCTATTTCCGAGTTAAAAACCCAGGTTAGTTTGATAAATGAGTCTTTGAGAGAAAAAGGTAGGTTTCCTAGTCAAACACAACCCAACCCTAGAGGAGTTCATGAAGTAGGTACAAAACCATCGAATCAATTGAATGCTATTAGAACCCTTAGGAGTGGTAGAGTTGTAGACAATAAGGTAAACATGCCCGAAAGTGAGCAAACTGTAGTTCACCCTTCAGGACCATCCATAGCAGAGGAGACTGATAAAATCTCTGATGATGTCAATTCAGTTCCTGAGAGGCCCTATTTTATTCCTAGAGCCCCATTTCCACAGCTACTAGTACCAACAAAGAATGAATCCAACTTTAATGACATTATGGAGGTTTTTAAGAAAGTTGCCATAAACCTTCCGTTACTAGAAGCAATTAGGCAACTTCCGGCTTATGCCAAGTTCCTCAAGGATACGTGTACACGGAAGTGAAAGCTTAGTGTCCCTAAAAAAGCCTTTTTAGCCAGTCATGTAAGTTCGATCATTCAGAATACCACAAGTCCTAAGTATAAAGACCCAGGTGCCCATACCATTGCTTGCACGATAGGAAAACACAGGGTATAAAAATCTTTACTTGACTTAGGATCTAGTGTGAACTTACTTCCGTACCATGTGTACTTAAAACTTGGACTTGGTGAATTTAAACCCACCAAGATAACACTGCAGTTAGCTGATAGGTCTGTTAAAATTCCTCGTGGTGTGATAGAAGATGTTCTTATTGAGGTCGACAAGTTTATTTATCCTGTTGATTTTGTAGTCCTAGATACACAACCTGTCCCTGACCCAGAGAATCAAATACCGGTGATTTTAGGTCGCCCATTTTTAGCCATGTCTAATGCTGTTATCAACTGTAGGACCGGACTTATGAACATATCCTTTGGTAATATGACCACTGAACTAAATGTCTTTAATGTTACTAGACAACCTTCTGATGATTTAGAGGAAGTCAATATGATTAGTACTTTGGTTCAGGATCTAGTTCAGGATAATTGGGACGACACTTTGTTTGGTGATTCTTTAGATGAATTTGATGAGACAATTATCTTAGGTAAGATAGATGACCAAACTTTAGAACTAGAAGAAGATCTCGAATATTTTAAGGACTCTACAGACCCAGAAATTCAGTCACTAGTGTTAGGTCTTTCTGTGAGTAATAATGACCCTAAGTTTGGGGGTAGAGAACTGGAAAAAGCTCTTGAGTATTTTAAAGACTCTGAGGATCCGGAAATTCAAGCAATAATTAGAGGTTTGTCTGAGAATACTGACTACCCTAATTTTGGGGGTAGTGATGGTCAAGTATCCTTATTAGAAGTCCCTAACTTGGGACTCGAGTCTAGTGTGCCTGAGGTATTACCTGAGTCTGTCCCGACTCCACAACCCGATTTTCCTGATACTGTCCAGGAATTGGGAAATCATAGTTCGGAGAAATATGTTTGTCAAGACGCTCATATGAAGCCTAAGAGGGCGTCACAAATAAACCCAGTTATCTTGCAAGAAAGTTTAGATCAGGTTATGTTCCGTCTGTTAATTTTTCTAATCTTGTGCAGTTGTCTCATATTAGTGGAAGTGCTATTTGGTTTTGATGACCCACAGTTATTTCGACTCTGATATATGCTTTGAAAGGTAATTAGCCATTTTATGGTACTTGATGTCTGGCTGAAGACTTTAAACTTAGCACTTCTTGGGAGGTAACCCATGCTCATGCAACACGGTAAGATCTTTCCTTAACTCTTTTGCTTCAAATGGTAACATTTTCTCCTTGTTCATGCTTTTAATTTTATCTTTAGAACATTGAGGACAATGTTAGATTTAAGTTTGGGGGTATGGGAGAAACTTTTTAGTTTCATTATAAACTCCAGAGCCTAGAAATTTATGCCTATTAAGGATGGCACTAACTGATCTAAGTGGATGGAAGCATTTTGGTTTTAGGAGTTGAGGAACCAATCTTACTAGATGAAAACATCTATAAGAGTCATTTCATAAAAGCACGGAGCTCAGGTGTTAGAAATAACATGATAGTTTCACCGTATCTCGGAATCATCTTATTAGTTCTGTTTTTATTTTTGCAAATTTTTATGTTGATGTCTGCTGGGTTGAAATAGAGTGATTGAGTTACTATTAAAAAAAAAAAAAAAAAAAAAAAGACCAGACCAATTAGACCAATCGGAATAAATAACACTTGGATAGCAATATGTGTGTGTTCTTCCTGTCTCTGTCGCCTAAACAAGCGTGGAATGCAGGATCCACGGGAATTACCATGTAATCTGCTGACAAGAAGCATGCGCTTGGATCCAAAAGATCTAATCATGTCGTTAAAAAAATAAAAATAAAAATAAATAAAGGTTTATTATAAAGTCAACCACTGGTTCCCTTGTATATGCCAGCTGTGTTGATGTAGATTTAGGATTGTCAACCACTGGTTCCCTTGTATATGCCAGTTGTGTTGATATTAATCTAGACCAGTATCTCAATCCACTAGGTCATAGGTTCATCTTGGCATTGAAGTCCATTCGCAACCATCTATTTTTATATCCATCTTCTTAATCTATTCATGTGATTTGTTTGATTCCGGATATTGATGTCCATAGTGCGACTATCTGAGTAGCGCTCTATCACTTATATATGAATTTTAGTATACTTGAGTGCAAACTCATATGCAACAATTGGAATTTCGCATCAGGGTACTTCCTCCCGTAATCAATAAGTATGCCAACCAAGGAGGTTCTTTAGTGCATTCCAAGGTTCTGCGTAGATAGCTAGGGTCTGGAGTAAAGGTTTTGTGGGTACACCTCTGGTAAACCCTCCCGAGACTATAACTCGGCCACTAGGGCCACCTAGGGGTTTAAAGGCATGTTGCACATGCTAAGTGCAATCGATGATGCCTGCAACAGTGAGTTAGGATTTTATTTTGTAGTTTTGATTTGCTCGGGACTAGCAAATAATAAGTTTGGGGGTATTTTATAGACGCATTATGTGTATATTTTCATCTCTATTGTGTATATTGTTAGTACCCATTTTTGTACTTATTTTGGTATTTTATCCCTTTGTAGGTGTTTTTGGAGAAATAGGCTTTTGCGGCGAAATTGGCTCGAAAAGTTGTTAAAGGCACCTGGGAGGACATTTGCTACTCGGACTCTCATTTTGGATAAGGGGTAACCCATTTCCAAGCAGCTGCTAAGCACAGACCGGGATTGGATAGGGGGACACCTTCTTCACGGTTTAAAATGAAAGTTTTGGCGGGAAAAATGGTTTTAACGGAAGGATTTTAGGGTTGGAGTTTTGATCGATTTTTATGGAGATTAAAGGGATGAAATTGATTGGGTTTACTCCTTAGGACTACACAGGCCTGGTAAAGTCTTTGGATTGAACCCAAATTGGCTAGAGATCGAATTAGAGCAAAACAGAGGTGATGGAAGTTTTGGGTCTTTGATGAATTATTTTAGGAATTTCAGGGAGACTAAAGGCAAGATTTTCTTCCCAAAGCTTGATATCTATCTAAGGAAGAGTTTAGAATCAAAAGGAAAGCTTAGATACGCGTAGAAATCTTAAAACAAGAAATTGCCGCAACTTGGCCGTGAAGAAAAAGGAAGAGATTTTGGAAGATTTTGGAGTGATTTAATCGGTCTTTTTGATATAAATAGGTTGGTTGGGTCATATAGAAGAGGTGTCGAAAGTTAGGGGAAGTTTAGAACACCACAGAGCCGAGAAATCAAAGTTGAAGAAAACCTGCTGCTGCTGCTGAAGAACACGAAGAACTTCGACCCACACCGAACCGTCGCATAAGCAGTCTTATATTCAACTACAGAAAGCTGTTATCGTTTTTCACTGTCGTTGCTTAATACTTTCAGCGACCATTACTTTCCTTACAAAAAGCTTTCTGTAACTACAGCTCATCCTTCTTAATAAAAACACCTTATTTGAGCAATGAAATCAACTTTTGAGCATATTTCTATTATGAGGAGCTAAACCCCTTAGCCAAGGCGACGGAGGAAGCAATTGTTCCATGAAAAGTGGTATAATTCTATTTTAATTATTTTTGCAATTTTTTATATGATTATTTGCATAGAACTAATATAGGAAAATTGATTTTTATTGAGTAGTTGTGAATTGTTTTGATGGAACATGCTAGGTTTTAAAACTTTTGATGTTTCATGCTTTGTGTTTACAACTATTACTTCAAAAATCTATTAGAGGCAAAATATTAGAATCACTTTAAAAGAAACAATTGCATGAATATTGATTAGAGTTTATCACTTAATTGATCAATGGTGGAATCCAGAGTCTCGGTGTTTGATACAACTTTATTTGAATTGTTGAGTTTAATTTGAGTCTAAAAAAATCCTTCACAAGTCTTAGAGTTCGAATAATTTTTACTACAACTACAAAACACATCGCTGGGAGTAAAACAACTTTGTACTTCAGATAAGTACTTAGGATTACCCATTCTTCTAGGTAAGTCTAAAAGTCATTCTTTCAGATCAATTCAGGATTCTTATGAAAACAGATTTCAAGGTTGGTGCTCTTAAAACTATGAATTAAGCGGCTAGATCAACAATGGTTAAATCAGTTCTGAACTCTATTCCCCCTCACTACCTGAGCAATTTTAGACTCCCTAAAAATCTTATTAATAAACTAGACTCAGCTCAAAGGAAGTTTTGGTGGGGACATAAATCAAATAGAGGACTGAATCTAGCTGCTTGGAATTCTCTATGTGTTTCGAAAGATGAGGGGGGACCGGCGTTTAGAAACTTAGAGAAATTCAACTTGGCCTTAATCACCAAATTGGCTTGGAGATTGTGTACGAAGGAAGACAAATATTGGGTTAAACTTATGAAAGCTAAGTACTCCCCATTTTGTAGCTTTCTCCATCTCCAAGAATCTCCTTATAACTCCTCATGGATTTGGAAGGGTATTGAAGTAGGTCTTATGTATGTTAAACAGTTTCATAGATGGAATGTTAGAAATGGAAACAAAATATTAATCTGGTACGATAAATGGGTCATGGGTTTAAACACTCCTCCAACTCCTAGAGATACTTTTCATGAACCTGCCAGAATAGTGTATGTCTCTGATCTAATGCTAGAACATCCAAGAAGATGGAATGAACAACTAGTTTGGAACCTTTTTCCAGATGAAATAGCGAAATTAATTGTGAGAATGCAACTGGTACAACATGGGACAAATAAGCTTATATGGGAGCCTAGTAGAACAGGTGAATTCTCAGTTAAAACAACATATAAAGCTTTAACAAAAGTGAATCAAAATAACAGAACTACTTCACCAGTTAATTGGAAGAGGATTTGGAAGTCAGAGGCACCACATAAAGTTAAGTTATTCATCTGGAAGTGTCTTAGAAGAATAGTTCCGACAAGAGAGAAACTGAATTTTTACAACTCTGACATAAAAGCAGTTTGTCCAAGATGTTATCAACAAAAAGAAACTTTACAACATCTCCTGATAGAGTGTGACCACTCTAGATCAGTCTGGTTAGCCATGAATATAAATGTGGCAATTCTTCAAACACAACAGATTGATGGCTAACCAGAACTTACTCTTTACAGATTGTGAAACAATGTTCATCTAAATCTATATTTCCAAAAGTTTTTGAAAACAAAAATCAGAACTTACTCTTTACAGTTCATTCAATTAATAATATGGTGAAACAATGTTCATCTGAAACTCAGTTTACAAAACAGAAGATTCAGGAAACTTGGGTTCCGCCACAACCTGAGAAGTTTAAAATTAACTTGGATGCTTCTTTTGATCATATCACTCATTCTTTTGGAATTGGTTTGATTATTCGTGATTCAACAGGGCACTGCTGGGGCATCAGAGGCAAATACTTCAATGGAGGAATAGACCCGGAACAAGCTGAGTGCCTGGCCATGAAAGAAGCTATCCTATGGGCCAAAAATTGCAGCTTAAAGAATGTAGTGTTGTAAAGTGACTGTCTAAATGTAATCAGCTCTATCAAGACTGCCAATCCTTCAGTTCAGTGGATGAACCAAGGACTTGTAGATGAAATAAGGCATATGTTGTCTTCTATTACTTATCTTTCAGTGAACCATGTTAAAAGATCAGCTAATAATACTGCTCATGTAATTTCTAACACTTCTAGAACTGACAGACAATCTTTTGTTTATTTTGATTACATCCCAGACAAATTTGATAGTATAATCAGGGATGATCAAAAAGTCTGTCAACTTAAGTTACGTACTAAATCTTAAGTTATAAAATTTGCTTTTGGAATCAAAAAAAATAGTAATCTCTTTTGTGTTTATCGTTGGTACAACTACCCAAGATACCTCGTGAATTTGTCATATACCATGTTTTTGTCTTTTGGCTCTACGTACAATACTTCAAATCTAAGTACGAAAAATGTTTATAATAGAAGTAAGAAAAATGTTTATAATAGTAATGGTTGTGTTATTTTCTGAAGTACTTCACATGGTACACGACAGAGGAATCTCAGTTTAAATAGCCCATTTCACGGGGATCCAGCTAAACATTTACATAATTTAATACGGACCGTGAGTTATAATTCCAAAGGTGTCACTATCAATCCACAAAAAAACCATTAAAACAAAAGAAACAAAAAAACGCAAATAATATGAATATTTGGAGCTTTTATATCAGTATCCACCATTACCATCACCGACCACCACCACTACCATCACCGACCACCACCACCATATCCACCATCAATATATACCAGCACTACCATCACCAACCACTACGATCACCAACCACCACCACCATATCCACCATCAACTACCACTACTAGCAACCAACACCACATCCACCAACAAATACTAGCACTATCATCACCATAAAAAGCACCACCACCAACCACCACCACCACTCACCAGAAACAGTGCCATCAAAATTTGGTTTGATCATAAACTTACTGTTTCATCATTAAAATCTTCTGTTTCATGATAAAAAAAATAGGAAAAAATAAGATGAAACCAAATTAGGTTTCATCATAGAATTTGATGAAACCAATTTTGTTTGGGGTTTTTGTATTCTTTTTTTTTTAAATTTGGGGTTTTTGTATCAATTTTGTTCGCTATGGAGTTTTAGTGGATCATAACATTTGAATGGAGTTTTTGTACTCCAAATTTGGTCACCTTGGTGTTTTACTACCAGATCTAGTTCAGGCGACAAAATCAAGAAACAAAAGACAAACATTGAATCTTTTTATATACAATTTAGTTATTTAAATTCACATTCACCAACTAAAAGCAATAATCAATGTAGTGAAGTTAGATCTGTTTTTCCTATAAATAGACCCCGAAATCGATTGTTATATTCATCATCCAACCCAAGTACTTTCTCCATTTCAATTCAAGTCATCTAAATGATGGCAACCAATAAGATTTATGTTGCAATTTTTCTCATTTCGATTGCTTCCATAATACCAGCTGGTAAGTGTTTTTGTAGCTATGCATCTGTTTTCTTCTGTGCAAACCGTTTATAATTATAAATGAGTGATGTATTATACTGATGTTGATCATATTTTCATTTGATGATATATATTGTAGAGGTGGCATTGGCTCGATGGGAGGTAACCGAGAACTCGCCTCCATGGGAGGTAACTGCGATCACGTCGCCATTGGGTGGACCAGAGATATGTAAACCACAGGACATCTACCATTCTTTCATCTGCGGGCCAACACACAATTGCATCTGCTGTGATGGTAATTGTAAACAACACTGCGCCAGACTGAAAAGCGTGCTACTTAACAAAAAATGCACAAAAAGGAGAAAACCAGGACGCGGTGCGAGTCTGTTTTGTGAGTGCTGCTGCAAAAATATGTCACCTTCACCCCCACCTCCGTCCCCACCACCACCACCACCCTCGCCTCCTCCTCCATCTCCCCCACCACCACCGCCCTCACCCCCACCTCCATCTCCCCCACCACCACCGCCCTCACCTCCCCCCCCACCACCACCCTCGCTTCCTCCTCCGTCACCATCACCTCCTCCTCCTTCCCCACCACCACCCTCTCCGCCTCCTCCATCCCCATCGCCACCTCCACCAACACCTCCAATAAATATCTGCAAAGCCGGGGAGACTTTTATACCAAACCCCGCAACCAGTTGCAGCCTATGTACACGTGATTATTGTGAAAGTCAATGCTCAGCAAAAGGAGGTGTATTGACGAGAATGGCGTGCGCTCCTTCTCTATTATTGTGCAGATGCTGTTGCAAGAGCCTTACTTTGCCTTCATCAAATACTGCTCATGGATCCACATTATTCGCCGCAATACAATGAATAATGTTTCAGGGAAGCTATTAGCTAGCTGCGGCTAATGTACTATGATATCAAGTTATTATCTTTAGTTATATGCGTTTAATAAGCAGCATGTCCTTCATTTTCTTTCTTTAAGCATGTAGTATGTGAGTTCATCATCTTTGATTGATGTATTTGTATTAGGGACGTATCGGTTTGGACCGATTGGTACGTACCTACATGTGAATCGCTGCAATCTAGATGAAATCAATTTCCTCTGATTCTGATATGAGAAATATAGCTAAGCTATTTGAAATTATAGAAACTCATAACTGCAATTGATCTTATGTTGGTAATTAACATTCTAGTCAAGACCTATGATTCAATAATATTCTATATTGTACGAAGATCTTTTCTCTTTTCTGTTTAGAAAAATTAACAAAAAAAATGTCGAGAACAAAATAAATTATAAGAGAAAATATAAAAGAGAAGAGTTATTTTAAAAACTTATATGGTAGAGGATCTGGGCGGTGGAGTACGCAGCTGATACATTTCGACCGTAGACAGACCAGAGACGTGCAAGTCAAAAATTAATTGACTTTCTCAATATATGATCAGTCTTCTATCTTAACCAAGTTGATTTTTTTTTCTTTTTTTTTTTTTTTGGTCTCAAAACCCTTATTATCGAGCCATGCCATTTAGCATAGACTCTAAGATCATCTAGATATGATGCAAACTTAACAAAGAAACCAGTTTTGAGGCGATTGTTTTTTCAGGCATACCAAATGATGACAAAATAGGATCACTAGATAAAAAAGACCATCATATCCTTTATCCACCCATTTTAATAATCACGAATATACCCTTATTTAATTAGTGTTAATGACAATTGCATGCTGTCTGCAAAATTGTAAAAAATATTGTGGCAAAAGCCCGGTAGTCAATAAAAAATGCACTCCATTGGGCAAGCCAGGACCCAGTGCGGGTCTAAATTGTGATTGCTGAAATATGTCAGTAACACCATTGGATGATGCGCTTACCCACCATTGTATATCTGTCTTAACGGCAAGGGGAGGAGTTGTGTTAAAACGGGAAAAAAACGGTTTAGTCCAAAAACGCGTCAAAAAGTACGGATTAGTCCACCCCGAGTTAACCAGTACAATTTAGTCCAAAAGTTATTTAAAATATGAAAAATACACATATAACCTTCTTGATTTACAATTTGGTCCAAATATTTACATTTTAGTCCAAAATGACTCATGATGATATCAGCAGTTTTAAATAATATAAAAAAATAATAAAAACAATTTATCTTTCGAACCGTTTGTCCAAAATTCGCAAACTTTATATATTCGGAAAGCTCTTTCCGAGAACTACAAAAAGAGTACCCATATGACTATATAATTCTCATATTTTAAGATTCTAAGTTTACATTGGTGTACAAACATGTACACATCTACAAAAATCTAGAAAATCCAAAGACAAGACAAGGTGCACCAGTTTGTACACCATATACAACTTGAATCCTCCATTTATAACGCTATCCATATTAAATAAACATATCATGGAAACCTAAATGGATTTGAACCATCAACCTCCGCAAACCTTGTGATAGGCTTGGGCGCTCTATCATTTTGAGCTTATGAGTGACATAAATCATTACTATGCAAGTAACTTACCAAGTGCAAGCTCTTGATCTTCTTTAGTTGCCTCAGACATATCGGTGTCTTCCAATGATATTCCACCAGATGGATTAGACTGATGGTAGTTTAGTGACATTGCGAGTGCTTGCTTTAGCAATGCAGTGTCGTCACCATGTTACCATATTCAGAAGAAAAAAAAAATGTCAGATAAACATACTGTCATAGTAAATTAAGCAGAAAATATGCAGGCAACAACTGTGCAAATTTCCAAGGATCAAGAATAACCTAGAGGGACATGTGTAGTACTGGTACAGAAGCATATGGAGATTAAAAGGGGGGAAAGCGACAATTATCTCGAAATTTTTACACAATTGAAGGAATTCGTGGTGTTTCCTAAAATTTTGAAGAAGCTAAACTCTAAGCTACTCTAACAAGACATGGTAGTTCCAACTATAATCACGGAGATGTGGACCTCAAGGATATAATATCCACATTTTTTAATATCATGTAATTCACATTCACAGTAAGAAAATCGGATGATACAAATATCAAAAGCATGAGACCTACCATCAAATCGCCTGTATTAGCTCCATCAGACATAATGCTAGCGGTTACAGTCACAGTTATATTATGTGAACTTGACGCCTGTCCACCTCCTTTTTCTTCTGCACCCATTGCAGCAGCGTCCTGTCTTGCCCTTTCTTCCTCCATTGAATCTCTAAGAGCAAGAGCAAGGTGTACAAGCATATACACCTGGTATAACAAACACAAAAAAAGAAGTGTACTTTTATATGCACCCATATAACTAGTGTACAATAAAATACACCGGTTAATTCTTACGTACTTTTAAGAATATATGCTTACCAATATTTTTGTTGAATGATCTTTTCTGTTGTATATCTGACCGACATTCGAGAGGTTATTGGCAATTTGGGTTGCATCTGTTGATGGAAGTTCCTATGGTCAAATAGAAGCAACATTTATAAAGCTACAGTAGATATGACTATTTAGCGGGATTGATACATTGGCAAGCATGTGTTTATATTATGTGAATCAGATCTAGTTCCTTAACGACTTTGGATTTTAGTTTAACTTACTGCTGCATTTGTCCTTGATTCCACAATCTCTACGTTGTTATAGTGGGAAGATGCTTGAATTGATGCTTGCTGGAGAAGTATTGATACAATTGACAGTATTGGAGCAATCAGACAACCCTAACATTAAAATAAGTGAACACAGTATTGGAGCAATCAGACAGTATTGCAGCTTCTGACGACGCAGGTTTAATTAAAATATATCACATGTGAAATTTCTATACTAAGTGAACACATCTTCGTGTGTTACAACTTTAACCAGTTTATCAACATGTAAAGTTAAAACCAAAAAGAAATATAGGTGAAAAACACTAACCGAGTACCTTGAAACCGGAAACTCTATTGGGAATTTCCTTGAACAACTCAAAGGAAGCACCTTTAATCTGCTTGAATAACTCTGCAAACAATACAATAGTCAGAATTCAGTTTGGAGATCGAATTTCAAAGCTTACTTTTACGGATAAAAAATCCAACACCTGTACACATTATTACATTCCCTGGTTTTGGGTTTGTATACATAAAATATAACTCCGCAAGTGTACAACTATGTACACCTAAATAATCAATATGTTGACAACTACGTACACCTAAATAACATAAAATGTGTGTACAATTATGCACACTATTATCTGCTCGTTCATGTTGTGCCTAATAATGGGAAGTTAAGATTCAGTCATTCTTAACTAAAAAGTGATAGAAGAAAATTTGTATCACACAGAGTGAGCATGGTTTACCTTCATCTGGGTCCTTCTGTTCTGAAACCAGAATTTATCTGGCGAGGATCGAGACCTAAATCTCTACTTAATTACATCCTTTGTTTCTTATCTAGATGAGGACAATCCTTAAAAATACTAGACACAAAAAAAAATAAAAATAAATAAATAAAAAAAAAAAAAATGAAAGTAAGTATTTAGAACTTGATGTGATTTTATGTTGTTGTAAAAAGTGATAAGTAGAGTTCGTTCAACTCGGACTTGTGAAGACTCGATTCTAGACTTATATTCCGATTAAAATAGCAAATAAACAAAGATGATATCAATATTACGAGAGACCGGGACTTAGGATTCCACCAAACTTCACAATCAATTGGTTCATACGATGATTCATAACAATATTAGCTCTTTTATAGACTCAATTCCTTTGCCAAAAGTAGATTTTATAAAGCATTAGATGTAAATCATAGGCATAGTGCATCAAAAGTTCTTAGACTAAGCATACACTATCAAACAAAATCACAAATAATCAATGAAAATCATAAATCGATTGAAAAGCAATGCAAAAAGTCATAAGAATCAATTATAATTACCATCAATTGTGAAACATGGCTTCCTCCGTCATCCCAATGTTGGGGTTTAGCTCATCACGCCGAAAACATGCTCAAAAGATAGAAACATGGCTTAAAAGGTGTTTTTATTGAATAAAAATAATAATACAGCGAATCTACAACGCTTTTCTGGCGTTACAGAAATCACCGATACAACTGAAGTGCTGTTAATAAATGATAAATCAGTTCTGTAGTTGAATATAAGACTGCTTCTGTGACGGTCCGGTGTGGGTCGAAGTTCTTCGTGTTCTTCAGCAGCAACAGCAGCAGCAGCGGGTTTCCTGCAACTTTGATTTTTTGGCTCTGTGGTTTTCTAAACTTCCCCTAACTTTCGACACCCCTTATATATGACCCAACCCATCTATTTATATAAAAAAAAAACGATTAAATCTCTCTAAAATCTTCCAAAATCTCTTCCTTTCTCTTCACGGCAAAGTTACGGCAATTTCTTGTTTTAGAATTTCTACGCGTTTCTGAGCTTTCCTTTTGATTCTAAACTCTTCCTTAGATAGATATCAAGCTTTGGGAAGGTTTATAGCACTTTAATCTCTCTAAAATTTCCAAAAATCGGTCACACACGTGACTTTTCATATTTTGCTGTTGAGATAAAAATCCGTCGATTGAGCCTAGTTTAATCGATTTCAACACCCATGTTAGATTCCTAGACCCATAAGGAGTCTACCCTATGAAAATCATAGGTTTAATCGACCTCAAACTCCTCCAAATAACTACCACCAAAACTGCCAGAAACGTGTATATATTTTGGTTTTGGTTTCCCGCCAAAATTTAGAATTTGAACGTGAAGGAGGTGACCCCCTATCCAATCCCGGTCTGTGCTTAGCAGCTGCTTGGAAATGGGTTACCCCTTATCCAAAATGAGAGTCCGAATAGCAAATGTCCTCCCAGGTGCCTTTAACAACTTTTCGAGCCAATTTCGCCGCAAAAGCCTATTTCTCCAAAAACACCTACAAAGGGATAAAATACCAAAATAAGTACAAAAATGGGTACTAACAATATACACAATAGAGATGAAAATAGACACATAAATGCGTCTATCAAATACCCCCAAACTTATTATTTGCTAGTCCCGAGCAAATTAAAAACAGAAAATAAAATCCTAACTCACTGTCGCAGGCATCGTCGATTGCACTTAGCATGTGCAACAAGCCTTTAAACCCCTAGGTGGCCCTAATGGCCGATTTATAGTCTCGGGAGGGTTTACTAGAGATATACCCACAAAACCTTTACTCCAGACCCTAGCTGTCTACGCAGAACCTTGGAATGCACTAAAGAACCTCCTTGGTTGGCATACTTATTGATTACGGGGGGAAGTACCCTGATGCGAAATTCCAATTGTTGTACACGAGTTTGCACTCAAGCATACTAAAATTCATATATAAGTGACAGAGCTCTACTTAGATAGTCGCACTATGGACATCAATATCCGGAATCAAACAAATCACATGAATAGATTAAGAAGATGGATATAGAAATAGATGGTTGCGAATGGACTTCAATGCCAAGATGAACCTATGACCTAGTGGATTGAGATACTGGTCTGGACTAATATCAACACAACTGGCATATACAAGGGAACCGGTGGTCGACAATCCTAAATCTACATCAGCACAGCTGGTATATACAAGGGAACCAGTGGTCGACTTTATAATAAACCTTTATTTATTTTTATTTTTATTTTTTTAACGACATGATTAGATCTTTTGGATCCAAGCGCATGCTTCTTGTCAGCAGATTACATGGTAATTCCCGTGGATCCTGCATTCCACGCTTGTTTAGGCGACGGAGACAGGGAGAACACACACATATTGCTATCCAAGTGTTATTTATTCCGATTGGTCTAATTGGTCTGGTCTCTCTTTTTTTTTTTTTAGTAACTCAATCACCCTATTTCAACCCAGCAGACATCAACATATAAATTTGCAAAAACAAAAACAGAAGTAATAAGATGATTCCGAGATACGGTGAAACTATCATGTTATTTCTAACACCTGAGCTTTGTGCTTTTATGAATAGACTCTATATAGATATTTCCATCCACTCAGATTGGTTCCTCAACTCCTAAAACCAAAATGCTTCCATCCACTTAGATTGGTTAGTGCCATCCTTAATAGGCATAAATTTATAGGCTCTGGTGTTTATAATGCAACTAAAAAGTTTCTCCCATACCCCCAAACTTAAACCTAACATTGTCCTCAATGTTAAAAAGATAAAATTAAAAGCATGAACAAGGAGAAACTGTTACCATTTGAAGTAAAAGAGTTAAGGAAAGATATTACCGCGTTGCATTAGAATGGGTTACCTCCAAAGAAGTGTTAAGTTTAAAGTCTTCAGCCAGACATTGGAAAGGATTAGTCACCTCGAATCGTATAACAGTAGTCGGAATAACTGTGGGTCTTCAAAACCAAATAGAGCTTACCAAAGGAAACTGTAATAAACCAACGAAATGAACAAGACTAGCATGCCCTTACCTAGTTTCCTGACTAAGAAATTTATATCTAATTGTGATTCAGGTTCAGGTTCTATGAAAGGGTCTAAATAAAATATTTTCATCGGTTGCGTTTCTTCATAGGTGGGATCCGAATTATTAGGTCCTAGAGTCTGGAAAAACTCAAATAAAAACTTAGAAGCACATAATAATAACCTGAATAATTGAGGATCCTTAAAGTCAATCAAATTTGACTTACACAATTGACCACGATAAAAGTGATAGTCATTTTTAAGCAAATGTGTCGATTCTAATTTCCTAAAGCATTTAGGTTTAGTCTCAAAACTTAATATTCGACACATTTGGATTATAAACGTTCCCACAGTTGGAAGAAAACTATTTGGTGGGAAAACAAAGTCAATCTGGGTATCATAGCCTGGGCAAACCACATCAACCAGAGGATGGGTTTCTAACGACTGAACTTCTTCCTGGACATTGATGTGTTTTAATTTTGTTGTAGAAATAGTGGTAATAAGATTCGAACTCTAAGACTTGTGAAGGATTTTTTTTTAGACTCAAATTAAACTCAACAATTAAATAAGTTGTATCAAAAATATAAAAAACACCGAGACTCTGGATTCCACCATTGACCAATTAAGTGATAAACTCTAATCAATATTCATGCAATTTTTTCTTTTAAAGTGATTCTAATATTTTGCCTCTAATAGATTTTTGAAGTAATAGTTGTAAACACAAAGCATGAAACATCAAAATTTTAAAACCTAGCATGTTCCATCAAAACAACTCACAACTACTCAATAAAAATCAATTTTACTATATTAGTTCTATGCAAATAATCATATAAAAATATTGCAAAAAAATAATTAAAATAGAATTATACCACTTTTCGTGGAATAATGGCTTCCTCCGTCGCCTCGGCTAAGGGTTTAGCTCCTCATATTAATCACTTGCTCAAAGTACATATTTATAGCTAAAAATTTAATTAAAAGAGTAAAAGAATACACTGTAGTCGCTGAAGATCTAAAACAGAAAACAGAATCGTCGGTAAAGGTCTTCTGTGACTGCAGGAAACTGTTTGTAAACCATACTCAGCTGCTGCTGTTGAACTACGATATTCGTCTGTGACGGTTCGGTGTGGGTTGTATGTTCTTCTTCTTCTTCTCCGGCAGCAGCAGAACTCGGTTTCCTGCAAGTTGATTTTTCCGGCTCTATGGTGTTCTAAACTTCCCCTAAAGTCTTCCTCCTTTTTCTGAATTTCCCCTACTCCTTATATACACATCAGGTCTACAAATCACTCGAGTTAATCTCGTATTTCTTTCTCCCAAAGTCTCGGGAAAAATATTCCCATTCTTTTCTCTGTTACGCATCTTAATTGTTTTCAACCTTCCAAACTCCTCTCTATTTAATATACGAGAATCCCAGAGAAGGTATCTTCCCTTAACTATGCAAAACTTTCCCAGAATAATCCCAAATCTCCGAGATATCCTCGGTTCCTCTGTTATTGAAAACCTTATGTAAATCTTCTATATGTTCGAGCCCAATCCATACACTCATCCTGTTTTGTCGTGACAGGCTCATACCAGTCCATATCCAAGAAAATATCTGGTTAAGTCTCGTCCAGAATCTTCTCTGGAAGTACGCAGTTCTGTTCTTATTGTTCCCGCATAAAATCCAGTTCTTGAATCGTGAAGAAGGGGTGCCGATAGCAAGGGGTGCAAATAGTAGATCTAGGGTGAAAATAGTGATGGGTTACCCCTTATCAACTGAATACCCCTTATCCAAAATGAGAGTCCGAATATTAGGTGTCCTCCGGGGTACCTTTATCAACTTTTCGAGCCGATTTCTCCAAAAACGTTTATTGCCCAAAAAGACCTACAAACACATAAAACACCATAATAAGTACAAAAATGGATACTAACAAAATACAAAATGGAGATGAAAATAGACACATAAATGCGTCTATCAGACATCATTAGGTTCGGGAAAACTAGTATGAAGGTAATCTTGTAAAATGGTCGTTTTCAAGTCCTAAGTGAGGGGACTTTCTGAGAGTTAAAGCACATGGAGAATGATAATCACCCCCAAACTTAGAGTTTCAGTGTCTCTAGTTAGACTAGCCACAATCTCCCTAATTTCTAGGTCATCAGATTCCTGAAAATAGGCAGTTGATTCTTCTAAGTCAAGTTCATCCTCACTCATCTCTACGAGTTCATTTTCTTTGTCTAAGACTATTGTTTCTAAATCACTAGACAATAAAACAGTATATTCAGAATAAACTCGTTCCTCTAAACCATTATTGGCTTCGTAATCAAAAGGAAATACTACATCGTCTAAAATGGGGATATCTCTAAACAAATCCTCGTCCTTTTGAATAGGTGAATAATTATTAAAATTATTTGGATTTGAACTAGAAATAACATTATCATTATAAAGCTCAATTGGAGTAACAAATTCCTGATCACTATGCCTACATATTTCAGATTCTTCAGCAACACTATCCTCATCATAATCGTCATTATAATAGCATGGAAATGGTTGAACCTCATCTAAACATGTAGTGTTACCAATTCTAACCTCGTCATCTTGAATATGCAAATAACTATCATTATTTTCAAGGGTATTATTGGAAACATTGTATTGGAAATTAATATTATTTCGAGCAAGTCTTTCGTTCGTCTCAGCCATCAGCTTGAAGGATTCCTCTATAGAAAGTTTTCTCAATGGTGCAGTTTGTCTATTCATTTCTGACATAAACCTATTTGTTTGCTCAGTTAACTGCTTAAGAGACTCTTCTAAAGATATGGAAGGATCATAAATAGAAACAGAAGGATCATAATAAGGACTAGTTTTCAACAGTTTGATTGTATTGTCCAAAGACAAGGTACTAGCACTATAATAATCCTTATTTTCCTGCTCGTATGACCGGTGTGTGTGTGGATAGTAATTGGGCTCACCATGGTATGAACCATAACCTTCAAAGGGTTGGTGTTCCCAACCACTATTTACACTATGGTCGTAATGTGAATAATATCCATTTTGAAACTCAGTCGGATATTCATTGTATTGTCTTCAATCATACCAGTTCGACATTCTTAATTGCAAGGGAATTCTACACAATTACAAACAAGGTTGACTCGACCAAATCAAACCTATAAAATCTAGCAAACAACAAGCATGATGGCTCCCTTAGATTGTTTCTAGATCAGCTTCTATCCTTCCAAGAGGCACCTAGGTATAGTTTTAGCAAACCTCTCTAGAACGATCCGAATAAAGTAAGTCGAAGAGAAGTAGGGGAAGCTCAGAGGAGATTTGATACCCCCACCTCTTTGGCAACGCTTCCCTGGGTTACAAGGAGGCTCAAATCGACTTACAGTAATCTTCCTGAACTTTGAGTTAGGCTAACAAGATACCCAATACAACCCTTTCAAACGACTTTCCTACAAGCTCGTTACCTTATCGGTCTCATTCTAATCAAGATTTCAGGCTTGGGATCGCGTTTGGTATCGTTTTCCTAAAGCGGTCAAGAAGAGAATGGTGATGAAATTCGAACTCTTATCTTATATGGCCAGGCCTTGCCCTTTACTAGGAAAATAAATGTCCGTATTCAATTCCTCAGCATATATGCACCTTAAGGAAGACAGTAAACCCGCTGACAGGGGATTCGCTGGTGTTTAAAAGTTTACCTCCCGTACCAGACGAGCGAAGAACCGCTGTAGTCGACTCGGGCCACCAACTCCTATGTCAGTGTGCGAACCCGAGGGGCCGAGACAGTATCGTAACCGTCGTCCTTCCCTGAAATCAGTTTATATATAACCTTTAACCCTTCCTTAGGGTTTTAAAAATAATAATGTCCCAAAGTCCAAATGTCCAAAAAAAGTCCAAAAAAAATAAAAAATTACAAAAATAAAAATAAAACCCTATTTACATTTTCTAAAAATAAAAAGTAATAAAATCTAAAATAAAATAAAATAAAATAAAATAAAATAAAATAACTATATACAAAAATCCTCTTCTTCACTCCTTTGGACTCCTCTTTTCTTTCCTTCTTTGGCGATGCTTTCCTCTTATAACACTTTTTTTCTTTCCTTTTAGCTCCGCTCCAAATCTGAAAAAGAATCGAAAAATACCAAACGCGTAAAGAAGAACAAAAATAATAAAAACAAAAAAAATAAATAAAACCTAAAAACCTAAAAAAAAATCTAAAAACAAGTCCGCGTCGGCGGCGCCAAAAATTGATGTGATTTTATGTTTTTGTAAAAAGTGATAAGTAGAGTTCGTTCAACTCGGACTTGTGAAGACTCGATTCTAGACTTATATTCCGATTAAACTAGCAAATAAACAAAGATGATATCAATATTACGAGAGACCGGGACTTAGGATTCCACAAAACTTCACAATCAATTGGTTCATACGATGATTCATAACAATACTAACTCTTTTATAGACTCAATTCCTTTGCCAAAAGTAGATTTTATAAAGCATTAGATGTAAATCATAAGCATAGTGCATCAAAAGTTCTTAGACTAAGCATACACTATCAAACAAAATCACAAATAATCAATGAAAATCATAAATCGATTGAAAAGCAATGCAAAAAGTCATAAGAATCAATTATAATTACCATCAATTGTGAAACATGGCTTCCTCCGTCATCCCAGTGTTGGGGTTTAGCTCATCACGCCAAAAACATGCTCAAAAGATAGAAACATGGCTTAAAAGGTGTTTTTATTGAATAAAAATAACAATACAACGAATCTACAACGCTTTTCTGGCGTTACAGAAATCACCGATACAACTGAAGTGTTGTTAATAAACGATAAATCAGTTATGTAGTTGAATATAAGACTGCTTCTGCGACGGTCCGTTGTGGGTCGAAGTTCTTCGTGTTCTTTAGCAGCAGCAGCGGGTTTCCTGCAACTTTGATTTTTCGGCTCTGTGGTTTTCTAAACTTCTCCTAACTTTCGACACCCCTTCTATATGACCCAACCCATCTATTTATATCAAAAAGAGCGATTAAATCTCTCCAAAATCTTCCAAAATCTCTTCCTTTCTCTTCACGGCAAAGTTGCGGCAATTTCTTGTTTTAGAATTTGTACGCGTTTCTGAGCTTTCCTTTTGATTCTAAACTCTTCCTTAGATAGATATCAAGCTTTGGGAAGGTTTATAGCACTTTAATCTCTCTAAAATTTCCTAAAATCGGTCACACACGTGACTTTCCATATTTTTTTATTGAGATAAAAATCAGTCGATTGAGCCCAGTTTAATCGATTTCGACACCCATGTTAGATTCCTAGACCCATAAGGAGTCTACCCTATGAAAATCAGAGGTTTAATCGACCTCAAACTCCTCCAAGTCACTACCACCAAAACTGCCAGAAACGTGTATATATTTTGGTTTTGGTTTCCCGCCAAAATTTAGAATTTGAACGTGAAGGAGGTGTCCCCCTATCCAATCCCGGTTTGTGCTTAGTTGCTGCTTGGAAATGAGTTACCCCTTATCCAAAATGAGAGTCCGAATAGCATATGTCCTCCCAAGTGCCTTTAACAACTTTTCGAGCCAATTTCGCCGCAAAAGCCTATTTCTCCAAAAACACCTACAAAGGGATAAAATACCAAAATAAGTACAAAAATGGGTACTAACAATATATACAATAGAGATGAAAATAGACACATAAATGCGTCTATCAGAACTCAAATCGGTTAAGTAATCATTAGTAACTCCAATCAACAAAAACAAAGAACCTTGGAAGATGAAAACGAAAAACAACATAGATTTGGTCTTTGGAAAAGTAATCTAAAAAAAAAAAGTTTGAAAGCAAACAATGACTTAAAAACAAAATGAAACACCATTACCTGATATTCCTCGCAAGGCCTGCCTATGACCTTGTCAGATCCATCGTATATGGTGCGTGATAACCTGTCATCACCAATCAAAAAAGTAACAACAGGTGTATAAATATGTACACATTAATAGCAGCATGTGTACAATAATGTACACATATGTATAAATATGTACATATTAACAGGTGAGTGTTAATCAACAGGTGTATAAATATGTACACATTAACAGCAGCATGTGTACAATAATGTACACATATGTACCCAGATAATAATATACATTATCTGCAAGCTTAGAATAACAAATAAAGTAGGTGCACCCCATTGAAGTGGTTATGGGATTTTTATCCCGTGTCAATTTGTGAAAATGCAGACAATATCAATCATACAGTCAACCAGTAAATACTGCACAAATCAACTGTATAAATATCTAACTGATTCTAAAGCCAAATGACTGCATGAAAACTTGAATATGATAAAAAAACTGATCAAGGTGTAGATGAAATGAGGTTATCTTAATGGTCCAGCAAATTACTACTTTTATCCTAACCCTTTTCAGGCCCAAGGCTCACTACCATCTCTCAGCCCATCTCCATCCATAACCCAATTGTCCATGATAAAATGCAGTCAGTTGCCGAGCATGTTAGTTGTGATTCTGAGATGTCAGAGGCGTTAATCTCCCATGACACTCACTCAACCATTTATGAGCCTATATATAACTCCCTTCCCATTCCCATTAGTCAACATTTCCTACTAATCCTCACCCTCTCATACCAATTTAGGTCCATTATGTGCCTCATGATCCAGCCAACAATCACGAGTCTGCAGGCAACATTCTTAGTGTGTACAACTATGTACACATTAACAATAAAAGAGTGTACAACCATGTACACATGAAAATCGTAGAAGATCAAGCTCTATTAAAATACCACTAACATATCTACTCCAAGAAATTAACGGGGGTGGTGCTGGAAATAGGCATCTATAACATGAACCTCCGTTGTGATTATTAATAGTCAGCTAAATATACAATAGTGGAAACACTAGTGAAATTTTCAAAATCAAAAGTCAAATCAACAATTTATAAAATCTATTATCATCAGATGTAACTCTCAAGTGATCTCTAACTGGCTTATTAACTTGATAAGTTGAGATTCTAATAGTTTCAACTTGAAATATTATTTAAGCATGTCAATGGCACCTTAGACTTGAAGCAGTTTGAGGGACTAAGTACTAAACGGGCTTGAGAAAACATAAGGAACGTAATGGAATTCATTCCCTCTAACAATATCTGTTTAAGACAGCGAAATAGATGTAACAATAAGCTAATGAATCGACCTTTCTCGACTATCTTTTCAGTTTCGCCCACTGCAAGTACTCGTTCTGTCCAACTATTCCTAATTTGTTATATCTACCCAATATGTTAAGAATCAATGTGGGATAAAATTACCCGTAGTTATGCCGAGTTCTTCCTTTTGATTTAGCATCTAAATATATATACCTGTAGTTTCAGCATGGATGATTTTTTTTTCAAAACTCTATGAAAAGAACAACTATAGATACCCGCAAAACAACACATTCAAATCAACAACATTACATAAACAAAAATGCATAAATTAATGATACTAAGAGAAATCACCTAACCCAGGTGATTCAAATTTCATGAGGATCAAATTGATTAGTAGATTTCTTCAAGAAGGGTAGCTACATTTAGCTAAACACTAGTGACATATAAAAATTGAAATTTCCTAATAACGTTCTAAGATGATCTCATTTAACAGATATGACGCAACTTATCTTTCCCACAAGTGGCATTGAAACACCCACTATGGATAATTTAGCAACATCATATTAACTTACCTATGAAAACAGACATTGACGAGAGCTAATGGAAAATGAAATTGCAAATAAAGATTCATTAAATACGTTTTCACTTTAAAAAAAAAAATTCAAACATACTGCACATGTATGTCATTAGTCACTGCTCATTACCACAAAAAATTATATAAGTGACTAATGTTTTTTAGATGTAGATATAACACTTAGAGCAACAAGCTCATGGGGATACTTCATTGCCAAGTATATTACCGCATGCAACACCACGTGATCGCTATGTTAATCATAGTAAGGATCGAAAGACAACATCAATTCAGTGACCTACAGGTGCTATTAAATTAAGGATTTATGATAATGTTGATGCCGATTATATATGAAAATTGAGATCTACTTGATTTTGACAGTGAAGTTATGGATCTCAATATGGAGATGAGACTAAATTCACAAACATTAGAAATTGGAAGATAAAATTAACAAAACTATAAATCAGAACCTAGAACAGTTGAATTAGATATGGAACTTATTTTTATTAACAGATGCAATCATATCTCCTCGGTTAATTGAAACTCACTATTCAGATTTACATATCAGGGAAATTAAACAACACGAAGAATTTGAGATTTCCGTAGATTGAATGAAAGATTGAGGGCTAAATGGAGTTGAATAAACTAAATCAGAGATTTTCATTAACATATCAAACCTAGAAAATTGAAGAAGAAGAAGAAGAAGAAGAAGAAATGACGAAATCAGCCAAATAAACATAAAATGAAAAGATCAAAACCCTGACATGATGTGCGAATCTCTGCTCGGAAAAAAACAACACTAAATCGCCTGTGTCTATTCTCTCTCCGAAAAATCTAAGATCTAAAAAATGTATAAGAAAACATTAAAAGGGTAATTATTGAAATAAGAAAAAACCACATTTTTTAAATCGGATGAAATTTGGTCCGACTCGTAGAAATCTGGACTAAACTGTCCGCGCGTATGAAAAATTGGACTAACGAGTACTAGGCCTTAGAGGCCAGGACTAGAGCGTCCAAAGCCCAATAACTTTGGGACTAAACGTTAATTCCTACAAACCGATATGGAAGGAATCAGTGAAGCAAGGCTTGAAGGCGTGGAACATATCTGAGGAGCGGGCTTTGGACAGAAGTGTGTAGAAGTCAGTAATCCGCCTAACAGAAACGTGTCACCTTCCTTATTCAAGACGAAATCAGTTGTTAAGACAAGTCCGGTGATTCATAGTCTTGTGTATATCGTCAACTGAACCTACGAACCAGTGGGGTGATTCCTAATTTGCTCTATTGCTCAGCAGGGGAGTTAGCTAATTCCTTCTTTCTAAGCATAAATCGAACTAACCGAGAGTGTGGCAAGTGCTAAGTATGAAGACGTGTTGGTATGTATTGGGTCCATCTCTAGCCGACCTTAACGTGTTTGAGAATAAGGCTTTATGTTTATGATTTTATTGGATTGGATATTAACCCCTGCATAGTTAGATTGGGCGTCAGTGCGTTCTGAGAAATCCAATAGATTTTGGATTGGATTGGATACTGGATTCAACTAACTTTTCTTCAGTTTAGACTATTAAATATGTCTACATGGGTGTGGTTGGGGAATTCATTTAGTTTAGTAGAAATTAACGTTTAATCCCATAATTATTGGGCTATGAACGCTTTAGTCCTACCCTCTCAAGTCTAGTATTGGGAAGTCCAAATTTACTCAATTTAGAACGAATCAGTCCTTTTGTGGACGATTTGGTCCAAACAGGATTTTTATGATGACAAAAATGGCTTTTCTGTAAAAACCGGATTTGTTTCTAAATCATTTCTTCATCGTCTCTTATTCGGCAAAGCTCTCCGGTAAATTTTAGGTTTTAGTTTCATCTTGATTATCCTTACAAATTTCTTTACGTTCTCTCTCAATATGTTGTTCTTCTAGGTCTAATTTTTCTCTGAAACCCTAGAAATTAAGAGAGAAGGCACCAAATCGGTGGAAAGGTTTATGTATATATCAGATTTGGAGGAAGATGAGGAGATTTAGAACTTCTATATGTGAGAATCAATGTTCTCCGGAAGCCTAACAACTATGATTTCTCTTCAAAATTCTCTTTCGGTTCATGGTTAATATTTCGATCTGTTATTTGCTGATGATTATTATCATTCTGAACCTATACAGTAATCAATATGATTCAAGTTTATTTGCTTGTCTTGGAAAAAATGATGAGTTTTGTAGGAGCGATCTTGAAGTTTGTAAGTATTTTACTTATCTTTTTGTTTAATATGCTATACGTCAAATTGGAAATTGGATCTTGTTTTTGTTTTGGTTTTGTTGGATTTGGGGATTCTGGTGGATTCGTTCACATTGAATTAGAGATTGGCTTACATGATTATGATAAAGGAATTGGTTCATGAAATTTATGAGAAGTCTTTACATTTATGGAATTAGAGACGTCTTATACAGTTTATGATATGGAAATGAAAATCGAAATTAGGATCTAAAGCGAATGATTTGTTGATTGAGTTTAATTTGTTGATTGTGTCCAAATACACCTGGTATGTGAAAACTTGGTGTAAGCTATATTTTCAAAAACAAATAGTTCATCCAAATTTGAGTTATAGTTGGTTCTTAAATGCAATCATCTGTTTCTTGCATTTCAGTTTTTAGAAATGTGGATTGTGTTGATGTTATTATTCTCTTTTTGTGTATGAAATGCATGTGAAATCGAAGTAAACTGAATCTTCATGGGAAATGGAACGATACTAAAACTCTTAGTGGCTAGCCTGTGCACGAGTACTTTTATGGGAGGGGGTTGTCTCTTTATTGTAAATTTGTGCATTAGTTATTATAATTGGTTCCTTACGACAGTTGATCAACTCCTATTTAATACTGTTTAATATGTTTTTTTTAATAGTCATTTATTATGTTTTGATACTACTCCTTTTTTGTGAAGCAACTAATGTCTTGCAGAAAATTAGTTGAGATAAGCTGATAAGTTTTCTTGGAAAACTCATTATTGAAAAGTTGAAACTGGTAGGGTTTTATGTGTGCTACATATTTTTGTACTGGCTGTACAAAGAGTATTTTCGTGTACACCAGTTAAATTGTTAATGCATTGTTCTACTTTTTTTCTTCCGTGTTGGTTTTCTTATTCGGATTGTTACCTGTTTTATTTAATTATGAGTGCCAGAGATAGGGAACGACATGCACAACCTTACCCTGTTGGGTGAGACTGATTGATGGTGAAGCATTAAAATAAAAATAGACTTGCTGGTGAGCTTGCAGTTTCTACAATATAGGTGTATTTTCTTGTACACCAGTTATACGCGGTGTACATAAAAGTGCACTGTTTTTTGTTTGTCCTTGTTATACGAGGTGTAAATGCTTGTACCACTTATATGACTTCTTGTATATGCCACTTGGACTATTTTTAGTTATACATATGAAAACTTGGCCTTCCTCGTGATGAAATGGGTATCGTAACGATTTTTATGACTTCTTGTAGATATATTTCCTCATGTTATTGTATGATTGCATTTATGAGTTAGGATAAATAAGGGTAGATTCATTTATTTCTTCAATTTTTTTCTCCAGAAATGGCCGAGAACAAAGGTCATGACTACTCACCTGTATTATGGGAATCCTTTGGGTTCAACAATTCGAAGCCGAAACGCAAAACGAAACATTTAAAAGGTATTAATTAAGGATTTGCACTCTTCTGCTTGTTTCTTTTATTTTGCATCCTGGTTTTTGTATTTGTTTGTTGATAAGTACATAATTATATAAAAGCAATCCAGATTCCTGCACCTTTAGTATTATCGTGTACCTCTCAATATGTGTTTCAATGTGTACATAGTTGTACACATGCTGAAGATTAATATGTACATAATTATATACCATGTTTATTGGGTGCGATTTCTAGGTGCTAATCGGGAATTTATGAATAAGCTTTGGTCAATGTTTAATCCTTCTACTGGTAATTGTTACTTGTAACACTGTCGTTGGATAACAATTCGAGATTTGTTGTGCCAGAAGATTGATATGGGATGTATGTGATTGATTGCTTGGATCCTGACTTGGTAATCACCTATCCTCATTTTCTTTTTTATCCATGTTAGTTGTTGAATACAAACTTGGCAATCATATATCTGATCCTTTAAATTTTCTTAAAACATGTTTGTTGTTCTTTTCAACTATCTCAGTTGCTTGGGCTGACTACATCTTGTAAAAACTACAGTATGTTGAATTACCATTACAAAAATTAATAATTGCCAACTTCTGTGTTATGTGGAAAAGTAAATACATTGCGAATTGAACAACAAAATAAGTAAAAGAACATTTGACTTTAAGACCGAAAATGAAAAGATTATTTAGATGAATATTAATGTATAAATATACAATAGTAGCCAGAAAACACTTAACTTCAACTCAGCTGTCTATGACTATTAGTGTCCTCGTATTGACCGGGTAATAGTAGGTCAATTAATGTTTGACCGAGACTAGTCAAAGACTGTTTTGAGATTCATGGGACCAGAGTTTTGTGCTTGTGTCAGAGTAATGTGGTAGAGTTGCACACTTAATGCTATTTATCCACAATTGGGTGGCGTATCTATTGATTATCTTTGAATGTTTTCTTCAGTGACCGAGCTGCTCAAGTTATTGATTTAAAATTATGCACACTGCTCCTGAAATATGGAAAGATATAAAGTTTGTGGAGATATGATCCTCCAAGACATGCTGAAGAACATTATCTCAATGCTCATGCTCCGGTATATTGATATGCAATTTCTTTTTTAAACATTTTAGTGTTTTAAAGACGATATTTTTTTTTTTTACTGTTTTAACTGATGCTTCAATTAAGATAATTGTAATGATCGATTCTGTGTACATATACCTTACAACAATCTGCAATGAGAAAGTAACTATGTCACTTTGTTGTTCTATTTAGAACTTTTGTATTTTCAAAGCATCTAACTTGTCCTATATCAACTTTCATTGTTATACTGTTTCCTAGATTGTGTCTTTAAGTCGGTTGAAAAGTCAATATTTAGATACTACAGTTATTAGTTAGTACTAGTGTTGCTTAAATAGTTAAAGTGTACATAATTGTACACATGTTGATTTTTACTGTGCACATAGTTGTACACCTGTTGATTTTTAATGTGCACATAGTTGTATAACTTTTGATTCTTAATGTGTACATAATTGTACACATGTTAATTTTGATGTGTAGATTACGGTTTACAATAGAACAAGTGTGGCACTGAATTTAGTCATAGGAGCTCAAGGTTACTTGTGGATCATTTAGTTAGCCCTAAGAAATGCTCGGTTAATATTGTGGATCAGTTATTTATTCTCCTTTATTCATTTTAATCCAGGGGAGAAAATTTAGGTCATGAGACTGAGCGAAGCATTTGCAATCTACGATGTTATGAGGTCAGTACCAGCTTGGCTTTTATTCTTTTTAATCATTCACTTTATCTTAGCTCTTTATAACTGCACTCGAAAACTTTTTATACATATATGGTGCAATGAAATATTTTTCCACTAAACTCTCTACTTGCAGCTCCCGTTGAGAAGTTTCATGTGAAATTACTTAGATTAACAGCTTGTCTAGGATATGCCCAATCTTGTATTTTTTTTGTTTTTGTTTGTTGTACACTTTTTATGTGTAGACGATTCAATTTGTATATGTGTATAAACTTCTGCACCTTGTTTCGTCTGATGAATATATGACATGTTTTGTGTATACAAATGTTATATTTTTTTGGATTTTGTACATGTGTACATGGTTGTACACCACTGTCCTGTCTCATTGATATATGGCATGTTTTATGGGTTTGGATGTTGGAGTTTCATGATTTTTGTAGATGTGTACATGGTTGTACACCACTATCCTGTCTTATTAATATATGGCATGTTTTATGAGTATGGGTGCTGGATTCTCAGGATTTTATTAGATGTGTACACCATTGTCCCGTCTCATTGATATGTAGCATGTTTTATAGGTTTGAATGTTGGATTTTCAGGATTTTTGTAGCTGTGTACATAGTTGTACACCATTGTCCTGTCTCGTGGATATCTATGCCATGTTTTATGAGTATGAATATTAGATTTCAGGATTTTTAAGATGCTACATAGTTGTACACAAATTTAATTCCCATGAAATAAATCTATTTGTGAGTATGAATGGTTGATTTGTTATTTGTTTTTAGGTGTGTACATAGTGTGCTCTCTCAAAAATATAGAAAAACTAATTCTTGATGAAACCCTAAGTTGTTGTGTTTTGATGTCATGAGATGATTAATAGCATGCTTGCTATGTGTTCAGATACTTTTCGAGGGAGCTTAAGAAAGTGGAGAAGATATATGAATTGGTTTTGTAGATGGACAATTTTCTGATTTTAATAGCATGCTTGCTTTGTGTTTAGGTACTTAATATGTGTTATATTTTAATAGCATGCTTGTTAGTGGTGCTTAGGTGTGGTGTACAAATTGGTGCACCTTGTCCTGTCTTTGAATTTTCTGGATTTTTGTAGATGTGTACATGTTGATACACCACTGTAAACTAAGATTTTTAAAAAATGAAAATTATATAGTCACATGGGTACTCTTTTTGTAGATCTCGGAAAGAGCTTTCCGAATATATAAAATTTGCAAATTTTTGACAAACTGTTTGAAAGATAAATTTGTTTTTTAATTATTTTTATATTATTTAAAATTGTTGACATCATCATGAGTCACTTGGACTACACTGTAAATATTTGGACTAAATTGTAAATCAGGAAGGTTATATGTGTATTTTCCATATTTTATATAACTTTTGGATTAAACTGTACCTAGCTAACTCGGGACGGACTAATCCGTACTTTTTGACGCTTTTTTGGACTAAACTATTTTTTTTTCCTTTAGTTTATAAAAGAAAATTTGTTCAGTGAAATTTACGTGTACCAGCAGATTCCTAGCTAATCATAAGATGAACTATTTTGAGAGGATGTTTCTTAATCTATTTTAAATAAATCCTTGGATATACCCACATCCAAATTACCCGTTCGTCGGTCTATTGGATGTTGGATTGGATGCGGATGCCAACTTTAAATTCTGTTATATGTTAGATTGGATGTAGATAAGAACGAATCTAATGGATCTCATCTACCGCTCATCCCTACAACTAACACATTTTTATATGAGCTGACAAAGATAATTTATGGGTGAGCAACGGGCAAAATCCGAAAATTTGGTGCCACCCAAATCCGGTTCATCTGAATGGTGAGTGCTAGATTTCCATCCTTGTCCGATCCATCACTCACGGTTCTAACATTCCCGAGTGGGCGAGTGGAAGGGTTGGATGCGGGTGGATCCGCAAAATTATATTAAAAAATTCTACTTAATAGTAACATAAAAGAAAAATAAATAAAAATATTATTAAATTAATGGTTTATTACATCCTAAATCACTCTTAGATAAATATCCTTACATGTTTAAGTAAACTATCTCTGTCATTCTATTAGCTACCTGTAAAACTAAAACTTTCATAGATGAATACTCCCTCCGTCCTAAATTATTAGTCCGCTTTGACTAAGTCAAGATATTAAGGAGACCGGAGGAGTGTACCAAACTATCCCTATTAAATGTTATGTTATTACTAAAATTAAAAGGAGTATATGGAGCATGTAAGAAAAATACATATTTGGTAATTTTATTATTTTATAGAAATGTTTAAATAGAAGATAAAAATAAAAATATTTATGGATTGATTTAGTAATTTTGTTTCCTATCGAGGAAGATATCATTTAAGACGATTAAATAGATGATAAAAATAAAAATATTTATGGATTGATTTAGTAGATTTGTTTCTTATTTACGAAGATATCATTTAAGATTTTTGATTGGTTATATTTAAAATAATCTTATAATTATAAAAATTAAAGGATATATTTGAGAGTTTGACTAAAAAATATGACTATAAACAGAAGCTAGTCAGTATTTTAGGACAAACGAAAATAGAATAGAGGACACAAATTTTAGGAAAGAGGGAGTAATATATACACCCTCTGTCCCAGTTTAGAAAGTTTAGGTGTTCTCATGCATATTAAGGAAAAAGGAAAGAGACCAAATACCCTCATTAATACTTCCTAAAATATTTAAGTGTTTAGTTTTAAATGCCTAGTTTCTAGTGTGAATTCGTGAAAGCAGGTGCATTTGGTTCATGCCCCTCCTCTCCCCTTTTTCTACTTGTCAAAATGTCAATAAGACATATATATGGAAGGGGTGTTGATTGAAGGTACATTTAGTGGAGATGCATCCTTAAGCTATAAATCTTCGCAAGTGAAGTATATAATACGAAAGCATCTTTACACCGTGTTGCTTACTCGAGAGAGATTCATGATGTGTTGGATTCATCGTTACTTCGCTGCTAAACCAAGAATACATCATAATAGTGCCAAATGATGGAAAGGTGAACGTTTTGATAGTTCTTATGCCCGAGCTAGAGAACGCATACTTGCGAACTAAATGGCCCCAATGATGCACACTCTTGTACACCACTTGCGAAAATCCCTTTGATCTATACAGACTACGCTTTGCTTGGCTTTGGCCTTGCAATACGAGTTGACTTTAGTTGCTAGTTCCGACGATGATGAACTGCGGTCAGTGCTTGATTCCTTCAAGGTATAGAGAAGGGTACGTAGGCATCCGCAATGAGTAGATCCATTAGTGGTACAGCATCATGTCGCTCATATCATCTAATTACGTACGAGATGATTGCAACATTATGGTAATTCATATCATCTGGATCAGCAATGCGATGCAAAAGATGAATATTTCCATAATTGATGAGGTAGTAGGAATTCGTTCTTTGGATTCTCCTACTTCCTATAAGGTCGTTCGACGTTGGCTTGCACCAATTATGAATTGGACATGGCCAGAAACGAAAGGTAATCGGTATGCAAGTTAGGGGAGCTTGCATAAGCCACTTGCATTATAGGGATGATGCAAGGAAAATATGACATAAGCTGGACTGATGAACCCTTGGCACGAGAAAGATCAATGCATGCTTTCAACTCAATACTGAAGCGAAATAAATAGGTAGGGAGTAGGATTGCAATGGCCTATGTGCAAGTACAAGGTATGCCATGCATGGAGAGGACTCAGAATGCGAAACTATGTTTAAGGCATAATGCTTGCGAAGCATATTTCCAATGGCGAAGGAATGTGCATTTTCCAGGTGAACTTTGAAGTTTAAGGCTGGAACATTGTGTTTGTTGGGAATTTTCGTCCTACACGGCATCGCGCCGGAGATAAGATTTTACATTCCATCATATTATTTATATTATCTGTCTCGGCATGTGAGAAATATATGATTATTGCGTTTGAGATAGTGCATGGCGTTGATAAGGTAGTTACAGCATGTACATTAAATGTTCGTACTACCTAGTGATCGGGCATGACCAACATGAGCGAAGAAACTAGTTTCCAAGTTGGCGAAACTTGCTTAAGTCCATGTGCATCATAAGGAGATGATGCCTATAATGGGTTGATAGGAAGTACGAGCATCTAAGGAATGGAATGTAACTACCTCAACAAACATGGCAACAATCATCTCTTGCCTCATATTTTCGAGCCAGATGATAGTTTCACAATCAACTGTCAATTAGATGATACGAGCAACAAGGTGTTGGAAAACTAATGATGCAACTCATTGTATCTGCCTACGTACCCTTCTTTGTACCTTGAAGGAATCAAGCACTGGTCGTAGATCATCATGGACAAGCGACTAAAGCCAGCCATGTTGCAAGGCTAAAGCTAAGCAAAGCCTAGTCCGTATAGGCCAAAGGGCCTTTTCACGAAGTATACACAAGAATGTAAATAATTGATCCTTTCTTCGTAATGCGTCACTTTGATACAATGTCAGTTTAGCAACACATCAACAATGATGCCTACGCATCATGAACCTCTCTCAAATTAGAAACGCGTCATAATGACGCCTTCGCATCATATATGGACTAAGCTTTATAGCTTATTCGTGCATTTCCCATTAATGCACTTCAAACAATACTCCTTCGCTATATATGTCTTATTGACATTTTTACAAGTAGAAAAATGGGAGAGGATGAACATGTACCAAATATACCTTCTTTCGCGTGAACGAGTTTCGAAAATTGCACCGCAATGGTGCAATTTCAATTCTTGGTCAATGCTCAACTTGCAATTTTGCTTTTGGCCAACATCCCACTTTCGTGATGCACCACGATGGTACAGTTTTTGTGTTAGGCCAACAAGCCTTGAACACCCAGCACAAAATTGAAAAGAAAACTTTATCTCATTGAATGACGCATATTTGAGGATACGTTATGTGAAAAGTGCGGGTGTTCCAATTTTGTCGCATTCTTGGCACGAGCAAAATCATTTGCATGCATCTAGCATATGAGCAAACCGTTTAAGAGAAATTGGTCCTCACAGTAGAAGAATATAAACTTATTGAAGGTTCTATGATCCTTCCGATTGGTTTTGCTGTGACCCACGTACTGCTCTAAGGATGATCAAGGCCCGAACAGTACTTGCAAGTTGATGGCGCATGAACATTGCCTGTTATTTGGCTAAGCAAGGTGCATGTTGTATGTAGCTAAGTTGGTCAATAGTTGGAAGAGCCTAGTGGCCTTATTTCCCTCCAATATTAACGTTTCGAAGAGTGGACACCATAGGCTTGACGAGTATGGAACATGTTATCGCAAGTATGGCTCCACAGAGACGGTTTTAGGTAACTTATGGCTCAGAAGATAAAGAAGTATCATTAATTTCTTGTATGCTTAGCATAATAAATAGAAAACTTCGAAAATTATGGAGTTACGTTTAAAATATCTTGCTTGTAAAGTATGCAGGGAAAATCAAAATCTAACATCCCGGTTACTCAAGCGAGTGGGCCATTGGGAAATCGGAACTTCCCAAATGTGTGTTGGAAGTGAAAAATATCCGGTCCGTCACAACTTACGTTTTAGTAATTCTTACATTCATCTTTTGTTTCATCGTTACAGTATTCCTAACAATAACGGGGTTGGCAACATTCATAGAGACAAATTACTAAAGAAAGGATATAGTGATCAAAGCAGGGGAAAGGATTTGCGCCACAAAAGAATACAAAAGGAACTCACTCGATGATAAAGATAATGAGAGAAAAGAAAGAAAAAATTATAATAAATACAAGGTGGTTAGAAACACACAGCTTTCCCGTTCACCATTACATTTTGGTAAGAAATACTTTAAGATCCTGAGAAGAATATTAAGTATTTAACTACATTAAGATTCTGATGCGCTGTTTCAGTTTTTCCACTAGGATTCTCGATTTACATTCATTCCAAACAACCCAAAAGATTGCAATTGGAATCATATTACATGGCAGATCGTATGGTGCATCACCAGTTAAGGATTGTCAAGCAAATAACTGTGAAAAACCATTGCAAGCTTGTTGTGTAGTACTACTACCAAATCTCCAGACTCATGTTCATCACAAGGCAACATGTAGACAAATTGTTACTCTGCACATAAACCTCTAACCTTGGCAATTAAAACTAGGCTCGGGATATGAATCTCTTACCTAGTCATTTATAACTAGGGTACTCTTAGCTGGTCTTTAGATGTAGGATCGAGCAAGAGAGAGGAAAGCAAAAACGCGGAAGCAATAAAAGACTGCATTGATAATAATCTTGGTGTACAAACTCTCATGGCTTAACATCCTATTTAAAGTAAAACAAACTTGACGACTACTCAAAGCAATTCCTAATAAAATAAAACTCTAATTAAAGGACACTTCTAGAAACACAAAGAACTTCTAAACATAGTAATACTCCAAACATGGAACTCTTCTAGAACCAAAGCGACTTGTTTCTCAAGTTAACTCGACTTCCATAACGTGTCAACTGTTCCTGTTGATCCACCCTGAATGTGTCAACTATACTGGTTGATCCAAAACTTATAGTCTTGGTTTACTATTTCCAGCATCCTCCCTGACACCAAGACTTCCTTTAACAAGCTAGAAACACTATTGTTGTGCTCTATCTACTTTCTACTCAAACGAAAAAATAAATCATTTCGTACAAACTTACTTCACTCGTAATTTGTAACTCATCACTGAGCATTGTAGCTCATCTTCTACTTTCTTCATCTCTTCATATATTACTTTAACAAGAGTCGCAACCGACAGTTAGTGATGTCTGCTACAACTGATCTTTTCACAGTTCACAAACATTTCTTCTCTTATAAAGTACACATGTTTCCTTACTTCTCAAATTCCACACTGGAATTGAAATCCCCACTTCTCTATTTAAATCCCCACAGTAGGATCTCACGATCACAACCTTGTGACGTCTCTTCCACAACTCATAGGATTCACTCACCTACCTCTTGTTGATCTTCTTCCACATCACCTTTGGTGATTACTTTTCTCTTACTTCAAAAACTTGTTATGTTTCTTCTTCTTTACTTCTTTGTTCCAGTCACGTTATTGCTATTGTTGCGAAACCTTCACACTTCTTTGCTTTTCAAAATTATCTCACAATCTTGTCATCACGCTTCTGCCACAAGCGCTAACTATTTTTCACAAAGTCTGCCACACTATTCCAAGTTTCTGCCACAAACTCTTCAACTACACTTCTGACACCAACAACATGTTTGAGCTTAAACTCCAACATGCTACCATCCTCCCTTAAGCTCAAACATAACCAAACTGATCTTTACCAAACACGCAAACATAAACACTGTGCACAAGTAGTAACCCTTTGCAACGAACCATCGTAACTAACCATCACACACTAGATTTGTCTAACAGTGGATGGTAGAGATACCTGCTTGTTTCTCTATACCATCTAACCCATCTGTCAGCACCACCGTCTCTCGGTATCAGTTCTTCCTCATGTCAGACCTCAATGCTCTGCCACATCAACCCTTATTCTTTGTGATACTACCTTTCACAGTCACCATCAAACTTTTATACTTCAATATCAATAATTCTCACAACAAACTAGCTGCAAGCCCACCATCTTTCACTGCAACACCAATCTCCATATGAACCACAACAGCTAACTCTTTTCTTCCTTTTTTTTTTTAATTTCTCTGAGCTTCGCCCTGTTTTATTGTTGTCAAACTCTGCCAAAACAGAATCAACTCGAGCGTGAGTTCCTTCCATATCTTAACTTCTTACCAGCTCAATCTTAACACCCATCAGTCACCGTTCATCAGCAGAACACCAACGATTCTCGAACACTACCATAACCATATGCATTCTTGATCTTCTTCAAACCAAAACCCATCAAACACCAATCGTTCATTTTATACCTCCTTTTCAGGGTTAACCACGATCTAGTTATTATTATTTTTAACAGCAACCACCAGAACCACTGATGTAAGTGATATCATCACCATGAATATCGAGCAACAGTAGTTTACTCGATCCCATCACCTAACACAGCACGGATCTCTTAAATATTAAGCCGATGACAACACTAAAATTGGATTATTTCAATAATAGGTTACGCAGCCGTTTGTATTATAAAACGGCTGAACTTTCTTACCCGGCAGTTTCCTTTATAAAACGGATGGAATTGATCTGAATTCAAAACTTCTAGAACAATCAAAACTTAAAACTTGTCTGCCACCAAGTATTAGTATCTCCTTCTTGCATTAAACATTGTCTTAGAACCCATGGCCAAAACCTAGGGCAGCAACAACTCTCTTTTTTCTCTTTCTCTTTCTCTTTAAAAAAAAAAAAAAACTCTCGAACCCTGGTGATGACACACCAACACAGCAACACAGTTTGACAAGCCTTCAAACACTTCTCTCTTCTTCTTCTTTTAACTTATCAGAATTTTGCATAACTACTTCTTTTTAATGAAAACAAAAAAAACACCATGAATTCTCCACTGAAAAATCTCTTTAACTTTCTCTCCCTCTCCTCTCTCCCTCTGGCTCTGATGTCAGATGTAGGATCGAGCAAGAAAGAGGAAAGCAAAAACGCGGAAGCAATAAAAGACTACATTGATAATAATCTTGGTGTACAAACTCTCATGGCTTAACAGCCTATTTAAAGTAAAACAAACTTGACGACCACTCAAAGCACTTTCCTAATAAAATCAAACTCTAAATAAAGGACACTTCTAGAAACACAAAGAACTTTTAAACATAGTAATACTCCAAACATAGAACTCTTCTAGAACCAAAGCAACTTGTTTCTCAAGTTAACTCGACTTCCATAACGTGTCAACTGTTCCAGTTGATCCACCCTGACTGTGTTTGTTTACTATTTCCAACATTAGAGGATTAAAATTACCACTGCTATCGATACTATCAAACGAGATCGGAGAAGATTTTCAGCCTCAAAATCTAATTATTAATCGTTAAACAAGACAAATGCATCATTGTCACCACCGCTGCCACAATCTCCTCCTACAAACACTTACAGATGGGGTGCACAATCCAATTAGTAAAAAGAATCCAATTAGTTTAAGACCAATATCTTCACATTTGTCCATTAACCAGCCCATGCACAACAATAAGCCCCATGATGAAAGAGTGATCGACATTTGGTTCCACCACCAAACCCATAACATCATCTCCTAACACAACTCCTCCACTCGATTGTTTTTGTTTCAACTCTGCAACAATTTTTCCTGTTTGGACATCCACTATCTTGCATGATAATTTGCTACACCCTTCTAATCTCTCCATTCTATATGAATCCAAATCTGTTTGCTCCAATTCGCTTCTCAACGTAACGTTCATTCCAAGACCGTGGTTCAAGAATTTTCTGACTTGGAACCATGGTTTCCCATTAAAAGCATTGCCTGATTTTGAACCTTCCCATCGTCCGAAGAGACGTAATTTCTGCATGATCAAATAGTATTCAAAGGATTAATAACTTAACCTCGAATTTTATAGTAAATATCACAAAAGTGATTCATGTGAATTTTTTGCTTACCTTTCTAAGGATAGTGGATAAAACTTTGCCATTCACATCCATTAGATGAACTTCACTATTATTCTTATGACCGTAATTATCAATTCGATAAGCAACTTGACCAATTGAATCAAATACAGTGCAACCATTACCATTCATCACTAATGACTTCATCCATATTGTGAATACTTCTATCTTTGAAGAACAACAAGAAGATGAAGGAGAAGGAGAAGGAGAGGGAGAAAGAATGTTTTGGAGTTGGGGAAAAATCTTAGACATGATTTTAGAAATTGTAGTTGTTGGATATGGTACTGATTGAAGAGTACAGTATGGGTTTTATATATGATTGAAGCCCTAGGAGCTAAGGCATGGGAACTTGATAATGCATCGTGCAAAGAATATATAGCTTTTTAAAATCGAGTTGTTGGGTCAAATTGGGCAGCTTCTTCGCTATTTCTTTTACATTTTATGTCACATTTGAAACACGACATTTTCTCAATACAGAATCTAACTTGAGTGGAATCAGAGTGAATTGATATCACTATGTATTTTTGAATCAGGAATCTAAAATTTCCATACAACGGAGTAGATAATTGACTGATTGTATACTCCATTGGTATTTCAAATACTATTCTTAGCATTTTGATCAATCTAATTAATTGTTAACTGAGTTAACGTTCAATCAAGTATTTTTTCTGAACAAAATTCGATGTCCGATCAATAAACTTAATACATAGATTTTAAAGATATGCCAAATATATCTATTGATCGGATCAATGGATACCTAGAGAAAAACAAATGTACCAAACCATTAGGTTTCGCTTTTGTTAGGCTAGTTTAGTACAAGTACTAGGTAATTAGTGAGGATAATTGTTAAAGTTGTTTTTTCTTTTTTGGCCGAAAGATATGTTTCTTAAGGCTGTCTTATGGTCGATTTTTTTTCGATTAACGTCTCTTTTTGGTTAAATGAAGTTTTAATCAAACTCCTGAGTTTGTTGAAAGAAATTTGTGAAGGCTACACCAAACAACCACTTAGGCTACACCAAACAACCACTTAGGCTATTAGCCATTTCAGAACCTTCCCTTGCGTACACCATTAACCACTTTCCCAACCTTACACTTCTCGTGCAGTATGAGTAGTTTAACACCCGCTAAAAATTGAACCATTGTTTTTTTCTTCAGTATAATCTTTTTTTAAGGACGTTGTTTTAAATTGACTGTAAAAAGTAAAAACGTGGAGATGGTGAGGCTTGAATTTCACGGCCATCAGCTTTACGTCGGAAAGATATTCAGGATTTCTCTTAAACCATGTGGGTAAAAATCGCATGAAACTACTATTTTCCAAGAAAAGCATTGACTAATGGGTCCATGACTTCCTGCTCTCTTTAACTTGTTCATTTGTCATCTGTTTATTTCAATTATTTTCTTTTTCATTTTTCTGTACGAAGTTAAGATGAATTCCATAATCTAATAGATTGTAAAGGATTAAGTATTCTTCATTGATATGTATTTTTACTCTATAAAGCCGTAAAAAGCATAAAAACTGCTGACAGTTAACATCAAAGAGTGAAGAAAAAATCTACACCACAATAAGGGAGATGGGTCATTAATTTTTTTTGTTTAGGTGTTAATACAATGAATCCGGTTAGTGAAAATTAATCTTGTTTTGTTTACATTTTGTGACTAATTAATCCATGCACAACTATAAGCCCCATGATGAAAGAGTGATCAATATTTGGTTCCACCACCAAACCCATAACATCATCTCCCAACAAAACTCCTCCACTTGATTGTTTTTGTTTCAACTCTGCAATAGCTCTTCCTGTTTGGACATCCATTATCTTACAGGCTAATTTGCTGCTGCTTCCTTTTAACCTCTCCATACGATAACTATTAGCTCCCGTTTCATCCGACTCCTTCACCGTTACATCAACTTCCATATTCAAATTTTTCTTAACTTGGAACCACGGTTTATTCCCTTTTGAACTGTTGCCGGATTTGTATCCTTCCCATCTTCCGAATAATCGTAATTTCTGCATAAGTAAACACAAGATTAGAAACTTAAACTTCAACCTATAGACAAGACTTTTTTTGGCTCATTATAATCTGCAACTTAAACACAAGATTTGCATACCTTTCTAAGTATAGTGAACAAAACTTTGCCTTTTAAATCCATGAGATGAACTTCATTACAATTCTTGTTATCGTAATTATCGATTCGATAAACGACTTGACCGTTTGAATCATATACGGTACAACCATTACCCTGCATCACTAATGATTTCATCCATATTGTAAATATTTCTCTCTTTGATGAAGAAAAAGTTGATGATAATGAAGAAGAAAGAACAATGTCTTCTTGTGGATGAACCTTAGACATTTTAGACAACTAGCTAGAGAAGTGGATGGTGATTGAAGAGAAGAAGAATATGGGTTTATAAATGATTTGAGTAATAACTCTAGCTAACTATGTGACATGGGGGGACTGAATAATGCTATAAAAAATTGGAGTTTTCATATTGAGTTGTTGAGTCAAATTACATTGTTGTAGTTTTTTTCTTTTTCACATTTAAAACATGAACTTTGAGCAAAGACTGAGAGTTGGATTGAATCAGAGTGAACTTGGAATAATGATCAGACATTTTCTTCTTTTGTTTATTTGGGTGGGACTCAGTTTTGTCGAGTGCGAAAAGGATATCTTGTTTGACGGCATATTATTATTAAACTCATCTAAGAGTGTCAATGGATGTCCGAAAATTCCGGTATTCGTTCGAATTCGTATTCGAAATATTAACTATTATTCGAAAATAGTTTTCGGATTCGGATATCCGGATTTTTTTATCCGAAAATGTAACTCATCGGATACGAATTCGGATATGGAGGTATTCGCATCTGATGTGAGTTTTAATTGTAGTGAAAGTGGTGGTAATAGGATTCGATTCTCGAACTTGTGAAGGATAACTTTAGACTTAAATTCAAAACTAAACAGAAAAATCACTGAAAATTATAGCAAACACTGACAAAGTTGATATCAATAATAAAAGAACACCGAGGATGAGATTCCACTAATTTCCAAGTTCAAAGTGATTTAATCTAGTATTTATATTCATGCAATTCTCTCGTTCAATTTGATTCTAAACTAATGCAACATGTAGATTTTCAAAATAACAAGTGTAAATCCGAAGCATAAAACATCAAACACCTAGGTCCAAGAATGCTCTATCAAAAGAAATAACAATTGCTCAATAAAAATCACTCAAACAATTTTCAATCAAGGCAAATAATCATTAAATAATTGCAATAAAATAAATAAAATAGAATATACCACTTTTTGTTGGAAAAATAGCTTCCTCTATCGCCTCAGCAATGGGGTTTAGCTCCTCATATTAATCATAATCTCAAAATACATGTTTATGGCTCAAAAGTTGATTAAAAGGGAGAAAAGTGTTAAAACAGCGGATTCTGCAGTTGCTGAAGGTCTAAAACAGAAGTCGGAATTGTTGCTGAAAAGCTTCGGTGACTGCAGGAATATGCGACCGTAAATCGTTGTCACTGAAAATAAGTCTGTCTCTGCAACTGACTCTGAGGGTCTTATGTTCTTCGTGTTCTTCTTCTTCGCAGCAGCAGAAAAGTTTCTGAACTCGACTCCAGTTGATTTTTTTTCGCTTTTCTAAGGCTCTAAACTTCTCCAAAGTGTTCGTAACCCTTCCTTAGCCTCTCTAGAGCTTATATATACCTCACAGCTCGGTTTAAACTCGATCAAAATCTCTCTTTTTTCTTCCCAAAAATAATTTTTTTTTCTCGGCCAATTTTTGTTATTTCTAACCTGTTTAATCACTTCACCTCCTTCCTGAATTATCCAAACTATCCTCTTATTCTTCTTCAGACAAATCCTTGCAAAATATAGCATGTAACTTCTAAATATAATTCGAAACTTTTGTCTGTTTCCATTTTTATTTTTATTTTTCCTGTTTTATCAAAACCCGATCATTCAGCCCATTCTAATCGATATAAACAGATGTACCAACCTTGTTTACTCCATTCAAGTCCATCCCAACTTAGTTTGGCAATTGAATCACGATAAAACACTTCCAAAAATCAATCCAAAACTTGCCAGGAAGTTACGCAGGTGATTTTTTTTCCCGCCAAAACGAATTTTCAAACGAAGGGGATGACCTCCCCTTATCCAAACCCGGTCTGTGCTTAGCAGCTGCCTGAAAATGGGTTACCCCTTATCCAAAATGAGAGTCCGAATAGCAAATGTCCTCCCAGGAGCCTTTAACAACTTTTCGAGCCAATTTTCCCGCAAAAGCCTATTCCTCCAAAATACACCTACAAGGGATAAAATACCAAAATTAGTACAAAAATGGGTACTAACACTATACATAAAAGAGATGAAAATAGACACATAAATGCGTCTATCAGCATCCGAAATATTCGTATCCGGAATTTATGTATGAATATATATATTTTTTAAACCTATGAAAGTGTAGATCGTATCTATTTTTTTATTTTTTTTATATTTCGACATTTTGTTAAATTTTATTAAAAATAATAAATAATACTTTTAATTCTAATTAATTTTTATTATTTAAACATTAATCTTGTGCAAAAATAAAAATATTTTACTATTATTTTTTCTTATGATTTCGGATCGGATAATTATCCGATATCCGGATAGAAATTCGGATACGAATTCAAAGTGAAAATTACGATATCCGTTCGTATTTCGGATCGAATTCGGATAATATTTTGTATTTTCGGATTCGGATGCGGATGCATCCGTTTACACCCTTAAACTCATCTTGACAGCCAATCAAAGGTGATCCTTTTAGAGATGTCAAGGAAGTGGTATCCCACATCAAGCTGTGTGGAAAAAACATATATCATCACATGATTCACATCTGCTGTTCAAAAAGATGGTGAAGATTTGATGCTCCACCAAGATCCTTGAAGGCTTGGATAAACAGTACTATATATCTTTTAAAGGGAACTCCGTCGTAATATCCAAGGATATGACCTTTTGCTTAATCTTTATTAATTTTAAATCTAATTGAGGTGTAGTGATGGAAGCATGATTTGAAAAAAGTCTTGGCCAAAATAGTGTATGGGCTAAATATAAAATTTCAGTGGTTCTCTATGAACCGCTGGAACAAGCAACCTAAAACTAGAACGACGATTTGGGCACTACCCCAAAACAGTGGGGAACTACTTTGTTATTCAAATGTCCACCCAAAATTTTAAGGGGTGTCCTAAAAGATTAGGGAAGACTAATCTGCCCTTATCCTAATTAAGGTTATAACTAATCCTAATAACCCACTAATTTAACCACTACCCACTAATCTAACCCCTAAATTAAAACCTAAAATCAATTTTAAAACACATATTTTTTATTTTCTTCTTCTTCTTCTTCTTCTTCTTCTTCTCCTCTTCTTCTTCTTCTTCTTCTCCTCTTCTTCGTATAGTCGATTAATCAATTTTATAAAACAATGTCCGGGTCTGGCTAGCATAGCGAATCTCCCAAATCAATTTGAAGTTGATAAACAACTTCAAGCAAAGTTAGGAGACAAATTGAAGCATCCAACATCAACCAAGGAGTCTGATTCTATCAAAATGAAAATCCGCAGGTAATTTCCTTCATACCCATTCCTTTGAATCGTTTTTTGTTGAAGAAATCATCAAAAACCACTGAAAATGAAAGTTACAGTAGAGAATTCGGCTAGGAGAAAAATTTAAAACCCTAGAATTTGGTAACCGAACTTTGAATATGAAAAACAGTTCGGCGAATTAGTAATTTTAAGGTAACCGAACTATGAAGTTCGGTAAGCTCGCAAAAAAAAAATACGTAACCGAACTCCTTCTTTATATGAAAATTTTGAGTTCGGTTACCTCGATAAATTTATATAGGTAACCGAACTTTCAATATGAAGAACAGTTCGGCCAATTAGTAATTTTAAGGTAACCGAACTATGTAGTTCGGTAAGCTCGCAAAAAAATAACGTAACCGAACTCCTTCTTTATATGAAAAATATGAGTTCGGTTACCTCGATAAATTTATATAGGTAACCGAACTTTGATAAATTATAGTTCGGTTACCTCGCACTTTCTATGTGGTAACCGAACCTTGATCTGTCACATACAAACTTGTAGTTCGGTTACCTCGCAACTTATATCAGATAACCGAACTTTAGTCTGTTAACATTTTGTGTTTGATGTAATCCCATGTTCAATTTTATTTGCTAAGACAATATTCTGTTTAGGTAATAATGTGGTTTTCATTCATTAGAAACAAAGGGAAAAAATCTAATCCCCACGTAGCCGAAGATTTGAGAACTCCAACACCTCGCGGTAGGATACATCTGGATTTCCGAAACCGTGGTACTAAAAATGCAAAACATGGAGGGGGATCATTACACGAAGTCAATCAAGAGGTGATGGAGAATACAATTGATAATGTTATTGAAGAAGAGAATGATGATGAAGAAGAGCAAGGAAATGAAGACCAAGGAAATGAAGAGGTTGAACAACAAATAGAACACGTTGAGAATGTAGAGGAAGAAGAACAAGGACAAGGGAAAGAAGGAGAAGGACAAGAGGAAGAGAAGGATGATGAAGAAGAGGGAGAGGAAGAAGAGGAGGGAGAAGATGAAGAGGAGGAAGAGGATGAAGTGGAGGAAGAGGAAGAAGTGCAAGAAATAGTTCATGTTAAAGAGAAAAAGAAGCGGAAGCCGCCTTGTGATAGATACTCACACATTCCGCCTTGTGTCTTGTATTTCTGATGAAGATAATGGCGTTCCTCTTAGTACACCATCTGCAGATGAGGTCAGAAAAATTCTTTTCCAAATGCAACCTTGGACCCTTTCCAGGTCCTGATCCACCTGGGTTTTACCAGGAAATGGGGGATATGGTTGGTTAAGACATTGTTAGGGTAGTGCAAGATTTCTTTCATTCGAAGCATCTCCATAAAAAAATGAATCATAGTTTTATTTCCTTAATCCCTAAATCTAGTTTTCCCTAGCATGTATCTGATTTTAAACCTATAATCCTAAGTAAAAAAATAATAATTGAAGCATGCATATTAATAAAATAAGATTAAACTGATATTACATGAGGGAACTGGATACCCATAGAGTCACTTAATAGAATTTGATTGATGCAAGGTGGGATAGCATGTTCCCAAATTGTAGTTGAATAATTTGTTGCTTGGCTTCCGTCCGCCGCTTTGTTTGCTATACCGTCTGCTGCTTGGTTCCCCTATCGATAGGTGTGCTGGATATCGCAGAAATGGATTTCGCGTATTCTTTGTTTTATTTCTGCAATCATTTCTGAAATATACCATGGAGCTTCAGTTAGGGTCTTTATGAATCTCATGAGATTCTCTGAATCCGTCTAGAACAACACTTTGTTCCATTGTCTTTTCGTCGCCTTTATGGTTGCTAGCATAATCGTACACGTCTCAGCGGTGATGGCATTCATTATTCCTAAAGGTTCTGTAATAGCCATTACCGTATTTGCATTTGAATCCCTACAGATGATCCCTGCTCCTTTCAATCCTAGGTGTCCCCTAGCTGCTCCATAAGTATTTATCTTTATCCAATTTGGTTATGGTCTGGTCTAACCTACGGAAATTGTTATTGTTGTTCTTAAGTTGCTTGCAGTAATCCTGGTTGGTCGTTCCCCAGGGAGTACTGGTGGGGTGAAATTTTTTTCCCATTCGAATTCTTGTTGTTGTTGTAAGGCTCGCGTTAGAATGGCTTCAGGCGGAGAGTCGGTATGTCTGAAAACGAGTTCGTTTCTGGTTTTCCACAGTGACAAAAGGAGATAACAATAAGTTGTAGTAGTAGACTTAGTGGATGGAGTTATATGACTAAGTAACGTGTCTTATAAAATTATTGGTAAACTCTTGCTAGTATGATGAAAAAGGTAATGGACAAGTTTATATGCCCTTATCAAGCATCTTTTTTTATCTTCAAGGAAGATAACTGATAATATAGTGTTTTCCCATGAACTAGTTGCTAGTATGAGGAAATGTAAAGACAAAAAGTCAGATCTTATGGCTGTCAAGCTTGATGTGTCGAAGGCTTTTGACAGGATTGAATGGGATTTTTTGATTGCTATTCTTAGAAAGTTAGGATTTCGTGAAGATTGGTGTAAAATGATATATGCTTGTGTTTCTACGGTTTCAACGTCTGTGCTTTTGAATTGGCCTCCTGGTGAAATGTTTTATCCTTCAAGGGGTCTTAGACAGGGAGATCCCTTGTCCCCCTATTTGTTTATTATATGTATGGAAGCTTTCTCTAGGCTTATTATTAATGTTGAGGCTATAGGGGATATCCAAGGAATCAAGGTGACTAGAGATAGTCCAGCAATAAGTCATCTTTTTTTTTTGTTGATGACTGTCTCATCTTCCCAAGGAATAGTTATAATTATGTAAGACATCTAGAAAATGTCATTACAGATTTCAGCAAGTATTCTGGACACTCATTTAATTTTGATAAGTTTGGGATAGCTTTTAGCCCTAAATTAGATAACTTGATTAAAGTTCATATTTCAAATACTTTTGAGATTAAGAGATTTTCCCTCCAAGACAAGTATCTGGGTGTTCCTCTGTTAATCCATAGGAATAAGTTGGTAACTTTTGGGTCCCTACAAGATAAATTTCATGACAGGTAAGCAATTTGGAAAAGTAAGCACCTAAACCAACCTTCTAAGTTGGAAAACTTTTGTGTTCCTTTGCTAAGTTGGTTTAGGTATTCTTAGTCAAAATTTCTAAGAATACCTAAACCAACCTGCTAGAACAGTTATGACACAAGTTGTACTATGATCTTTATCTTCTCACCACTTAGTTGTATTTCTTATGCCGAAAAAACTCATAAATAAGCTTGATAATATTCAGAGAATTTTCTTTTGGAATAAAAAACAAAATGCAAGAAGTTTAGTTCTTAAGGGATGGGATACTATATCTATGGTGGTCTGAACATTAAGAATACTGCTGATTTGAATGCATCTTTTCTTGTGAAGCTTGTTTGTAGAATGTTTTGTGAACCAGATGCTTTGTGGGTTAAGATCTTGAAACATAAATATTTTTCCAATAGTCATCCTCTTGTTTATGCTATAAAGCATGGCTCATGGGTCTGGAAAGGAATATATGATGGTTTACAAATCATTAAGGAGAAATATTGTTGGGAGGTTGGAGATGGAAAATTACTCTTAATATGGGATCATAAATAGATTCCCAATAGATCTGATTTGGTGTCACCTAGGTTTAGACATAATGCCTTAGAGACTGTTGATCAACTCATCATACATGAAACCAATACTTGGAATATAGATATCTTAAATGCTTTGTTTGACTGTGTGACTGTTAATGAAATTTGTAAAATTAGAATTCCCATGAAAGGAAGTGATACATTAAGATGGACTCCCTCTAACAATGGCATCTTCTCAGTGAAGACTTCCTATAAAACTATTAACGGTGTAGGTCATGATGCTAACCTAATTGTTACATAGATGAATTTCCCTTGGATAAAATTTTGGAAGGTTCCTTTACCTCCAAAGATTTTACACTTCCTATGGAAATGTTTTCATAATTGTCTACCTATCAGGGAAAGACTTGCTAGATTCGCGCCAAGTATAAACTCTTCTTTTCCACTATATATGTAATAATGACATTGAATATGTTGATCACTTGTTATTAAATTGTAAGTTTACTAAGTAGGTGTGGATAGAAATGGATAAATTTTTTGCAGGGAATATGAAAGGGAAGACTCTCAGGGAGTGGATTTCAAGTTGGTTTACGTCAAATAATATGCAGTCTGGCTTCAGAATTGTTGCAGGATACACTCTTTGGAATATCTGGAAACCAAGATACTCATGTGTGTTTGAAGATACTCAATTCCAAGTAGATGAAATCGTAAGGCTGGTTAATAAAGAGATATATAAATGGAATGAGCACTTAAGAAAACATACAGTTGGGGACATGCATGCTTGCAGAGTTAGAGAGCCAAATAGATTATAAAAGTTTTTTTTTTTGATACAGCCTTTTAAAAAGAGAAAATAAAACTATGGGATTTGGTCTAATTTTGATCGATGATGCAAGATCTTTCTGTGGATCATGGTGCATCCCAGGAGTAGCTGAAAATGAAGAACAATCAGAGGCTATTGCAGCTTGGGAGGCAATCAAACGGGAGAAAATGGACAACATCCAAAAGTTGTATTTGGAGGGAGGTTGTCTGAATGTGGTTCTTGAAAACACGGGGGTCTAACAACCACACCCAATATTTCGCTAGGCAATCTGTATGGACAACTCCAATACAATTCCAAGAGAGTCAACTAGACATTCAGACTCAATCACGGAAAAGTATCCAAGAGTTATATATCTATTTCTCAAATCAATCTGCAATCGAATAGATGGAAATCTGTGAGCCGGATTAATATGAGAAACCACTTGAACGGTACCAAAGACCAATGTTCAAGTGTTAATCAATTTCAATCAAAAACCAAAGGTTGGATTTACCAATTGATTGATCTACGCACAACCTGTGATATTCCAATTATATAAAATATAATGCGGAAAAGAAATAACACAGACACCAGAAATTTTGTTAACGAGGAAATCGCAAATGCAGAAAAACCCCGGAACCTAGTCCGGATTGAACACCACACTGTATTAAGCCGATACAGACACTAGCCTACTACAAAATTAACTTTGGACTGGAATGTAGTTGATCCCTAACCAATCTCCCACTTATCAAGGTACAGTCGTGTTCCTTACACCTCTGAATCCCAACATGACTCTACGCACTTGATTCCCTTAGCTGGTGTCTCCCACAACCAAGAGTTGCTAAGACCCAAAGTCGAAGACTTATAAACCAATCTGTCTCCCACAGAAAAGTCTATTCAGATAGATAAATCTGTCTCCCACAGAAATACCTATGAAGTTTTGTTCCATCTTATGATAAATCAAGGTGCACAGGAACCAATTGATAATCCGGATTTATATGCCCGAAGAACAGCCTAGAAATATCAATCACCTCTAAAATAACCTAATGATATGGTAGTCGAACAAGTTATTATGGAATCACAAAGAATGACACGAAGAGCTTTGTGATTACTTTTAATATCTTACCTATCAGAGATAAATCTCGAGCAAATCTTAGAGAAGAGTACTCAATACGTTAGAACAAGTAAAATCAGAATATGCAACTACAGAGAAAATAGTTGGATCTGGCTTCAAAATCCCAATGAAGTGTCTAAGTCGTTAACCTACAGGGTTTTCGAATAAACCTAAGGTTAAAGAAGAATCGACTCTAGCCGCAACTAGTATCACATAGGAGGTGTGAGGATTAGGTTTCCTAGTTGCCAGAGTTCTCCCTTATATAGTTTTCAAATCAGGGTTTGCTTAGTTAGCTTAGAAACAAAGCATTCATTATTCACCATTAGATGAAATCCTGATTTAAGATGCAAGCTAAGTTTTGCTTGAACCCAAAGCAATATCTCTCCACCGTTGGATGGACTTAGCTTGTCCCACACAAATGAAATATACTTCATTTAGATATGGGTAATTGTACCTAAACGTGTACATTTAGTTGGTTCAACAATGGTTAACCAAAATAGCCATATGATATGAACACTTTTTATCTGATCCACATTCATCTAACACATCTAGACCAACTTATGGAGATCAATGATAATCAAAGGATCTAATTGTGTTCTTCGTAGAGTTGTTCAATTGTTAAAATCACATAGAAGTATATATGATCCAATTGAAGCAAAATCGGATTGATTAATAAGCACAAGAATCAATTCATGAACATTAAGCCACGGTTTGCAAAGATTGCATTCCTTATTATATAAATGTATTTGTTCATGAGTATGAATACATATTTAGCCGATTTTAGAACTTGAACCACTCAAGTATTCGAACGGGTATGCGTACTTGAATTTTGGAAAGTTGGTCTTAGCCAACAGTATGCGAACGGGTACGCATACTGAGTTACCTATATGGATGCAAGTGGAATCAGTTGACTCTACCAACGTCTTTTACTTATTATCGGTAGTAATTTTTTTAGACAGTAGATGATATAAGTTTATAATTTTTAACACCGACCCCTCTCTAAGTCCGCCACTGACCCAGCAGATACTGAGTATCGGCCTGATAATGTATGTGTTGTTTTGTTCTCTCATTTTCTTGTCAAGTGAATAAAATCATTGAAATTGTCTTTTCGGGAGTTTTTTTTTTCCCTTGGTGCTGCTCTCTCGAGTCTCAACACAGTGCTTGGCTTTAAGAGCTTAAAAGAAGGGTTTTATATTTGAACCCCATTAAAGAAAATTATAAAGATGTAAGAATTTAGAAAGTATTAGTGATGCATTTCTGGTTTGTTTATTAGTTAAACTAATGAAGGACATATTGTACGTACGTACTTAGCTTTGTTGTTGTTAGGCAAACTGATTTTATAATTAGTACTAATTTACTTAGTCGTGTCACTTTGCACTGGATCTTACGTACTAGGCTGTCTACCGCAGACAGTGTGTGTGAGTCACCATTCACTATGAAGCATGAGCAACTTGTTGTTTATTATTTATATATTCGTCATCGCAGAAAAATGTACTATTGTTTATAAGATAGGCGATATCAATAGACCATTGCTGATATAACAGGTTCAACTAGATGCAGATGTAAATTCAGTATGTAGTTCTTTTTCTTTTTCTTTTTTGATAGGAAAATAAATATATTAACTAACAAATATAGTACATAAGATTTAGTTGCATTACGCATTTTTCTCTATATCGTTAGCAAATTCAGTATATAGTTCAAAATCAATATTTTCCCCTCTTTTTTCCTTTCTTTTTCCTTTTTTTTATTTTTAAATGCATTTTTCTCTATATCGTTTCGTGATGCATATAAAGATCAAAAAGAAACGTTCAATACTGTTAACTTAATAATTTGCAAACTACTTTACTCATTAAATGAGCCGAAACAGCTAGGTCCCCTCTTCTCTATATCCAACTAACATAATCCAATCTGCAGATGAGATGTTTCAACCTACCCAACCTCTCCAAATGGGAAACAGTGAAACACCATTTGGCATTAACCACACCACACTACTTATTAACCTTTTAGCCTTAACTTCCCTTGACAGAGAAGAGAGGAAGAGGATGTACGAGTGAGTGATAATGCAATGGTGACTGATCAGCCAGCCCACCATGCATTGTTTTATCCATCAATCAATGCGGAGGATAATAGTCTCGCATTGTTAATAACTGCGCTGCATAATGAAAATTGAATGTAGTATGATAAGCTCCGATCTTCACTTGGTATTGTCAAATTTTGAATTGAACGTCCATAGACTTTAACAACTTAATCAAATATCCGCCGATTTCGTTCGCTATACGTAAATATTGATCCGATTCGATACGCTACATGAATCGTACCGATTTTATATCGTTTAGGTACGTGTCAGCCTGTATCGGACCCATCCAACATGGGAAACACCCTTAACAACCACACATAATGATAGAACCCTCTTTTAGCATTAACTTTCTTTGACAGGGAGATAAGAGAAGAGTCAATGCACAGGATGGAATGTATAAAGTGAATGAGTGAGTCAGTGCGATAATGGAATTCAAACAAGCCCACCACCAAGTAGATGTGTAGAGTGTGTAGACCAACCAACCATACAATCAAACATGGTGGGTTTTTTTGAATTGGATTTTTGTGCATGATCATTTTGCCTATCTAATCTAGCTTTTGCTTGTATTACTAGAACCAAATTAAATTGCTTTAGCTTTCGGATCTTTCTTTTCTTTCTTTGTTTGGTTGTGTCTTTTTCACAAGGATTGGATCAAGAAGAGGGAATATTTCAAGCTATTTTTGAATTTGGATGATGGTGATTAACATCAAATCAACTATTTCTATATTCCCACACATATGGTTTCCCATATAATTGAGTTGTAACCGAAAACGACATGCGCCTAACTCTTGTTATAGATAGACTCATGATGTCTTAATTTGCCATCTTCTCGGTGGCTTTACAAGATTGTTCGTCGTTCCGAATGCCATGTAATGCACTGGATGATGATATCAACGATCATAGTTCGAGCACAAAAATCTTTCAAATGATATAAAACCTTTTTAAAAAATATTATTACTAAGTTGTTATTTTCTTTAAAATTTAGAATACGTAAATGCGTTTTGAATTCAAACCGTAAGTTTTAACGCCTGAAATTGGAAATGCTGTTGCTGTATTGTATTCAATTAATTTTGAAAAAAAATTAATAAAATAGGAGATCGAATAAAATCCCAAAATTACATAATTGGCAATAATCATTTGAAACAAAAAAAATAATAATGAGTTTTTTTTTTTTTTTTTTTTTGTTAGAAACTAGTGTATATGGTTGTAATATAGGCAACTTTAACCCATATATGAGATATTAAGAAAAAAGATATTATTTGTTTTCTAGAGAATACAATATTATTCGATTAATTTAAACAAGAAAAAAGATATTAAGAGTTCTACTTCTTGTTTAACTAAGAATAAAATCTAAGTTATAAAAATTGGTAATGATCATCATTCACTAGTGATGATCAAAAGCTTTACAAGAACTCTTTCCGAAATGACACTAGCTATGTCCATGACACATACACGAACCATCTATTTAACTAAAGATCTATTCAACTGCTACACATGACTACTTAATGGATTCAAATGGATTTTCATAATTTGTGATTAATTAACCCATGTACAACAATAAGTCCTAAAATTAGTGAATGGTCGACATTTGATTCCACCATTAATGTCAAAACATCATCCCCTAACCCAACACCAAATCTTGATTGCTTCTGTTTCATCTCTGCTACAACATTTCCTGCTTGGTCTAGTATCTTGCAGCCCATCTTACTATCCAACCTTTGGATTGTATATAACGAATCATTCGAAGACCCCATCGAAACACTGACATTGTAATGAACCTTATTTAGAACTCTAAAAGGTTTTCTAACTTGAAACCATGGCTTCTCTTGATCTACCTTGGAGATATAACTTCCATTATAACCTTCCCATCTCCCAAACATTCTTAATCTCTACAAAAAATGAAAGTAAACCGTTAGGAGTTTCAACGGATATTCATAAAAGGCGTGGTACATGAAAAATCAAGAAATGGAAAGCTAATAATAAATATTTAATTTACCTTTTTAAGAATAGTTGATAGAATATTTCCACTAAGATCCATGAGATAAACTTTGTTACTACATTTCTTGTGGTAGTTATCAATCCTGTATATGATTTCGCCATTCGAATCGAAGACGGTACAACCGTTGCTATTCATTACCAAGGATTTCATCCATATTGTGAATACTTCTGCTTTTGAAGTTATACATGAAGAAGAAGAAGATGATGAAGAAGATGAAGAGGGTGATAGAGAGGCTTGAGGATGTACTCTGGGAGCCATTAAAAAAAGACTACCAGAAATTTGGAGTTCTTTTTATTTTTTATTTTGGAAATGAGAGAAGAAAGAGAGGCTCAAGAGGCTTATAAATGCAAGGAATTTGGAAAGTTGATTACTTATGATTTACTGTTTTGATTAATTTAATTATTAAATAATCAGAATCAAATCTTAAATGAGAATCAAATATTGGATATTATTTTTTACAAAATAATGATAATTAAAAACAGTGATTCTGATGTGTACTTAGTACTGTACAAGTACTAATCTTCATTAGTTATTTTTTCAAATAATCAATTAATATATATTTCAGAAAATTTGTAATAAAAAAGCTTTTTAACCTGTTGTCTGACTCAATTGTACGTGGGGGGCTTATTCAAGGAACCTTCTTGGCTCTAACTTTTCAAATTTTATTAAAAGAAACGTTGATAAATCTGTTTTTTTTCTCCTTAATATAAATCAAGACACTAAATCAAATCACTGCTTCTCAGATTTCCAAGTTTGATTTTCATAGTGGCGTTTCATAGTTTTGTTCTTCCCATTGAACATTGAAACGTTACTTGCTCAGTCTCTGCGACCCTAAATTTTTCTTGAAGTTATTTTGTTCGCTTACCAATGAAATGGTTGGAAATTGTAATAAATGTATAATAAATAAGCTAATTATTTTCTTAATCAGCCAGCCAACTTCTAGAGGTTGGGAAACTGGACAGTCTAGCTGCTAGATATATACTACTGTTGTTGGGACCAAATCGCTTTCTATGATCTCATACAGGTAGGTGTGTAATCAAGGAATGAGGAGGGTCCTGTTTAGACGAGCCATATGAAAAATGTGTTTCAGGCAGAATAAAGGCCTATCCATAACGCTAGAGCTAGATGCTATAAATAGTATAAAGTGTATGCACGTTCTTGGAAAGGTGGCTAACTAAAAGTGGGTAGTTTTTGATCATTTGATGGATCTTTCAACTGGGGAGAATTCATTCTTGGGGCAGCAATACGGGTTATTTACAAGACATACTCTTGTATTTTGTAAAATCTAGCTTATTAGTCAGAATTTATCCAATCACTTGGTATTTTGTATCCAATCACTTGAGTGTATGCATAGTGATCCAAAATAGTGCCTCCAGACGAACTTTGCCAAAGTGAACTATAACATACCTACTGCAACAAAACCTACATTTCAACCAAAATTGGACCAATGGGTCAAAGATTAGTTGTGGTATAAAAGTTCATTTTATTGACCAAAAAATAATAATTATGTATATATTTACTTACTTAGATACAGTCTAACCTCGATAAATAAATTTCTTCGGGACTAAGAAAAAATATTCGTTTAACGGATTATTTGTTTATCGATAAATGAATATTTATTCATTTAGTCAACATTTTCTTAATTAAGAAATTAAATTGTATAAGAGATTATTCGAGCATTCAATGTTCATTGCCGGCATCGATTTTATTCTTGCATCTTGCAAAGCCTTGAATTTGACCCACCAAATCTTGAAAAGATTAACATTTTGGATGCTATTAATTTTGCTACTATGGCTTGGATATTTGAGGTGACGGCAAAAATAATTACAAATTGTTTCCGTCATTGTAAGATTCCGTCTGAAGATATTGATGTTCCCTAACCAGAAAATGGTCAATTGGAAGAGAATATCCAAAGATTAAATAGTGTCATTTCTAATTTAATAATTTATTATTATTATTTTATAAATATATTAACAATATATTAACCTAAAGGATAATTCCTTTTTTTTTTTAAATATTAACAACTATGGTTTGACTTTGACACAAAGTACCTAGGATGTGCAACCATTGACTAATTTGATAGAAATTTCTAGATAATGATACATTGGAAATCGTAGAAACATTAATATTATATACATGGGAAATCGTAAAAACATTAATATTGCCGTAGAACCCCTGTAAATTAATCCGCGGTAAATTAATAATCACGATAAATTAATAAATTTTGCCGGTCCCGAGTCGGGACCAACGTGCTAAATTAATAATTCGATAAATTTATAAAATAATAATTTTTTTATCTTTCTATAGGTCCCTTCGAATATATAAATTAATAATTCTCTGATTTACATAAATTTAGTTTTACATTTATGCTAATTTGGTAAAAATGATTTAATTGTGACTAGGTTTTTCTGAAAATTGATGCCACATTGAATTTCATCGTGGATTACATTAATTTTTTTTTGGTGTTGTCGTTTCCTGATGCAATAAAAATCTATTCAACATCTTTGCATCTTTGATAGCTTCTTGATGAGAAGGTGGCTCTGTAATTACACTTTCATATTCGACTTCCACATCATCACTTTGGTCTTTTCCCATGATACTCTCAATTATTTCTTCGTCAATCAACAAATATGAAATAATATCCTTTTGAGGGTAGTTTAAAAGAAATTCAACATCCATTCCACTGTGATAATTCAATCCATTGATTATATTTTGCAATTCTCTAGTTCCTTCATTATCTAATGCTTCATTTGTATTCTCTGATGCGGTGTCATCCATTGAACGAATCTTACAATGACGAAAATAAGTTGCAATGGAATAAGGTGTATTGGTTCATTTTGTTGATTTTTATTTTTATAATTAAACAATATTTTGATAAATTAATAAATTATTTATTAATATATATAATTTAATAATTATTAATTTATGCGATTATTTAATATCGCGATAAATTGATAAATATTTCCGGTCCCGACGCTTTATTCTATAGGGGTTATACTGTATATTACATCCAATGTATTCACAAACCCTAAATTAATATAAATAGTACTTATTATTTTATATAAAATTTGGGACATAATAATGCTTAAGGGAATGTTTTGGAATGTATTATATTATAATATTATCGAATTTATTATTTTAGCACTAGGGGCTCGAGTCGGGACCAGAAAATTCTATTATTTTAGCGAGAATATTATATTATGGAGTATTATATAAAAAAAGTTTTACTGTATGTAGCCACCACTAGGGCTTCACACGGGACGGTTTGGTACGGCTATTGAACTTAGTTGCAGGAATTATGTTTTTCATACTAAGACTATATTCGCAGATGCATTCTGTAAAGACCCTCAAGCTCGTCAACGCTATTAGACCGGTCAAGAATCGATCTAAATCTAACAACGATTTAGATCCGAAACTAGTACCGTTGGATATATCAATTTCGAGTTATAATTTGAATGAATGAATTGATGCAATGAGTAGATTGAAGTTGAACATGAGTAGAGTTATAGAGTTAGAGTTGCAGCTGCGTGAGAAGAACCCTTGGCCTATCTGACTGAGCTTATTCAGTCTGATTCAGTTTTGTTTAACTAACTCAGCTAATCTGATTGAGTCGAGTTGACCTGGTAATCTGAGTTGAGTCGGTTTGACTCAGAACTCGTTCAGTTGACCTTGACTAGGTTTGACCTTTGACTCAATTGACCAGGACTTTGACCATGATTATACGTTCACCGTTAGTTGACTCCGTCTGACCATACGTTGACTGTTAGTGACCGTTAGTTAACTCATTTGGACCAGGCCTTAGGTTAATGGGCTGGTTTAGTTGACTTGGGCTTAGGACTAGTTTTTCCTATAATTGATTATTTGGACTCCTTATAGTCCGAATTGACCTTTGGTTCCTTCTATAAAGTTTTCGATATTCATAAGACTTAGCTAATGGACTATAGAACCAACCTAATTGAATTATTAAACCTTAGATATGCTAAAGATTGATAATAATAAGGTGCAGAACCATAACTGGGCTTACAACCATTAGATAGACTTGTATGAGCCATTTTGGCTAGGTTCTTAGAGTGCTTGTGTGATTAACAGTTAGTCTTTATTAACAACGTTCGATTTAAAGGATGAACCAGTGGATCGTGGATCTCGAGGTAGGCGTGGTTTATTATCAAAAGAGGCGGGAATTTACATTTAACTCTTTTATGATTATTGTTGTTTTCTTTTACAAAAGTTATGTTTAACAAATTCATGCATTGTTTTATTTTAATTTCTGAAAGTATTGTTGATTCTTTTAATCTTTCCATTTCTTGGAAAGGAATTGTAATGCTTTGTTTGTCTTTATGAATGTTTGGGAAATAAGAATTTCCATCTGAATTCTTGGGAAATAGGAATTCCCATCTGTGGTATATATATATGATACGCTCCTTCATTTATATCTACTTACTTTCGATCTTTTATGCTTATTAGGTGTGTAAGGAATTGGTCGACATCATATATATGCTATTAGGTGTGTAAGGAATTGGTCAACACCAATATTATAAATTGTTTGAAGAAGGAGTTAGTTCCATATACATGATTGTTTATCTCTGTGAATTGGTTGTTTTTTTAGTGTTTTGGGAAAACATGGATTATTTTCCAAATCATTTTAATGATTACTTGGAAGTTATATGTTATTCCTACTAGGCACCCCTTTTAGGAATGATGTGCTCACCATTTTCCCACTTTCAGTTTCAGACACAGATCAGAGTTGCGCAGCGGAAGCTTCGAGGAGTTGAGTCCGTTAATTGGTTAACTTCTGCTATGTTTATTATGTTGTACATTCTATTTATAAACCAAATGACTATTGTATATGTATCATTTGAGAGGAGTTCTTATATATATATATATATTTCAGAGCGGGACTAGTTTTTTGGTTAAGTTTTGTAGCAGATTTTTTAATTGAATGCTTAAGTATATGATTTAGATCCTTGATGCCTCTTTATTTAGTTAATCTCTTGGATTAGTCAGCTGCTAGCTTTGGGGGCGCTACACATTCCATCCACAAACATTTTGGGAAAAGGATATTTGGAAAATTTCAAGAACAAACAATGAACCTCAACAATCGTGATGGTTCAGGGTTGTCTCATCGCTTCACTGTATAAGCTAGTATGTATCTTGTTTTACTGCAGCAAGAAGGTAAAAACATGAGGGATGGTGAAACTATGATGGAACTTGAACAAAGGTGTCGTGCGGAATATCGTCGCATCAACGGAAAAGGCATTCAATTTGGAAGTTGTTTCGAGATTTTAAGATTGTTGCCCAAATATAATCCAATATTTATGTTTTAATTTCTTAATTGTCAACTTAAGTCTAAGTATTAATATTTGGCTTACTTTAGTTTAATCTAAATGTAAGATTGAATTAACAATATCATTAAGTTTAATTTTCAACAACACGAGTCATATTTTCAAATTCATTAAACTTCTAATTAATCATTAATAGTCATTTTGCAAGACATAAAACTAGAAAATAATAATTTGAAATATATAGACTTTAAAAATAAAAATTTGGGACAATGTTTTTCATCTTGTTTATCTTCTTCATTTCATAAAACTTCCAATCAATGCGCCCATGAACAGAGTTTCTATTCTTTATCTTCCTATTTGTCTTCAAATTTGTTTTTCCTTGATTTTCCTTGCCTTGAACTTTTCTTTGCCTTTTCTTAGTTGCAGTTTTGGCTTGGTTAATATCTAAAACTTGAAGACATCTTTGCTTTTTACGTATTTCTTTATAACTATCACATATCTTCTTAACGGCACCTTAAAGCACTACACCAGAAAAATCAAGTTGCGTTGCCGAATCAAGTTTGGTTTGAAATTGTGCCATTTGGGAAAAATTGAAAAAATAAATTAGATTGGGAAAGAGAGAGAGAAATAGAGAAAATTTTTGTGTTGTAATTTTTTAGTTTGAAAATTACCTATTTATAGGCGACAAAGAACTTGTCGTTGGCGCTAGACTTTATGTCGAGCGATATTCATGGTAGTGCTGGCGATGGAGACTTTATCGCTGACGATATTATTTATTTCGTTCGCTAGAAATTTTGTCGCTGAGTGGTTTTCCCATAGTGCCACAACTCATTTTCCATGCCACCCGGTATGTCGAACATGTTTTTTTAACCTTGTGAATAGGAATGAGCCTAAAGCTAAACAAATGCGGCCTGACAGGACGAATGAACTTACCCACAACAGATTTCACTCTACTAGCCAGTTGAGCTGAATCATAGAAATTGTCTTTTCGGGTGTGTTTTGCCCCCTTAGTGCTCCCAACAGTACTTGGCTCTATGAGAGAGTACTAAAGGGTGGCTCCAAAACGGGAGCTCCATTAAAGAATAATTAGATAAATGTGAGAATTAAGAAAAGTACTGATGCAATCTGATTTGTTTATTGGTTAGACTAATGAAGGACATATTGTACGTACTTAACTTTGTTGTTGTTAGCCAAACTGATTTTATAATTTGTGCTCATTTACCTTTTGATTTCTTGTCAATTAGTAGGGAGGAAAGTACTAATTTATTTAGTCTTGTCACTTTGTATTGGATCTTACGTACCACGGCTGTCTGCGGCAGACTACTGTGAGTCACCATGCAACATGGGGGAGCATATGCAACTTGTTATATGTTTTTCTTTATTGGTCGAACGATGGAAGAATTTATGAGCTATTCTCTGTTTACTCGTAGTCTAACACCAAAAATCAGACAAATGAACACGGCATTATGAGCTATTCTCTATTTGCTCATCGTCTAACACCAAAAATCAGACAAATAAGTCTCTATTTACTCATAGGCTAACACCAAAAATCAGACAAATCTGTATAGTGAAAATATTCCTTACCAAATCAAAGGGATGGGCTAGAGCCTCAGTTAGACTAAGTCCTATGGACTAGATTTGGCAGCTAGATTGGTTTAAAAGCCTTGCAGATTAAAAATAAATAAAAGCGTTTTCTATTTCTTAACACTACTTCTCTCTAGATATATCTCGCATGTGAATTAGTAGCGAGATAGTTTCGCTGAATGATTCAGCGCAGCCAAAATCACCTTTTCGCGGAATAGTTCAGCGCATATTGATTTATTTTTTGATCTGACGGCTGAGATGGTTGTGCTGTTCCATTCAGCGCAACTTCGTGGAATGGTTCAGCACATCTAGATGCTAGATTAGCACTACCATAGTATTTAGGAAGTTATCCTAGCTGCCAATCTAGATGCTACATTAGAAGACCATATGACTTAGTCTCAGGCCATAACTAGGCTCGTCCCCAAGAGAAATGATATCAATCAGGCGATTTAACCAAAATTGCTATGGGAGTTCCCCAATTAATTGGCTTGCAGGTGTACCACTCAATGCTTTGGGGATGTTCTGATACGTCCATGGAGATTGTAGACCACTACGGTTATAACAGGTTGTGATCCATAAGTACAGAAATATGCAGAGACAATCCTACTGGCCACCACCATGATATTTTTATACAAAGACTACTGTGTTACGGTTAGTACAGAAATACTTTGCAGAGAAGAGTCAATGCACAAGATGGAATGAATGTATAAAGTGAATGAGTGTCGAGTGAGTCAGTGGCTGACTCATAGATAATGGAATTCAAGCAAACCCCACAGGCCACCACCACGAAGATGTGTAAAGTGTGCAGACAACCAACCTAACAATCAAACATGGTGGGTCTTTTGGAATTGGATTTTTGTGCATGATCATTTGCCTATCTAATCTAGCATTTGCTTGTGTTACTAGAACCAAATTAAGTTGCTTTATCTTTCGGATATTTCTTTTCTTTCTTTATTTGGATGTCTTTTTCACAGGGATTGAATCAAGAAGAGGGGATGTTTGAAGCTATTTCTTCATGTAAACATTAATTTTATACAAAAATAAATATATTTTATTATTATTTTTTCTTTTGATTTTTGATCGGATAATTATCCGATATCCGGATAGAAATTCGGATACGAATTCGAAGTGAAACTTACTATATCCGTTCGGATTTCGAATCGAAATCGGATAATATATAGTATTTTCAGATTCGGATTCAGAATTCAGATAGTGCCCTATCCGCATCCGTATGCATCCGTTTACAACCTTACTCATAAGGTTTCCCATATAATTGAGTTACCAGAAAAAGACAGGCACCTAACTCTAGATAGACCCACGCCGTCTAAATTTGCCATCTTCTAAGTGGCTTTACAAGATTGTTAGTTGTTCTAAATGCCATATGGATGATGATATCAATGATTCGAACACCAAAATCTTTTTTAAATGACAAAAAAACAAAGAGTTGTAGTTGTTATTTTCGTTAGAATGTATACTGCAAATGAGTTTCAGATTCAAACCAAAAGTTCTAATCCCTGTCATGGTTTTTACTTGATTTATTAGTTAGGAAAACTGGAAACACTGTACTTTATTAAATTTACTTGATATTTCTTGTCTAGAATAAAATCTCAAAATTACAAACTAGCAATAATAATCATTATGAGTTGTTATTTTTGTTAGAAACTAGTGTACATGTAAATGTTACACCTTATGTTTATGGTGCTGGCAAAGGCAAATTTCGAATATAGATAAGTTTCACCCGATCATGGGAGATGATTTTTTCTATTTTTTTTTAACTTAGAGAACTCGATTAATTTTGAACAGCCAAAAAAAGATATTAGGAGTTCTATTTCTTGTTTAATGATCATCATTTTCATTAGTGATGATCAAAAACTTTACAAGAACTCTCTTTAAAATGGCACTGACTATCTCCATGACGCGTATATGGGACACATCTATTTAATTAAGGATCTTAATCTATTCAACTACTACACATGACCACTTGATGGATCCAAATGGATTTTCATAATTTGTGATGAATTAACCCATGTACAACAATAAGTCCAAAAATTAGTGACTCATCGACATTTGATTCTACCGTTAATGTCAATACATCATCCCCTAACCCAACACCAAATCTTGATTGCTTTGGTTTCATCTCTGCTACAACATTTCCTGCTTGGTCTAGTATCTTGCAACCCAATTTACCGTCCAGCCTTTCGATTGTATATAATGAATCATTTGAAGACCCCATTGAAACACAAACATTGTAATGAACTTTATTTGGAACTCTAAAAGGTTTTCTAACTTGAAACCATGGCTTCACTTGATCCTCCTTAGAGCAATAACTTCCACTATAACCTTCCCACCTTCCAAACATTCTCAATCTCTATGAAAACAAATCATTGAAAGAAAACCGTTAGTAATTCGCAACGGGAATTCCTAAAAGGCGTGGTACATGAAAAATCAAGAAATGGAAAACTAATAATCAAGTGTTTAATTAATTTACCTTTTTAAGAATGGTTGATAGAACATTTCCTTTAAGATCCATGAGATAAGCTTTGTTGCTACATTTCTTGTGGTAGTTGTCGATCCGGTATATGATTTCACCATTCGAATCAAAGACTGTACAACCGTTGCTATTCATTACTAGCGATTTCATCCATATTGTAAATACTTCCCTTTTTGAAGTTATACATGAAGAAGAAGATGATGATGAATATGAAGAGGTTGAGAGAGAGGCTTGAAATTGAGGATGTACTCTGGGAGCCATTAAAAAAAAAGTACAAGAAATTTGAAGTCCTTTTGGTTCTCTTTGGAAATGAGAAGTAAGAGAGGCTCAAGAGGTTTATAAATGCCAGGAATTTCGAAAGTTATTTAATTATGATTAACTATTTTAAATTAGTTTAATTAGTAAATAATAGGAATAAAATCATAAATGAGAATCGAATATTGGATTATTTTTTTTCATTCAAAATAATGATAATTAAAAACAGGGATTCTGATGTGTACACGGTGGTGCTATGCTCAAGGCATGATATCTAGATCGATCTAAGACTCTTAGTGAGTACTGTACAAGTACTTACTTAATATTAATTAATTTGTTTCTAAAATAATTTATTCAATATCAACTAATTAATTAATATACATTTCAGTTAGTAAAAACTAAAAAGGTTTTGGCCTGTTGTCTGACTCGATTGTGCGTGGAGGACTTCAATTGTACGTGGGGGGCTTATTCAAGGAACTTTCTTGGTTCAAACCTTTCAATTCTATAAATTAAAAAAAAAAAAAAAACGTTGCTAAATCTTTTTTTTCCTATTAATATAAATTAAGAAATTAAATAACATTACTACTCTCCCATTTCTAAGTTTGATTTTCATAGTGGCGTTTCATAGTTTTGTTCTTCTCTTAGAACCCAACTTTATCTAGTGTCTAATCAGTGCGACTCTAAATTTTCCTTTGAAGTTATTTTGTTCTCTTACCGATGAAATGGTTGGAAATGTAATAATAAAGTAATTAAACATTAATTATTTTCTTAATCCGCCAGCTGATTTCTAGAGGTTAGGAAACTGGACAGTCTAGCTGCTATATTATTTGTTGGGACCAAATCGCTTTCTATGATCTCATACAGGTAGGTGTAATCAAGGAACAAAGGTTCAGTTTAGACGAGCCATATGAAAAATGTGTTTCAAGCCGTATAAAAGCCTGCCCGTAACCCTACTACCCTAGAGCTAGATGCTATAAAGTGTAAGCACAAAGTTCTGGGAAAGGTGCATAAACTGGCTTATCTGAAAATGGGTATTTTGTATGGATCTTGTAAGTTGTGGTCCATTTAACTGGGGAGGATTCAATTCTGGAGCAGCAATATGGGTTATTTTTGAAGTGAAATACCATATGGTCCTAATAATAATATATTAGAGTGAGTTTGGTCCAGTTGACCTAGTAAACTGTCTGTTTGGTCATTTTTTTAAATAAATATTATTGTTTGGTCATAGAAATTATGGTTTGGTCCTAGGATTACGTCATGGATAATGTAATTGTCATATTGTAGTGGCAGAAATACCCTTTTGGGGCCACATATATACAAAAAATCAATAGAAAATATCTTATTCTCAGATTTACTTTCTCTCTCCTCTCTATTTTCAAATCTAGTTTTTCTCCTCCATTTTTTTTTTGCAGACGATGAACATGATGATTAATGATGAAGATTTGTGTGTTTTTCTTCTTTTTTGTTGCTGCTGGTGTTGTTGAATATGATGGAGACGATGAAGACGGAGAACATGATGATGAACGATGAAGATTTATGCGTTTTTCTTTTTTTCTTTTCTTGTTGCTAGGATTGTTGAAGATGGTGGAGACGATGAAGACGACGAAGATTTGTAATGGAGATGTTGTTGTTGAAGATGAAGATGAACTCGTGTTTTGCTGCTGATGAAGATGAAGATGAACAAAAATTAGGGTTTCTCTGATGATGAGTTGCGCGCTTTTTTTTTGTTGTTGTTGTTGCTAGTGTTGTTGAAGATGGTGGAGACGATGAAGATGACGAAGATTTGTGATGAAGATGATGCTGCTGCAGTTCATTCCAGAAATGAACTCTGGTTTATATAGGTTTTTATCAGGAGTTCATTCCAGAAATGAACTCTGGTTTATATAGGTTTTTATCAGGAGTTCATTTGACGAATGAACTCTGGTTTATATAGGTTTTTACCAGGAGTTCATTCCAGAAATGAACTCTGGTTTATATAGGTTTTTACCAGGAGTTCATTTGAAGAATGAACTTTAGTTTATATAGTTTTTATCAGGAGTTCATTCCAGAAATGAACTATGGTTTATATAGGTTTTTATCAGGAGTTCATTCCAGAAATGAACTCTGGTTTATATAGGTTTTTATCAAGAGTTCATTCCAGAAATGAACTGTTACAAAAAATAAGTTGGAATTAACACGGAAGGGTACTTTGGTCCATTTAATATTTTTAAATAATTATGGACCAAATGGAAAAGGTGATTTCTGAAAGGACTAAATAGACATGGGACCACCTAAAAAAGGACCAAACGATATTTTTCCCTTATTTTTGGAGGGAGCCTAACGATAGATCTTTGGAAGAGACAAAAACTAATTTGAATCTAAGATTGGATGGTAGAAAACTATTAGTCTCGACACGAAGGGACGGCTATCAAATATTCGCATTGCTAGAATAGGAGTATATTTCAACAAAATTAATTTGAACCTAAGATTGGAGGCTAGAAAACTGTATTCAAATCTCAAAATTGGCTTTTGAATCTACCTCTTGCAGATGTTTGTACATTCTTTCTTTTTGAACTGAACTTTCCATCCAATGATAAATAATGTCTGAAGGGATTTTTGAACTCTGTTTGAGTCCTGGAAAGTTCTTCTTCTTTTTTTACGAGAAGGAGGCGTACCTCAATCGTATTAAGATAGTGACCGGATAAACTACCGTAACTGTTACATAGTTATTTGTTACGATTAACAGAGTTACATAATGGCCGAGAAAAGACCAAATTTTAACCTGAATAACTGAGTATCGCTACCACCACTGATGACTTGGAAAGATGAAGAGTCCATTTCAATTAATGATGCCACTGTAAATAACAAATTTATTTAAATTTCTTTCATCACTCTCAAAGCATCACTTTGGCAACGCTCAGTCGAGTAATGAAAAAGGTACAGATTACATACAGTTACAATTTTCAGAAACTGAAAATCAAACTACATAGTTGCTTTAAACCAGTATACTATGAAGTCCAAATATGCACCATAAATAAAACATACCTCTATTGTGACTGTAGTTATATACTTTATCCAGGAAATCCATTAGTGTTGTCCCTGGTGGAAACCTAGTGAAGTATATCTGAGGCATGTGCTCAAGTACCTTCTCCAACTCGAGATCCACTATGGAGGGAGGAGGAAATCCACTTTAACTTGACTGTACACATGTTGTGGCATTTGGAATCCCTCAAGCCAAAACTAGTTTCCTCCCACATTTTTTATATCTGATGTTTCCTGTTGTAGTTCAGGTACCCCATTGACCTATCTGTAAGGAGCTCCCTTAGTTATTCCTTGCAAAATGCAGTTTTCTTCGGTTGATAAAAGCAATCCAACACAAGTTTTGCACTTCCGGTCAATGGAATATGAAGTGCTATAGTACTGCGTACCTTCTAAATGTTCTCATTAATGCCAGCATTAATGAATTGCTCTTCATACAGCCAACTGTATTAATATTCCTGTAGCGCCCCCAAAGCTAGCAGCTGACTAATTCAAGAGATTAACTAAATAAAAAGTTACTAAGGATTTAAAACATCTATTTAAACAATAAGAAAGAAGTTCTAAACAAAGATTAACCCGAATCTAAACCCTATCTAAAATAAATACAAGAACTCCTCTCAAATTATACATATACAATAATCAGTTGGTTTATAAATAGAATATACAACAAAATAACCATAGCCGAAGTTAACCAACTAACGGACTCAACTCCTCGAAGCTTCCACTACGCAACTATGATCTGTCTCTGAAACTAAAAGTGGGAATGGGTGAGCACATCTGATACATGTGTATCTTCCTCTTTCCGGGAACTAGTGATCCTCAAGAAGGATTGAGGATATAATTGTAATTTAAGGAAGGAATACTGATTTTTAGGAAGTATTCTTAGATAAGGAAATATTCCTAAACAAAGTAATATTCTTAGATAAAGAAATATACCTAGAAAAGGAATATTTCCTAGATAAGGTAATATTTCTAGATAAGGAAATATATACTTAAAAAAGGAATTATTCCTTGATAAGGAATATTCCTAGAACAAGGTAATATTCCTAGAAAAGGAAATATACCTAGAAAATGAATTACTCCTAGATAAGGAAATAAATTCCTAGAATGTTTTGGGAAACCGTTAAAGCTATAAATAGAGATGTTTAGCTCATAGCTAAGACAATCTAGAGAGTGTGGTTTGTGATACATACTCACCTAGATCAAAGAAAGGAGGTCTGTGAGACAAATCACCTAGAGATAAGTTTGTGAGACAATTAATTATTGTAAAAGCAAGCTTAGCAAATAGTTTAAGGTTGATCCACTGTTTAGAGAGATTGTGAGCGTAACAAAGAGAGAATTGTAATAGTTTTCTTGTTCATAATCTAGAGAAGATATATTTCTTCGAATTACTTTCTTGTGTTTTCTGTTTTCTAAGTCTTTTCGTCTATTATTATTCTGAATTCCGACTCTATAATAATAGTCACCAAGGTACAAAGATCATACGTATCAACATCATCCCTAAAAGGGGTGCCCAGTAGAAATAACATTTAACTTTCAAGTAACCACTGATATGATTTGGAAAACAATTCATGTTTTCTCAAAACATTAAAAGACAACCAATTCACAGAGATAAACAATCATGTATATGGAACTAACTCCTTATTCAAGCAATGGATATATTGAGTGTCGACCAATTCCTTACACACCCTATTAGTGTCGACCAATTCCTTACACACATATTACGCATAAAAGCTCGAAAGTAAGTAGATATAAATGAAGGAGCAGTATCCTATATACCACAGATTGAAATTCTTATTTCCAATCATACAAATGGAAATTTTCATTTTCCAAGCATACAAATGGAAATTCTTATTTCCCAAACAACTCATAAAAACAAACAAAGCATTACAATTCCTTTCCAAGTAATGGAAAGATTATAAGAATCAACAGTACTTTCCTATTTAAAATAAAACAATGCATGGAATAGACAATCAGGCAATGCATGAATTTGTTAAACATAAACTTCTGTAAAAGAAAACAACAATAATCACAAAAGAGTTAAATGTAAATTCCCACCTCTTTTGATGACAAGCCACGCCTACCTCGAGATCCACGATCCACTAGTTCATCCTTTGAATCGATCGTTGTTAATAAAGACTAACTGTTAATCATACAAGAACTCTAAGAATTTAGCCAAAATGGCTCACACAAGAATCATACAAGTCTATCTAATGGTTCTAAGCCCATTATGGATTTATAGCTTTTCATTCTCTATCTTTAGCATGGATAAGGTTTACTAATCCAATTAGGTTGGTTCTATAGTCCATTAGCTAAGTCTTATGAATATCTACAACTTTGTAGAAGGAACCAAATGCTAATTCGGAACACAAGAGGTCCACAACATCAATTTAGGAAAATAGGGTTCACCCTAGTCAACTAAAAGCCGCTAACAGTCAAACTGACTGTCAAAGGTCAACAAACAGTCAACATCTAGGTCCAAGTCAAAGGTAAGTCAATTGATCAGTCAATGGTCAAGGTCGGGTCAACTGAGTCAACTTAGGTCAAAACAGGTAACTCAGTGAGTCAATACAGTTTAACTCAGACAGATGGTCTGATTCAGGTAAGTCAGCTACACTGACTGGAATGACTAACATGCATACTTCTATTGCAGACAAACTTCAACTCTATTTCTCACATTCTCATTTTCTTGTTTAACATTTCAACTTCAATTCAAATACAAAAAAACTTTGAATTTCATTTACAAACAACAACTTTGATTACCTGCAATAGTAGTTGCAAGCTTCCACTGAAGAGGTTCAACTCAACATTATCATCTAACCTCTATTCCTAAAACTCAGTCACATAATATCTCATTCCACTTTTTCAGTCAAAACCTCTGTGACTTCTCTACAACTCAACTCTTCCCTGAAACAGAATCTAAGTTCCTGCACTACAGCCCAACTGCAGCACAATCTAACTGACCAGTTCAATTCAACACTTTCTTCTTCCATTTCAGCTATAACTGACCAGTTCAACAACACCATCACACAACTAAATCCAATCTCTATTATCTTAATTCCGCCAACACAAAACAACTCCAATACAAAGCTTTGTAACTCATAAACCACCACCACCTGTAGTTGCATCTCAACATCATCAACTCAACCCATTCAAACAAACAACACCATCAGTTCACTCTATCTTGACCTAAACTACAACCACAGCTCATACCACACACATACCACCACAAAGAATTCAACCATTCCCTGCAGTTGTTGTTCACAATTCAACAACATCTTCATATCCACAATTAGCGTTGACGAGCTTGCGGGTCTTTACAATTCCTATCGGATCCTGACATCATTCCTGATAGGAGTCTTAGTGATATTTGTTCAAGGGTTATTTTCCGGCAAGAAACTTCTCCTACGGCTCTATCAAAAACAAACCATCCACGACCCAAATTCATAACCCATTGATTCTTTCAGTGAGTTTTCATCCACTAGAGAAGAAATTTAAACCAAATAAACATCAACTCCTCGGTATTGTGTCAAGTTAGTTTTCTCCTCCAAGACTGTCATTAAGCATATTTAGTGAGACTAACCTTGAAATATTAGTTCTCATTTGGGAAAGGTGGAAGCAGCAATTCCAAGTTACGAGCAGCAGCATCTGTGGAAACAGTTGCAGAATCCTCAACCAATTGTTGCACGATAACAGAATTAGGGAATCAAGAATTTCTGGCTGAACAGATTCTGCTAATTCTCCATACAATTGAGTTACAAGCAGTCCACGCTTCTCCTATGTGTTATTAATTTGTTCCTAACGCTGAGGAAACAGTTTTGATTCTGTTCTCACCAACAACAGATCCAATCATAGAAAATTGTCTCCGAATAATGCTGAAAATTATACATCCACTAGTTACCCATTCTTTATAAAGAGGCCCGGCACATTGAGAACATTTAACACAGTTCTATTTCTGGTTTCTCAATCTTTGCCATAAGATCACTTCCTTAATTTTTTTTATCACAAGATTTGTAGTCTATAGTTATCAAGGGATCATAATCCCTCCCACTTGGCCACTGCAGCTTTAAGGTTTCTTCAGTTTATTTCTTTTCGTTATTTGAATAAAATGCTGACATCCTAGTTTCAGAACTCCCACTGCTTCCGCTCATAATAACACACTTGAGTGAGGCAAAACAAAGGATTATATTTCTTCGTTCCTTTACCCAGAACTCATTCAGAATCTTTGGAAACGAAATTTTGTAGGATTTTGAGGAAAGATTAGATATAGATTTGTAAATCTTATCCATACGACTAGAAGCAAGTTCTGTAACACTGGATCATAAAGGAGATAATACCACCGCTTCTACTGCTCATGAAGAGGAAATCGTCAAGAGAACCAGACTGCATTTGAACTGGAAATGCATAGTGTACATCATAATGCAGCAACAACTCCTTGTATCTGAATACCCAATTGACATGATACACATGCTGGGCTCAAGTCATCATTAATACTCCCCTCAAGGACAAGACTAAGCTCTTTCGCTAAGAGGGTTTCAAATAGGCTCTTACCCTTGAGATCAAGTCCATATGCAACCCTCAATTTCCAGTGGATGTCATCTCAAGACTACAGACAATTAGAGCCTCGGTAAAGTCATGGCCTGAAGATATCAACCTTACTGTAAGCAACTCTTGATTCAACTCCTTTAGTTATGTATATGCAACTTCATAGAAACTAAACCAAAAGGATTCTATATACACCCTAGAAAAAGAATATGAAAAACTAGGGGAAATAGAAGTAGATGTTGGAATTTCAGCTTCATAATCATCAATCATTAAACTTAAATATGATTATATAGTAATCTTTATGCTGAAAACAGTATAAACCCTAGTAATTAACATACTCATAAATCTAAGAAAAACACCATGTAAATACCTTACTGTGCAATCAAGTCCCTCAATTAACTAACTAAACATGATCATAAACAGTAGCATAACAGCTAGATGCACAATGCTATACAAGTTTAGAAGTAAGGAAACATATCATCTTGAATCCAAAATTTGTTCAATAACTTAGCTTCTACTTCTATTTCCTCTTGCTTGATTAATGGCAAATCATAAAGTTCTGGATATAAATTAAAAAAGGCTATAAGAGGGATTCGTCATTCCTTAAGTAGTTGTGTGTCATCCAACCTGTCCATCATTAGTTGGATGACACCTCACTAGGTCAGTCATGCTTAGTCAACATGACCCCTAAGATATCCTTAAGCTAACCTTAATTCATTGATTTAACTCTAATATTTCCTTAATCTTGTTTAGTTTAGAACTAATCATAGATTAACTTAGGCTAAGCCTGATTTGTTGATAAACCAGCAGAAAGTCTAACACCAAACAATTCTCATGCGTATTCAGTAATCCATGACTTGCCTCATGACCCAAGTTTATTTCAGGACCCATTAATTGTTTCGTGACCTAAAAGGAGTCATGTAGGCCAAAAATACGTATCATGGCTCAAATATTTTTGTGGGACGCTAAATCTACACTGTGATATGGTTGGGACACACCTCTCTCTGTCTTTCCTCTTCTGTATAACTGTTTACCCAAAAATATTATCCTAATTTTTTGTCCGTATCTTTGTTCAATATTATTTCTGTTTAATGTAAATTTACTCGGTTTTGGATATCAGATTTCAGATTCACCGAGCAAATTTAGAAAATAGTAGTCTGTTGTTTTATTTTTAATAAAAACATTGTGTTCTTGTAATATTTAGGTTTTAGATTATTTTTTTATTTTTTTATTGTTTGATTTCAATAAATTTTATTAACGGCTATGACATGTCATATGTTATTTCATTACATACAGCGGTTTATTATTTCCCTCGGGGGCTTCCTAATGTGATTCTATGATAAATCAATATACGGATTTGTTATGACAAAGTTTTTTTTTTCAAATATTTTCTCAACAAATCTCATCAATCCGGCCAAATTAGTGGAAGGAAAAACAGATAAAATATGTTAGGTTGGATGAAATCTCATTTTGTTATTCATTTGGAAGATTGTTCAGGAACTTCCGTTACAAAATCCGAATATCAAACGGATTTTGATACAACTTCTTCTCTGATGGGTGAGACAAGGGCATGTGACTTGGAAATTAAATTTAAGAAAAGTCTTATTCTTACTGAGGTGAATGCAATCAATGGTCAACAAGCCGGTTTGGGGAATTATCAAGATATCCTTTGGAGCATCATATTTCTCACTTATAGGATCAAGGTATCTGTTAGTCTCTTCCATATTATGTGGTTTTATGTAATCTCAGAAAATGTAAATCACATTGTACGCTTGTTGTGTCAATATGCAGTGTATCACGATCAAACAGAAGGATGTGTCTATCTCAGAAAATATAAATCGCATTGCACGCTTATTGTGTTAATATGCAATATATCATGATCAAACAGAAGGGTGTGTTATTTACCACCTCTTCTGTATAATCTTTCGAATCTCAATTTGAATTTCGTAGTGCTAAATTTATTTTAGGGGCTCTTCAAAGCCCTCCTTCCTACGTTAAAAGAAATCTACACTGCGATCCAAAAATTGTCATATGACCTAACATTTGCCTTGCGAGTCTGGGCCGTTTCAAATATAAGCTTTTGTCATTTTGATTCTGATACCGGAATCAAGTAGTGCTAGTTTGATTCTAACTAGTACAATTTACCTTTTTTTTCCTTTATTATTGGATAAAATATCAACATAATGAATTAAACAATCGATAAAGAGTATCTCGATAGAGATTTACATTTCAAGAACAGTGCTCTCATCCCTGTGATGAAATTCATCAACATCTTTTTTTTTTTTCTCCCAACATATACTAAATATGTTTTTGTTTCACATTTTATGATGGATTAAACAGTATATAACCACAAGGCTCATTATAAACGACAGATCAACATTTTCTTCTACCATTAATGTCATCACATCTTCTCCTAACGTGATTCCCGACACCGATTGCTTTTGCTTTACCTCGGCGACAAGTTCTTCCGCTTCGTTTATAATCTTAAAAGCCGTTGCATTTCCGGCGATCTTGTAACTGTTCTCTAAGTCAATGTTGTTTCCATCCTTAATCAACAACACTTCACAATGATCTCCCTTGAAAAGTCTAGGGTTTTTCACTTGAAACCATGGCTTATTGATCCGTCCTTCGAGTTCTGTTGATTTGTAACCTTCCCAAAACTTTATAACACTAAGTTTCTGCGACGAAAAATATAAACCATGTAACAAAAAGTAAAACACGATGTAACATTTGTATCATCTGCAATAATTCATAAGGAAAAAGATTTTTAATAAATATATCAACTAACCTTCTTGAGAATGGTAACCAAAACATTGCCATGAACATCCATGAGATAAAATTCATTTTTCAACTTTTGATCGTAGTTATCAATACGATAAACGATATTTCCGCTCGAGTCGTACACTGTACACCCATTGCCATTAAACACTAATGATTTCATCCATACCGTAAGAGTTCGCCGTGTTGATGTAACGAAACAAGAAGATGATGATGAAGAAGAAGATGTTGAATTCTTCTCCATAAACATGTCTGCCAATAGTTAGAAATTAAGCAATGAGCTTTAAGAACTTGACATAAAGAAGGTTAGTTATAGCTGCAGCCAGCAGTTTCAATAATTGGTACAAGAATATTAGTTATGGCTTAATTTTGTGAGATTTTTCTTTTTCAAATTTAATATGATGGAAATAAATTAATGCTATGAATATTGATTCACGTTTAAAGCGCTGAATTTTGATTCTTTCGTATAAATTTTGTTAATACCCATTTGATTGTACTAATTCAAGTACAGATTTGATTATACTTATTCAAATCGTGCTTAGCGTATTCTTAAATATAGTTAATATTTAAGGATCGCAACTTGTTTAATAATTATATGAATACGACATAATTTGACTGCAATTCATGTCGTTAGTCTTATTCTGTTCACATCTGGTTTGGTCGTCGAGAAGAGGTAAACTGTGTTTAAGATTTAAATACATCGATCTACTTTTATTTTCAACTCTCTTAATCACCAAAGTAATTAGAAACAATTGAATAACAAATATAAAATTGGAAAAAATAACTAGTTCAATTATTACGTAGTTGATGTTGTTGGAGGCCATAACTAGAGCTACCAATTAGCCTGAGTTAACAAGGTTTGTGTTTAAACGCCTATCCAAGTCAAATAGATGGAAGCTCCTCAATATTTCAGCACCGGTAGGAGGATCTTCAAAGACGGAACATATTTTACGTAAGTGTACGTAGCTGGACTCATCCTGCTGTTAATTCTTGGGAATCTTACTATGTAAATAGATGAATATTTTTAGTTTTCTACGACATCTCATATAATGATATAAACTCTTTTTAGATAACGAAATAAAATTCCGTCCATCCATCTTAAGAGATCAAAATGTTCACATTATTTTTCTTTTGTAGACTCAAGGTTTAGTTGATCCAACAAATTTAGTCATGTAAGAATACAATAACAGTAAAATTAACTGTTGAACACTTTTTACATTTTCAACTCTTGGTTGCATGAAATTGACATTGCAAAAAAAATAAAATAAATCTGGTTTAATCTGTATGATGCCATGGTGGCAGTGCAATGTGATGAACCCATTGTACTTAAAGCCTATGAGTTTACAGTAGGGTGGTATACAATGGGTCCGATTGGGAAAGCCCATATTTATTCATGGTATCCATACCACTTAAGAAGGCCCAAAAGCAGGAGATGAAAATGCACAAAATGTTGTACAATTCATATTAATGGGAAACAGTCTATGTGCCACACTGCCATGCAGCATAAGGTTAGAAAATGTACAAAATGATGAGTGAGCTTTCATGTTAATATATACGAAGAAAACACAGTTTTAATGTTAAAACACCGTCTTTATAAGAAAATTGTGAAACATTACCCTCTCTTTTAAGGGATGGATGGACATAATTATGTTGAGGAAGGATCCCTTCACACTTTTATTATCACACTATCTCACACGTTAGACGTCATTTTTGTGAATAAAAACCAAACCGTAATGATTTGAAGCTAATATTTTGAGGATATGTTCCTCTTGCCAAGTTCTACATGCCTACCAAAAATGAGCACATTCCGAAATATAAAACCTCATAATCTATCGGTCTTAATTTCGACGGCCAGAAATCCGTTGATTTTCAATGGCTCATTTTCAAAGTAGTAGATGATGGTGTTACACGTTTCGGAATACGCTCATTTACGGTAGGAACGTAGAGCTATGTAATGGTAACATATCCCCAAAATATTAGCTTCAAATCCGTTACGGTTTGATTTTTATTCGCAAAAATAACTTTTAATGTGTGAGATAGTGAAATAATAGAAGTGTGAGGGGATCCCTTTTTATTCAAAAAGCTTCAAATCCCTTTTTATTCGCAAAAATATCTTCTTTTTATTTATTTATTTAATAGAAATGGAAGATTATGAGCTATAGACTAGTAGAATATCAAAAGTTAGAAAATCTACAAGGGGTAAGGTAAAGTTAAAAGAGAAAAGAAAAGTCACAAAAGCAGGGAAAAAAAAATCCCAATCTAAAATCGAACGCGAAAACACTACACCATTTTTAAGGATTAGCAACGGCCCCTGGATGTTGCTAACTGGGGTCGCAACGGCAGATCTCTGTTGCAAAACAGAGTGTTAGAGTTTTTTGCAACGGCATAAACTCCGTTGCGACTCTTGGTCAGCAACGGGGATTCGCAACGGGGATTCGCAACGGCTGTTGCTAGTTCCAGGAATACCCCTACCCGGAACTAAATGCTATTGGCTCTGGTTCTAATTATTGGTTCTGGTTCTAATTTAGCAACAGAAAAAGCGACGTTGCTAATGTTTTGCAACAGGAAAAAAAAAGGTCTGGTCTCATTGACCTGGTCAAAATCCATTTCTCCCCACATTTAACCCCCTGCAGTTACCCAGTTACCCATATTCATCATTCCACAGATATACAAACTATATCATTCATTCAATGGACAGACACAGATATACAAACTATGACACATTCATTCAATTTCATTTCCACATTCACCATTATGAAAAAAATGAATCTTCAATTGAAGTTAACAAGAAGTATTGAGTATTTGATACAAATGGATACTATCACAGCAAACTATGTCATTCATTCAATGGACATACACAGAAACATACTTAGTTCCTAAGTTCAGTTCATACAAGTTACGAAATTCCTAAGTCCTTCTAACTTAAATCACTATAATGAGATACTACATTAACTTACAAATCTTGCAGCTGTTAAGGGACCTAATGGCTGCTGCTTTGTTCTCCAACCTTACAGAGCATCATTCAATTAACCTGCGAACAAAGCATCCTAAATTCTTACAATCAGATATCCAGTATATATGCTTATAAAGATTGAGCCGAAGACTAATAGGCTACATACACTCAATTAATGAAACAGAAACATGTATGCCTAGTTTTCCTAAAACCCACAAACATCCCTCTCACTACTTATATGGTTCTGTTACTATTGCTATCAAACTTTTGGTGCAAGTCCATACAACAAGCATAATGTCCTACCTGTTGGCGAGTTCAAATTCTGTTGAACTGTATTTTCCATGGTATATTCAAGAGATGTCCAGTTGATTGCTTCAGCTTTAGCAAGGCGCATTTCAATTTTAGTTGACATGACTTCATAGGATGATCATTGGACTCGTTGATTGATGAACGGTCTTCCACTTCCTAAAAGAAAAGATATTGGTACAAATTCAGCAATAATAAATCATTCAAATAATTTCTCCAAGTTTCATAAGAAGCGGGTGACAAAGCAAAAAAGGATAAAAGATGTTTCACTAATCCAAAAATTTGGTGATAGTCATCATATTCTCTTGCTTACGGTCCACATCCACAAGTATCATTAGGGCATTCATTAAATAAAAGGAAGGCATTCAAATTAGTTAAAAGTTACACAAGAAGACACATGAATATCATTTCACAACAATAGTTGGCTCACAACAGAATCGATGCAATTGATTTATTTTTTCAATAACTGCAAACGATATCGGTTTTCTTTGTGCTAGATGCATTTACTGGAAAATAAATGATACTGACCGATAATATTCAACACTGGTGAGATATTTTCTTCAAAGAAAGTTGTAACAAGGCTAGGGATGATTAAGCAATGTTTCCGAAAAGTAATGAAACAAGGGCTACGGAGCTAAAGTTTGTACTAATAATAGTCAAAAGAGGTGATGAGAGATTCAAATTTGTGAGGGCTAAAAATTTCTAACAAGGAACATAAGTGCAATACTGAGTCCAGTACATCAATCAAGTAACAATTCCATGCGCATTTATCAGATGTGTAAGTAAAAGATGCAAGAAATGACTCACATTGACGAGACATTCCGTGCTTGTCTTGAAACTAAAGAATTTGCCAGGACAAATGATCCTACCCCGAGATCCATCTGTTGAAGACAAAAACAAGAGTGGGAATTCCCCAATTCCTAAGATTAGTTTCGCGATGTATGTTAACTAATCAAGAATGGCATTAAGTAACAAACCAGTTCAGATGCTAGAATATTACAATGTCACAGAGAATTACAGAAAATTATAGCACCTCTACAACAGCCAAATGTTGTCAAATTTGAGATGAACTTGTTGTGCTTCTCAAGAACAATCAAATTAAACTATTATTCCATTAAGTGATTATCCATTGAAATTGTTTGCAACTATTGGGAGTAAAAAGGGACAAGATATTTACGGAACAAGCAAGAAGGAGCTTACAAGTCCAGTACATTAAGTCAGTCTTAGCATATCGCCGAGGATATATTGTGAAATCCACAGCCAAGATGCACAAGCACGTAACAATCATCTACAGTGTAACCACATCATTCCTTGTGAGAAAAAGTAGGACTTGAAAAGCACGAAATAATGTAAAAAACTAATATATTAACATCAGAACTAGAATGCATACCATGGAAACTCTATATGCTGAAACATTTGCCCTAACGGAATATGCAAGGTCAGATCCTGTTTCTGAATATGAACCTGATCTAGATAAGACGTATAGAAAGAAATGTAAAGGTCTCCTCTCACTGAACAAACTCCAACACTCTAAAGTTCTGTGAGCAACAAATTCAACTGAAAGAAGAGTTTGAACAACAATATGATCCATACTTTTACCTTTTGTCTCCAATGCAGAAGAGCAACAACAATATCAAGCAAATCGCACATATATTTGTCCATTCTGCTAGAACCTGGCATGAATATAGATTCATAAAAAGATGTATAAATGATAAAGAATTACACTCCAAGCAATAGTTCAAAAGTGCACTCACAGTGAGAAAAATAAGGGTTGGAAGAACAATAAATAAGAAATCCATAACCAGCATATTGAACTTGTACATTGATTATGTGAATTTGAAAATTTTGATTGAATGGTGAAATATGTCTTCTAGGTATATGAAATCGTAAATTGATTCCAGTAGAATTTCATTGTAATTTTAGTTTCAATTTAGTGCAATTTGAGTTTTGAATCAGAATTATTCAGCCAGTCAGAATGGCGGCAATGGGTCAGCCAGATTTGATTTTTATTTGATTTTAATAAAATTATATCTACGACGTAAACCAGGTGTCCTACCTAGCGACGGCTAGAAAGTATCGTAAATCTGAGTCAACTTGAAAGTGTCTTTTCAGCAAAAGACACTGAATCTACGGCACTTTCAGCAGCAACTCTAAAGTGCCGTATTAGTCAGTAATACGACACTTTACGACTATCATAAATCGGATTTTTTCCACTAGTGAATGGGTGAGCACAACAACGTTTTGGATAGTTGCTTGGGAGCTGGTGGAGTTTCCTAAGGTTAAGAAGACGGTTGGGTGTGTTTGGGTTTTTACATTTTTTGAAGGATGATTTCCAGATATTGTTTGGAACAGTTACATACTGGTATACGTTTTGGGGGTAAGGTTGACTAAAGGATATGCACAAGACAGAGTGTGATTGTTATGAAGTTTTTCCTCCGTGGTTAATCACATTTCTATCCAAGTCCTGTTAGTTTTAGTGTGGCGGTTTGACTTAGTCGACGAAGTTGAAACTCCATTCTTGCCTGGAGATTTGGTGGAAGACATTAAGTTGTCACAACCCATTTGGTTTCAGGTTGGTGGTTTAGTCTGGAAGTTTGGTATGTAAGCTTTTGTGAGTCTCTAGTTCGTTTGATCACTAAGTTACTGATTTGTGAAGCTTGACATGTTTGGTAACTTATTGTCTCGTTACTCATTTCGGGGATATGCTCATGGCAAAGAGCAAGTTCAGTTTTATTGCTTTAAGAAGCAATTGAGTTTGGAGTTTTGAGATGAAGGAGTTTGAATATGCATTTATGCAGAAGTTTGGACGAAATTTGTTGACTTTGGTCGTTTGAGGGGTTAAGTTAGTACTTGATCCAATTTGCTCGCCGTTGAGGTCTTTTCAGGCGCTGAGGCGATTGTCGTGGTTTGAAGATCGGCTCAGATTAGTGGAATCTTTACCGAGGTGGATATTTGTTGTAACATCGACAAGGTGGAGATTGTTGAGAATTGTCGGTGTTTAAGGGAAGATTCCTGAAAGTTCGGAACACACTAGAAATCTCTAGTGTAGAGAAACATAAGGTTTCCTAGTTTAGGTTGATTTCCGTATTTGGATAGGTTACCTAAATAACATTAGGTTTCCTAGTTGGTTTGTGTTTCCTTTTCCAAGGAGACTAATACTTGGGAATCAAGTAATGAATACAATATCAGGAGGCTTATATGGTGATTCTTAGACATGGAATTTTAGAGGTTTTCTAGAGAATTAGAGAATACACAATGTAGTTCTCTAAGATTTCTAGGGATTCCATCCCACCTCTTGGGGTGGAGTTTAGAGAAGAGAGAGACCATTCTCGGGTGTTGTAATATATACCGTTGGTGTTGAAAGAGTACATCGTTATGGTTCTATGAAGATGTGGAAGACATCGTTTAGTGAAGAGAAGATCGCTTGTTCGTTGATGGTGAAAAAGACATCGTTGGTGTTGGAAGTGACATCGTTTAGAAGGAGATCATCTCGTTATGTGAGATAAGTATTATCTTGTTTGGTTAGACATTATTTGGTTTTATGGAGCATTTTGTCCAAGAGAGTTATTTTAGGGTTTATGATAAACACAATGTTGGATCATAGTTTGTTGATTGATTCGTCAATCGTTAAGTGTGTAATTCTCTATTTAGTGGTTCCATAATAATGAAGAAGTCGTAAACGTTTTGGTGGATATAGGCATATTGTCGAACCACGTTAAGTCTTGTTTGCTTTACTTATTGCTTCTAATGTGTGTTTGCATCGTTTATCTTTCATTTTATGTCGATCCAAAGATCTAGTTTCTTGTGGGTTAGTTCTTGTTGGATCTTCCCAACAAGTGGTGCGGTTAGTTAGTTTGGATATCTCCCACAACAACGTTGTGGTAAGGAAACTTCGAAAAAGTTATCTTTCGCGAGAACAAGACTATAGAGATTTTAAGATGAATAAGCTACTATCCTTGAACACTTCCACAATGAATGAACGACAACTTGCTTTATGGACTAGGAAAATGGATAAGGTAGAGCAACAACCTGTCCAGACTGAGAATTAAGAAGACGATGCCGAAGCCGATGTTGATGCCTCGAAGAAGACAAAGCCGAAGCCGATGTTGATGCCTCATAGTTTGTTGATTTATTCGTCAATCATTGAGTGTAATTCTCTATTTAGTGGTTCCACAATAAAGAAAAAGTCATAGCCGTTTTGTGGATGTAGGCATATTGCCGAACCACGTTAAATCTTGTGTGCTTTACCTATTGTTTCGTTTGAGTTTTCATCTTGTTATCTATCATTATACGTCGATCCGAAGATCTAGTGTCTTATCGGTTAATCTGAGTTGGATTTACCTAACAAGTGGTTCGGTTAGTTGGTATTTTCCATAACATACTGCACATCTCTTATCATTCATCCATGTTTGAAAGAATTTAAATGGTTTCCAAAGCTTTGGTTGATTATAGTCAGTAATGAGAATAATAGGACGTTGATCACTACCCATTTGATTCAGATGAAGAACCTTTGAAGAAGGAAAAGAAGAGTTCCAACCTGCATTGCCTAATGCTAAATCAATTTTTGATCTTTTTTGGCCTGTCCCAAAATTATTATTAGTCCACGTATGCTCATGACCTATGAAACTCAAATCCTCTAAACCAATATCCTGAAGCATTGAATTAATCAAGCCATCATAAGAAGAAGAAGTAGAAGCATTACCCTTAGAGAGATGAATATTGAGATCACCTATTAAGCACCAAGGACTAGTCACATTCTTTCCCGTTTCATTGATGAAATCCCATTGTTCTTTTTTCTTCTGACCCTTTCCATACCCATACATACATGATAAAAGCCACTAGGTTGGCTTGGATCATCTTGAATAAGCAAATGGAACATATTGTTTTCAGTGCCTAAAACCTCACAAGAGAAGCCATTCTTCCACATTATAGTAAGACCACCAGATACTCCAACAAAAGATATGTATCTAACATTAGGAAATTGATAAAGAGTAACAAGAGATTTCATTTTATCTTAATGAAGTTTGGTTTCACATAAGAAGATAATATCGGGATTTTGAGTTCTTATTAGATCTCTAATGTGATCTCTAGTAGTAACTGTTTTAAGACCCTGGACATTCCATGAGATAACCTTCATTGTAAATATATAAATGTTAGGGAAATGATACTCTAAAAAAGTCCAGATGGAAGGAGAAGCCTTACTATGAAACTTAACTCTATTTTTAAAATAATTTCCTATGCAAGATATGATCAAGGGTTTAAATGCACTGTAATTAGATTCCGGCACTGTGCAATTAATACTACTAGGGTTTAAAACAATATTTAATGAAGAAACCCTAATATGAAATATGTGGTGACTAATATAACCTTTTGACAGAGATTGACTAATTGAGAGTATGCAATCAAATTGATGAGAAATATACTCAAATTTAAAAAGTAATGAGTACTTGAGATTACCTAAGTCTTCAAATCAGTGTTGTCAGTTTGAATATCTCTAGAAGTGACCCTGAGAGTAGTCTGAGCGACTGTGTTGATGTTTGTGTTGATGTTCTGTGGAATGATGTTAACAGCTATAGGGTCATCTAAGACAGTTTCCTCTACTCGAATTCTTTTACCAAGTCTCTGATCTGAGCTATCCACATTTGCGTTAGGAAAAAAAATACAAATTAATAGCTTCTCCATCTTTAGGCGCAACAAAAATAGCAGACTTAACATATTTTTTTAGTATTCTTCTTAGGGGCTGGTGCATCCTGAGCTGCACTTGTAGATATGATCTTTCTGATGTTGGTAACTTTCACAAAGAAGTACGGCTTTTCATGTGCTTTCAAGAGATAATTAGCCGCATCTTTACATGCACCCTTATTATGATTAATGACATAGCACTCTATACATACAATACTAGGTTGGCTTTCATAAAAAAATTTTTGCCATCGACTAACACCTGCATTAGTGACACATTTCACTCCTCTTCTAAGAGGCATGAAGAGATCAACATTAACACATACTTTAACAGGATCACTTCCATTTGGAATGGCATCCTTAGGTACGATCCCTGTGATCTTACCCATTACTTCCCCCATCTTAGTTACAGAAGAAGCATTCGTATTCTCACGTAAAAGGTATATGAGTTGGATCCAATATTGTTGAAACCCCCAATGTTTTTCAGTGTAAATCATACCTGTGATATAGTCATGGACCACTAAAAGTTGTTTGTTACAAGGTCTTTCCTCAATAACTGAGTTTAGCAGATTCATTTATTAAACTTGAAAAGCATAATATTTGGCTCAAACTCTACAATCTTCATATATTCTTGATGTGAATCCTATCCATTTCTGTACGGTTTGATAACTCATTCTCCCTTCTATAATGATTTTCCCAATAACAGTAGCCTCCCAATTAGTATCCTCTTCTTCTGTGTTGTTATTATTTTGCTGACAAACAACAACTTGAGTAGAGTCACCAAGATCCAAAGTTGCTTGCTTGGAATTTTTAACTAAATCCACCACTTGACTAGAACTTCCTTCTTCCATTTTGAGAGAAAAGGTATAAAAAAATTGGTTTGAAGATTTGTTAACGAAGAGTTTATGTAGATATAATCAAAAGAATTTTGAGAATATACGGGTATTAACTTTGTGAATAATCCTTAAATATAAATCAGGGAACTATTAGATATGTTAATATTTTTGGATTGATAAGCTGAACAACTGTTAATTGACCATAACAGAATGAAAAGAGAGGTAACTTTCCTTTTATATCTGAAATGAGGATTTTTGATTTTTTTTGAATTGGCGGAAAAACTGGATGAGATTGACATTTGACTTGACGATCTAAATCGGAATAGTAACTCAGTCCACAGAACTTTGAAGAAACCTTGAACATCAACACAAGCCACAGAAGGAAGCAAAAGCTTAAAGACGTACTCTACAAACGCTACAATCACAACATACGTTAAGGCAAACGCCATTGGAGATAATTCAAACTGCAAACACATCCTGGAGAAACCAATAAAGTTAGAAACTCATTAAGAAAAAAATCTAAAAGTTCAGATTTTTTTTTTTAAAACTACCAAACTATTTTAAATAGAGTAAAATTAAACAAAGAAAATGATAGTTAAAGACATGAAAGCATCAAGATCAGAATGTAGAAGAAGAGAAAATCATGAAAGCAGGTAAAAAAGAAAACGGAGTCAATTGGCTTTGAGTTGGAATATACAAATTTTTGTATTGAAAGATTGTTTATGGACACAAGGATTTTTTTGGTGCGTCCATGCTTTCCGCTAGTGACACGATTTACCTAATTATATATCCAATTAAGTTTCAACATGAACCAATTTCTTTTTTTTAAGCACCTAAATTTAATGTAGGCTAAAACTGAGAATTTCCATGACCGCATATATTTTGCATGTTGAACCAAAATTTACACGGACAATTTAATTGCCTCATGACCCGTTGTATCTCATAATTCGTCACACTGATGTAAAATCTGCAGCAGACTTGCCCAAAAAATGCTCCGTGCGTCAAAATTTATGTAATTCAAAATCGAACCCTTTGATATTATGAGTCTGTGACCCAAAATCTGCCTCTTAGTCCAAAGTATGCCTCCCATCCAAAATATTTCTTTGATCGGAGATTAGAAGTGTTGACCCGAAATCTGCGACAATGATCAGAAATCTTCCTTGTAACCAAAATTTTCTGAAGATTCAAAAATATCGAATTTATCTAATAACTCAGATGCCCGGTTAACTAAAATCGGCATCAGGACATGAAATCCATAATATAACCCAAAAATTGTTCGTGTGATCCAAAAAAATTCCAGTAGTCTATACCTTATCTTGTCACGACTCAAATTTACCCTGCGACCCAGTATTTGCCTTGTGACCCAGAATTAGTCATGTGGGACAAACTGCGTGTCATGGCTCATATACCTTGGCGCAACCCAAAATCGACGTTGTGATCCAAAATTAGTATTACGGCCTATCATCTACCTCATGAGTCTGCCCCAGTTCTTGATATTTTGATTCTATATCCGGAATCAAGTAGTGGTAGTTTTGATTCTAACTTGAGATAATGGTGTCCCTCTAATGTTGTCTAAATCAATAAGGTTAGTTTCAATTAGTAAAATATGAGGTTGTCAATACACGAAATCTTTAAACGATAATAAATTTTGGTACAATTTACTTGTTTTCTTTCTTTTTTGATAAGAAAAAATGAATTTAACAATGGGATTAAACAATTGATAAAGGATATCTCGATAGAGAATTACATTTCAAGAACAGTGAAATGCTTATTCTCTGTCATCCCTGTGATGAAGAAATTCATCAACATCTTATAAGTTCTCACAAGATATACCGAATATGTTTTTGTTTCACATTTTATGATGGATTAAACAGTATATTACCACAAGGCTCATTATAAATGAAAGATCAACATTGGCTTCTACCATTAATGTCATCACATCTTCTAAAGTGATTCCAAACACCAATTGCTTTTTTTTTTTTTAAGCATGCAATTTTATTAAATAAGATTAAGTTACAATTTGACGTGGGTATGTGGTACCCACGGAGTCATGGTAGATAATTTGACTAATAAAAACTGGGATTGCCTGTTCCCAAATTTTGGTTGATAAATTCCCCAATTGACTTCCATCCGTCGCATGATTGGCCAAGCCATCTACTGCCTGATTTCCTTCTCTGTAATTGTGTCCGATTGCAGCTTGCGGGATCTGTCGCATTCTCTTCTTTATTTTGTCAATCATCCGTGAGATGCGCCAAGGGGGAGGAGTAGAGGATGTGATGAATCACAGAAGGTTTTCTGAATCCGTTTCGAAGAGAACATTTGGCCATTGCCTTTCTGTTGCAGTTCTTGATGCCAAAAGCAGAGCCCAAGTTTCTGCAGTTAAGGAAGTCGTAATTCCTGAAGGTTGAGCAAAAGCCATTATAGTTCGTGTGTCTAAGTCTAATCCCTCTTGTTGGGTTGATGTATCCATGAGGTGTACCATTTATGTTGATGGAATATGTAACGGTTGTGACACATAACATAATATAGTCTACAAAGGTTGATGGAAATCCAAGTTTGGTGAATGCAATTTTGATGAATCCCCAATCTAAGCTGTCGTAGGCTTTCTGTATATCCAGTTTCAGAGCTATTTTTGGATCCTTGGTGAGGCTTGAGGTTCTGATATGGTGGAATAGTTCTCCAGCTATTGCTATGTTATCATGGATTGATCTTTGTGGTACAAAGGCACTTTGATAGGGGTTTATTAAGAATGGGAGTAGTGATTTAATTCGGTTAACTAGTATCTTTGATATGATTTTATATGTGACGTTACATAATCCAATGAGTCTGAATTGTGAAGCTTTTGATGGGTGATCCACTTTAGGAATTAGTGTTAGGTTTGTGTGATTCATGAGAGGATGCATATTAAGATTATTGAAGAAACTTTGAACCATAGCTATCAATTGGGAGTGAGTTGTTTCCCAGAAAACTTTGAAGAACTTACTTGTGTAACCATCTGGACCAGGAGCGCTCTCAGAATTTATGGAGAAGAGGGCTTGTTTGATTTCCGCTGCAATTACCTCTTTGGTGAGTAGGTCCGACTGTCGGGGAGTTAATCTTGAATTGATATTTGTAAAGAGATCTTCATCTATCGTTGTAGGTGGTGCAGTGTATTTTTGTGTGTAATGATCAAGAATTAGTTGAATTATGTCCTCTTTCTTATTAACCCAGTTGTTTTGTGTGTCTTGAAGTTGTTGTATATTGTTACATGCTCTGTGAATGGTTGCTTTAGTGTGACAGAAGGTTGTATTGAGATCGCCTGATTGTAGCCATTGAATTCTGGATCTTTGCTGCCAGTATGTTGTGTGACATTGTAGTAGTTCTGCATGATTGATTCTTAGTTGCCTTTCCTGAGTCAACCAATATTCCAGTTCGTTACCAGATTGGGTAGCACACTGATGCTGAGCAAGTTTTATCCTGGCTGTTGATTTCTTGATCATAGTTGGGAGGTGGCCAAAAGTTTCCTTATTCCATTCCATTAAAGTTTGACCAGTTGTTACGAGTTTCAATTGAAGGTCATGGGTAGGTTCAATATCTTGTTGTTGTATCCACGCCGATTCAACCACTTGCTGGATATGCGGATGAGTGAGCCAAAGGTGTTCGAATTTATAGTTTTTTCTCCCTGCCAATCTATTATTTTTTTTCTTGTAAAAGGATTGGTGCGTGATCAGATGCTATTCTCGGAAGGTGAGTGACAACTGCATGCAGATTTGCAGTACGCCAGTGTTGGGTTGCCAGGCCTCTATCCAATCTCTCTAGAATGTTATCTTGCCCTGTTTGGTTGTTTGTCCATGTATAGGGGTCTCCTCGGAATCCTAAATCCATAAACCCCATTTGGTCCATCATTGTGAGGAGAGGTTGAGATTGAGCATAAGTTACTTGCCTTCCTCCTTTTTTTTTCTGATTGATCCAGAATGTCATTAAAATCTCCTAACAAAAGCCAAGACGTAGACCGGTTGATGTTGTTGAAGATTGATGGGAAATCCTGCCAGAGATTTTTCCTTATATCCGGGTGCGGTGGGCCATAAATACCCATGAAGAGCCATGGTTGTTCAGGCGTTGGTGGAATAACCGTAGTATGAATAAAATTTTGTGAATGAAGTAGTATTTGGATGTTGAGGTTATCGTCCCACATTAGACATAGACCTCCTCTTCTTCCGATCTTAGGGATAGAAAAATGATTTTGGAATTGAAGGGCTTGTGCTAAGTTTCTCATATGGTGATCATTAGCTAAGGTTTCAGAAAGAAATAAGATGTTGGGCTTATGAAGGGAAACTAGCCCTCTTAGATGTTGTATAGCTATTGGGTGGTTTATACCTTGACAATTCCAAGCCAGGATAGTCATTATCAAGGATTAGGTATAGAAGGTTATATATATATATACTGAAGTGGAATAATGCACTGGTAGATTTGTTAAGAAATTTATGTGGGTTCTGTTAGAGTGGGCTTAATGCGCTGGTAGATTTGTTAGGAAATTTATATGGGCCCTGTTGCTTAGGACAAGGGATAGTGGGTTTGGAGCAAGGCTAAGGATGTTGCGATTGTGAAGCTGGTGGAGAAGATCAATTGATTCGAACAAACAGAGGTTATTACAGATAAATACTTAAAAGGTTTAGTACATCTCAAAGAACATACAAGTGTTAGGCACACAGAAACTAATCAGTAGAGAAGGAAAAAAGAGCACGAGAACGAGCTCAAGAATTGCACAGATTAGCTTATCCTAACTAAAGAGAGAAATAAAAGACTGAGATCTAACAACAATTTCTTATATTAGCAATGGATACAAACATCAACTATCATAGCGATAAAAAAACTTCCAGGACCTATTACAGATTTAACCACTGAACATATTTTACTAGAATACAAGTATAGTATGAATATGCATTTAAGAGAGAATAAACTTCAAGAATGAGGGTTAACAGCACTCAGAAAGATTGAAGTTTCATGATTTATAGTAGTCTAACAAATACTCTATCACAGTAGTTTCAAATATACAAACAAACAGACTTGCATAAGATATAATCTGGATAGAGGCCATCTTAATAAAAAGTTACAAAATTAGTAAGAAAATAAAATCACGATTCTAAGATTAAAACAAGATTTCAGGGGAAGTGAGTAAAGGTCTGGAGTATGGTAGCTACTTTGGACTTGGATAAAAGAACATACATATTCCATATGAGAAACTGTTAACTGTATAAATTGATCAGATAAAAGAAAGGATCTGTAGAAGATGAAAGTGTAGAAAAAGTTAGACAAAACAAAGCAACAAAGCAACAAACAGATTAATACTCTGTCAGATTATTAAGATTAATCAGTCATAGAAAGTAAAGAGACCACAGTGAGTTAAGAAGATCTGGTATTAGGATAAGATAAAGAGAGTGCAGATAGGCTACAGATTTGTTCAAGATAAAAGGGTAGCGTAATGCAAGGAATGAAATTTATCGGATAATTATTCTAAATTTAGTTGCAACTGGTAAGGATTTAGCTATAAATGGATAGAACGCAAGCAGATTTGGCAATATAACTGTAAATGCAGATGGCAGAGTGCGTGAGAGTAAATGCAAACAATAACAAAAGGCTACTTCTAGTATAGTAGATTAACTTATATTTTACAGGCGTACATTCAGAAAGAGCTTTAGATACAACTAGAAGCTAGGGAGTGATTAATATCTTACAGTACTAATATCAGGTGATCCTATTATCTGAGCTAGATGTGGTTTATGTTGACATATAAGACAAGCATATATATAAGGGTGAACAGCAAAAAACGGAGTGGGGGGGGGACCACCAGGATAAACACCTAAAAATGGTTATAATTTGAATAACATTATGCACACCAGTTAAATTTCACGCGCGCTGCCCCTGCCGCTTGAATCGATGGATGCAAATTCTAAAATTTATACGATCCTTGTAATTGGAGCGTTAATATCCATTTACACAACGAATCGATGAATGCACATTCTAAAATTTATACGATTCTTGTAATTTGAGCGTTAATATCCATTTACACAACAAAAATAAAATCTGAAAGAAAGCAACCGAAGTATCCATATAAGAGCAAGCTTGCTTCAAAATAATAATAATTATAAGAGCAAGCTTAATTTACTTATTATTTTTGCGTTTGAAAAAATAAAAAATCTCTCCATAATTTATTGTCAGATTGCCGACTTCAGTAGATGATTATCTGAAAACTATATAAACTAGTACAACCGTTGCCACGGTGGGAGGGTCCACCGAAGAAGAATCCGAAGATGGAGTTTGTCTATGACTACTTTCGCCCCGTTTCAGAAAAAGTGATACTTTCGCTCCGTTTCAGAAAAAGTGATACTTTCTCGAAATCTACTAAAAATCATTTTCCTGAAACAGAGTGAAAGTATCAGTTTTCTTGAAACGGAGTGAAATTATCATTTTTCCTGAAACGGAGTGAAAATATCACTTTTCCTAAAACGGAGTGATAATTTGAAAGTATCACTTTTTCAAAAACGGAAAATTAGTTAATCCATAAACCAAAATATGGCTGCAAAATGTGTTATGCATCATTTGTGGTGGTTTGCATAATGGCTATGCATTCAATTTTCGAAAATTGTGCCTAAAGTGAAAGTATCACTTTTTTACATCGTTTTATTAGTTGCAAAGAAAAATTAGTTGATGCATAAACCAAAATATGGCTACATAAAGTATTATGTATCCTTTGTGGTGGTTTGCATAATGGATGTACATTTAATTTTCTAAAATTGTGCCTAAAATGATAAATACCTCCTAATTTTTCGTAAAAACTCTAAATTTAATATTTTGTTTGTACTCATTCCGTAGATTTTTTTATAACCTTTCCAAAGAGATAAAATTTGTAAAATTCCAAGGAACGGATTTTTAGATATGTTATATTAAAGTTTGTTTTCCAATTATACTCCTTAAAAAATAAGATATATAAAGAGTTATAGTAATTGGACTATAAGGGAGGGACTATTTTGTCTAGTGAAAAAGACTAACCATGGACACAAAATCCAATCTTTTTATGAAATCGAACATTTTTGTTAGTTTTCATTTGATAAAAATGTGGCCATAAAAAAGACTATCTCCCTACGGGCCCTTCAGGCCCTCCGGTCGGTCGACCCAATGAAGGAAAGAATTTAGTTTTTTTCTTCTTCCTCCTTCTCATAGTGCTAACATGTGCATTTTTTCTGTACCAAAGTGCAAAACCTCATTGCACGTGTGACGCGAAGTTGTTTTCACCAAGACACATATTTATGGTCATCGAAGGAAAAGAAACACTTGTTGTGATTCATGAAACCCATACCCTGTCTTCTCCTCCACCTGGTCATACTCTGTTGAGGCAACCACATGCAAGGGTGTGCAGTTGCACCCCTTGGATTTTCAAAATCAATACAAGTCCAGTATTTTTCAAGGCAAAAAAACCAAAAAAAAATATGTATTTGCACCCCCTTAAATCTAAATATTTGCACCCCGAACCCCAGACGAAAATACTCCCAAAATAAAGTCATCTTTGACTTTCTCCTATTCCCATATACGTTCAGATTGAGAGACTCCGAAAATAACAAAAACACAAACTACTAATTAGCTAGTGATGCGCTTGTACCTCTTTCTTTAGAAAAAAAATCCTTTTTTCATTACATCGCGAGATTTAGAGCTTGGATTGTACTCCTTCCGTCCCAAATTAGATGACCTAGTTAGTTTTAAGTTTTGTCCCAAATTAGATGACCAATATCATCAAATAATGCGACATTTCTAAAATTATCCTTTTAATTGATTATTATTAGTATAAGAAATATGTATAATTTGATAGCCATGTTTATATTCGTTATGTACGTGTTTTAAAATGCTTTCCAACGGTATAAAGTTTACAAATATCCGTCGTATAGTTTGAGAGAAAAATAATTTCTAAATTTTTCAAATTATTATACATAAGGGTATATATAGTCGTAAAAATTACTCAAAAATACTCTCCTCTCCTCATTGCCTTAAAAATTGTGCAAACTACAACTAGGTCATCTAATTTGGGTCAGAGAGAGTATATTTTTCTAGTGTTGTTGATCGTTAGGTTCTTGTAAATTACGTGATCAGGACCAGGTAACATCGTAACAGCAGGTACCTTCTTTCCCTCAATCCAATTTTTAAATTTTAATTGAAATTAAATATAGGGTTCATGTTAAATTTATGGGGGTTTAGTTTAATTGTCTTGTATGGAAAGTAAACAGATTGGGTATTTGTTATTCTTATGTTTAATCAAAGTATTTGGTTCAATTTGATTTTGGAGATTTTAATCTGAATTTAAATTAGGGTTTATGTTAAATTTTGGGGGTTTTAGTATTAATTTGTCTTGTTTGAAAAGTTAAGAGATTGGGTATCTGTAGTTTCTTCTAGACTGGTGTTTAATCACTTCTATTCAGTTCAATTTCATAATTAGAGTTGTGATCTTAATTCATGTTTGGTGGTTTAATTTATCTTCATCTTTGTGTAGGAATATCGATGGATAAGCTTGTGATTAAGAGAAAGAGAATACCAGAGGCAGAATTCCCTTCATCTTCTAGTAGTCCTGAACCACAACAAGTACCTTCAATAACTCGAGTACCTTCATCTTCTAATGCTCATGGTCCAGAAGTACCTTGTGCCCCTGTTTCTAATCCACAAGTAATTACCACTATTATAAATGAGTTATCGATCTCAGATCTTCAAACAGACCCTGCAATGAGAAAGCCAATATCGAGTTATCATCCGAATAATCAAGATAAAGTCCGAAAAGCTTATATGCAAAGGGGTCCCTGCCAACCTAAGAATTATCCCTTTCCACAAAAGCTAATGGGAAAAAAAAGCCATCAAACCGACGTTTCAATGAAGCTTGGTTTTCAAAACATGGAAGTTGGTTAGAGTATAGAATTTCCAAAGATGCTGCGTTTTGCTTGCCTTGTTATCTTTTTAGAAGTTATGTCAAGGGTAAAGGAGTTTGTGATGCTTTTGTAAATGCAGGTTTTTCACATTGGAGTCAACCTGATAAGTTAGAAAAACATGTTGGAAATGAGAATAGTGTTCACAATGAAGCTTGTGGTAAGAGTCGAGACTTAATGCGGGAATCACAACATGTTCAAAATATCATTAAGCGTCAAACAACACAAGACAGCAAGCGGTACAAGATTTGTTTGGATGCTTCAATTGATGTTATAAGATTTCTATTATATCAAGGATTACCTTTTCGTGGCCATGATGAATCTGATGATTCAGGTAATCAAGGTAACATTCTTCAACTCCTTAAATACACAGCTGAACATAATGACAGTATTAAGAGTGAAGTCTTGAAAAATGCTCCCGGTAACATCAAGTTAACATCACCGGACATCCAAAAACAGATAGTGAGTGCAACTGCAATGGAAACTATGGATGTAATTCGTGACGATATTGGTGATTCCCCTTTTGCTATTATATATAGTTGACGAGTCTCGCGATGTATCTGTTAGAGAGCAAATGGCAGTTTGTATATGTCAACAAGAAAGGATGCATTATTGAAAGGTTCATTGGCATCATTCATGTCCATAAAACGATGACAATTAAATTGAAGAATTCAGTTGATGCTTTGTTGGCTAAGTATGTGAAAAGACAGGGGTACCCAAATACACCACAATGTTTTATTTTGATCACAAGCTATGCAAGACCCACCGTGTATAAACCTCTTGAAGCAACAATCACTAAAGGAATATTTCAACATGGTGTCCACTTGAGATAGGATTAGTCCGAACTGCCCTAACACGTGAATATATATCAAAGTAAAGTGGAGAAATCCAATACTCTTTGTGTGATCGTCTATGGATATGAAATCGATGCAATACGACAACAAAGTGTTCACTTGATAATAGGTACGGCAATAACCGAAAACTTATAGGATCAATATCAACTGCCTAGTTAACGTACAAGTGTATTTACTTTAAATTATATAAACAAATATAATTGCGGAAAAGTAAAGTAAATAACACGACAATATTTTGTTAACGAGGAAACCGCAAATGCAGAAAAACCCTGAGACTTAGTCCAGTTTTGAATACTCTCATAATGAAGCCTTTATACAAAATTTAATACCAACTTCGTATAGTTGAGACCAAGCAGACTACCCCTAGCTACTTAGTTCTCTCAGTATCACTGCGCCTTCGACTTCTATAGTCACGCACGTGAATAGCAAGTCCTTTGGATCGTATTCCAAACAACAAAGGAAGAATCTGTTTAGTAACCACTCTAATCAATCTTGCTACAAGATATAGATGAGTCGTTGACAAAGGCTCCTCCGTTTAATCTAATAAACTCCTTTTTCTAGTTAGATCAATCTATCCAATAACTACTGAAGTAGTCAAGTTTAGATTCACACTCTATCGATATAAGTCTCAAAGAGAAATATAGAGAATGTCGATCTCACGCAACTAATAAATTAGATCTATCAAAGATAAATTGATTCTAGTTGGATCTCAGCCGATCAAGGTTTGTGCACACAATTCACAAGATACGAAAACTAATAAGAAATCTTCTTCGTCTTCAAATCTTCTTTTATCTTCAAAACCTGCACGACACCATTTGAATCTCTTGTGCTCAATCACGCACAGAACGGAATCTGTCAATAATGGATTATCACAAGATGTCTTTAGATCTAACAACAGTTCTAAAGATCCCGTCGATACTTCGATCTAGTTTGAGTGAATCTTATATCAGAAGAGAAGATTCTCAAGCATAAACAAACTAGGTGCAATAAAAGTTTCAACAACTGTTAGTCAATCAAATCAAATCGAAAACTAATAATACTGCAATTATCTAGTTTCAGATGTTGACATTTGAATAACAAAAGCTTTTACTCCCCCTAAAGGCAAGCTAGGTAAATATTCAATCCAAACATCTTTGTTATTCCCCTTTTGTAGTAAGTATTACTACACAGCAATATGATATGTTTCTCCCTCTTAGTCAATGCTTTACTCTTTCGTTAGATATAACGTTTAAGCACAATTTTCCTTTCCTAGTGATTAAAAATCACTTGTTTACTCCATATATTCCCTCCCCCCTTTTTCACAAAATGACAAAGGTTCGAGCAAATAAAGGACAAACCGAAAGGATCTTACAAATCTAAAAGACTTGTAAACAACCTATAAGAGTTAAGCACGAAGGTTTCACAGACCATTTTAGATAACCAATATTAAAATTGAAACTACAAAAGTAATTTAGTTTCAATATGTTATCAATCCAGAAGCAATTTTCCCTAAAATCCAACAATTCGACTAAGAAACTCAATTCCCGTGTTGGACTGATTGCGTATATACAATTGCTTGTTTCGATAAGACCAAAATAAAGATCAAAATTAACTTTATTTTTCTCATCAGGCTCTAATTATTCAGACAATAACTTATACCTTTCCCATTAGACAAGACAAACACTAGGTTAGTTAACTAGTTTTTCTTGTCAAGGCATTCGACTAGGCTTGAATAACCGAATCCTCCAATTGATAAGTCTAACTAAGATCATAATTAACTTAGTTTCTCTTATACGGAATCAATTGTACTAAACAAATGATCCCGTATTTTTGTTAAGCCAAAAACAATAGATACAAACCAAAATAAATTGACTTGCACAATTATTTTCTTAACCGGAAGCAATTGAACAAATATAAACATTACAGCACCGCAATTGCACCAAATTTCGTTAAGCAAAAACACTTGATACCCAACAATAAAGAAGATCACAAACAATAAGCCAAATAAATTGACACAGTTTTTCTTAACCGGAAACAATTGAATTACATGAACAATACATATACAATGAAATGGAACATATCAATTGTACCGAAATTTTGTTAAGCAAAAGCAAAATATATGCAAAATAGGCTTCTCTTAAATAGGAAAACGATTAACTAACAAATTATTTACCTCAATTTCCGAAGCCACTACTCCCCAGAAAGATATATCATTAAGCGCAAGTTCAAATAAGAACTCTCCCACTGTGTTGTCATCCTCTCGCACGAACAAAAGAACAACAATAAAAGCAATACTTTACCAGTGAAAGGATGAATCGGTTTTAATTAATGCGTGCGAATAGCAAAAGTAGAAAACCCGAAACACATATGTTATGCTAAACACAACTCATGTAAACACAAATTGATTCAACATATTATGACTTTTCACTTATGAGTGCCAATCGGAACACCTTATGATCCTTTGATAAAGCCTACAAACATGGGCTAGAACTTAATCCTGCTAAATCAAAATTCCACACAAATCATAAGGGTTTCACCATATGAGATCGAATATTAAGATTAATAAAAACCGAAATCAGACATCTCATAAACCGAAAAAAATAGAAAAAATATAAACAATCATTCACAGGCTATGTAATCGGTAACTATCACACAAAAATGATAAAATAATAAATTTATTCATAAATATTGATAGTTTTATTCAAAATAGACCTTATACAAAGATATCGAAGTAAATCAATACATTGATGTCTATTTTCTGATTAGATCTTTGCATGGTTTTTCTCAAAGATCATCTTCAATATCCTCAAATATCTCGGGATCTTCATCTACATCATCACAACTAATATCCCGGATTCTACACACAGTACCTTGATTATGTTCACAGGCTAAAGCATTAACTTTTCGATTAATATTCCGAGCATACTCTCTATTATCGATTCCGAGTTTAATCAGCTTTCTTTGGTTACGGGTAACAGTTCCTAGTAATGTTGTCTGTCTATGATGAGTTTCAACAGTACTGAGGAGGATTTGACGAAGATTGAGAATATTAATCTTAGCATCCAAACTGCTTTGAACAAGGAGATTAGTAACTCCTGCTTGAGATGACACATCTTCATCCTTTTTTCCTTTATCCTCACTACCAGATTTCTTGAATGAATAAAGATTAATAGTTTCACTAGAAACCATTTTACTCAAGGCTTTCAGAATCTTGACTTGAAATCTGGTTTGAGGATACATTTCTTAGTATAAGTTCTCAGAAGTTGAGAAAATATACTAGAGGATTTTAACACATACCAAACATAGGTATCATCCTTAAATACATAATTCTGACCAGATTCGAAAATAATTTCGCATCTTATGTGTTTCCAAATCCTAAGAATTCTTTTAAAAAGAATCAATCTTTCAAAATCATGTATCTAAAAATACATTAGACAAGAAAATCTATCATCTTTACACAAGTTGTTGTAAGAAAATTTTTCAACACATAAAGAACTGTTAAATGTCTTCAGGTAGATTGTGTATTCTCTCTATGTTGAATAAGAGATATTAATAGGATACCAAATTCCAAAATACTTGTGCTTCCTTACATCAAAAGATTGGGCATTGTAAGGAGGCACTTTCCAGCATTGTAAAGTGTTAGGGTGAGAGGAATTTTCCTCACCAAGTACCATTAAAGCAACATCTTCCATCAAGAGTGTTTACTGCTACACCCCACTTCAATCTTAAATTGAAAACATAGAACTCATTAAGACTTATTTAAAATTCATCCTCCACATGCAGTCACACTATCACTTCTACACCATACGGAAGGGACGGAGAATGAAATTCTCTGATAGTGTTTACCTTTATCCACCACGAATTAGTTGTCTCATTCAAAACCTTGATGTTGGGATCTCCAGTCACCAAGGTTGAGTATCCTTCATGGAAATTTTAATTTATGAGCTTCAACCTCATCCCCTTTGATGTATTACTAACTATCTTTCTAGACAAACCTTTCTTCAAAGGGTCTGCGATATTCTCCTTAGACTATATCCAACCAACGGAAATAACGCCTGTTAAGATTAGTTGTTTTTTAGGTTTATCTATTATAGCTTGGCTAACAAAGTTTATATATATAGCTAGCACATGCCTATACCAGAGAGGAATGTATTCTAAAAAATCATCTTAGGCACTCATCCCTCTCTCGTGCTTTATCTACCTTAATGCTCTCAGATTCCATAATGAATTGAGCAATATATGTCTATTTGGAAATCTTCCAAAAACAAACCCTCCTGCTATAGCGAAAACATAACCACTCATAGACTTAGACTCCTTTGAGTCATCTATCCTGTTTGCATCACAAAATCCCTCAAGGACAACATGATACCTTTCATAATTCAAACAAAATGTCATAAAGTATTTTAGGTACCGTAATACTCTAATAAGTGCATCCCAATGCTCCTGTCCTGGATTACAAGTATACCTACTTAACTTACTCACACTGTAGGCAATGTCTGGACTCTTACAGTTCATTAAATTTATAAGACATCCTATAAATCTTGAGTATTCAAGTTGTGATACTCTATCAACTTTATTCTTCTCTAGTCTATAGGAAGGATCATATGGAGTACAAGCAGGCTTACAATCAAACTGATTGTATCTCTTAAGTACAGATTCATAAAATTTAGAATGGCTAAGATTATTACCATTATAATGTCTTCTAATCCTCATCCCTAAGATTTCATCAACAGGGCTTAAGTCTTTTATGTTAACTTTCTCATTCAGCGCATACTTTAGTGGAATTAGTCATATCTATGTTTGTATCAAGTATAAGCATATCATCAATATACAAGCATACAATCACATAAGCATCCTTAAGTTTATTGTAAATACATTTGTCAGATTCATTAACTTAAACCCACTAATCATTATCATATGATTAAAAAAATCATGTCACTATTTATGTTCTTATTTAAAAATCATACAAAGATTTGTTCAATTTACAAATTTTGTCTTCAAAACCTTTCGCTACAAAGTCCCCGGGTTGGTCTGTGTAAATTTCTTTATCTAATTCATAGTTTATCTAATAGCAATTAACATCTCAACGGAAGTAATTCTCGTCACAGGTGAATAATAATCAAGGAAATTTACACCTTCGTTTAGTTTATAGCCTTTAGCTACCAACCTAGCCTTATATCTTTTTTTTTCATAGTTCCATCTACCTTACGTTTCCTCTTAAAGACTCATTTACATCCTATGGTCTTACTCCCTGGAGGTAAACTAGCAATATCCCAAGTCTGGTTCTGACGTACTTAGTCTATTTCACTAAATGAAGCTTCTTACCAGAATGGGGTTTTAGTAGATGTTATCGCTTCTTTACGAGTCTGGAGCTTAAACTAAGATAGGAATATTATTAAGTCAGGTCGATAAGAAGTCTCAGTTCTAATCCTTTTACTTCTTCTAGGATCAACTCTACTTCATCTTCCTTTAAGGTGAATTGTGACTAGTTGAAAAGTCATCTAGGGGATCAAAAACACATCCCTAAGAAGATATGGGTTTCAAAATAAACATGTTCAAAGAATTCAACAGCCCTAGACTCCATAAAAGTATTCACACTAATGTCAGAAAAAGCAAAACTCACAACTAAAAACCTACATGCAGTAGGGTACTCTATGTAGATACAGTCAACAGTTTTGGGTCATATCTTAGTTCTCTTAATTAGAAGGAGGAATAACTACCTTATCCAAACACTCCCACACTTTGGCGTATGCATAAAAAGGTTGTCTGTCTTTCCACACTCATATGGAGTTTTATCTGATCCTTTAAAGGTTACTCTATTCAGGATATAACAAATTTAGAGGACGACCGCCCCCCACAAGTTGGCGGTTAATCCTATAATCAACATGATCATCTCCTTAATGGTTATGTTCTTACGTTCAACTATACCATTACACTATGGTGAATAAGGAAGTGCGATCTCATGAATAATGCCATTTAACAAGTAAAGTTCTCCTATATGAATTTCATACTTTCCATCGCGTTCAGACCTAACCCTTTTAGTGGTAACATATACTTGGCTTTCAATTTCAAGTTTATACATCATAAGGCTTCTAAGGAATCTTCCTTACCCCTAAGCAAGTATACAAGATAGTACCTCGTAAAATCATCTATTAAGATTACTAAGAACTTTTTACCACCTTAGTTTGGGCTGAATTCATGCCAGCTAGGTCTAACTTAATTAAATCTAAGGGTTTAGAATCACTCTCAACATTTTTTTTAAAAGGTTTTATAGCATATTTTGATCTACATTGATTTCACTTTTGTGTTCAAAATCCAAACTAAATTTTGGTATGTAGCATATGCAAGCCAGTTTATGCATTGACTTATAGGTTTACGATTCCAAGTCTACCATGAAAAACATTCATAGACACACAAAAGAAAGATCAAGAATCCACTATGTTCACTTCATCAGTTTTTCCTTTAAGCTTATATAGACCCTAAGTATTATAACCCTTGCCTAAAAAAATCACTTCCTTAGTTACAACAAGTTTTCCAGATTCAATTAATATCTTTAATCTTTTACCATCTGCAGTAGAAAAAGATTCAATATTCTTGCATATGCCCGGAACATGAAAACTCCATTCAATGTGAGAATATTTACAGATATGATCTTCTGCTCGATCTTTCCTTTTTATGCAACCCCTATCTCAAATGAGTTACTCATGTAGAGTTTCTCGACATCCCTTATCATGTGATAGGAGGTGAACAAGTATATGTTTCAACAAACATGCTTGGTGGCTCCAAAGTCCTCCCACCAGTCTCTCACATTGGTTATTAAAATAACTTTTTACATCATGCCACTGAATTCATTCTAGTTTCTTTCAACTAATTAGCATTAACTTTCTACTTATTAAGGTTTTTACATTGTCTACAATTTACTTCTGTGTACGTATGCCAAGAAATTTTATAAACATAACAATCACCCTTAATTAAAGTAATGCTAGATTCATGTTTACGAAATATACCTTTCTTTTGAAGACTACGCTTAAAGTTGCGTTTGATGTTCTTACCTTTGTCATCTTTGGAAGACTTGTGTTTATCCACATGCTCCTGTTAGCCATGTCCCTTTCCAGATGACACCTTTATTCACAAACCACAATTCTTAATAGGAAAGTAAAATATGAGTTTCGAAGATAACATCTAGATCTACAAACTTCGTTTGAATCACCATTTCAAAAAACTCATGGTTACCCCATAAACATTAATTTAGTCAACATTAAATTTTACTTGTTAGAATTTTTCAGGAACGTTTCGTGGTTTTGTAAAATATCAAAAAAGTACTTTTACAACTCCAAAAATTCTGAAATTTTATGTGTGTAACTATCAGGATGTCTACTACATTAGGGAAATGGGGTTCATCGAAATTCGTTATCGGTTAAGAGATAAACTCGAAACTCTACGGATGACCAAAAATTTGTTTTTTGTTTTTCACTCCACAATTCCATGATTCACAAGCCAATCAACCATTTTCGATTATTACAAAACATAACGTCTTAAGATTGTTGGATGCAATAATATAAAACAATGAAAAGTCAAATAAACAAAAGTTATTGAAACTTAGCTACTTTGTAATGGAAGTGGTCGATTTGACGAAACGAGCGAGCCCACAGATCTCTGCAACAACAACACGGCAAAACTTTGGAAAAAAGAGTGAGTCACGTGTTCAACACGCTGTCCTTAAGACATTAGCGCCCGGCTACACTCACAAGTGATGCTATAGCCCTCACAAGATGGATGCCTCCAGGATAAAACACCCCATTACACCTACTACTAGCATACGTAGTAGATGCTCAACTTGAGCTTGGCAACTCCGAAAAAACCGTTAAAGAAAATCGCAAACACTTAAGAAAAACAATAGAAAAATATTTTTCCTTAGTAGTCTCTCTAAAATATAGAGAAACCCATTTCCCCTGGATTTTACAAAAGTAGTAAATTTTTTTTATTTAATAATACAATTTAAGAAGAGGAACTCCCCAATGTGGGACTAATAAGTTTCATTCACAGAAGAAAACAATAAGTTAATATTTTTCTTAAAAACTTTAAAAATCAATTTTTTATTAACTGTTTTCTAACAAGGCATAGCTACTGATTCCAATTATTTCTAGAATGTAGATTAGGTATAGCATAATTTTGTGAGATTTGTGTTTTTGAAATTTAATATGAATATCATTTCATGTTTAAAGCGTTGGATTTTAAGTAAGCATCGTAACTTGTTATTATTATTTCCTTAGGATTGTTTACTTTTCCACCAATAAGTCCAACGATAGTAAGATTGCTAATAGGGGTGCTGAATTACCTGGGGTATAACAATTTTCATATAAAAAAAAACATCTTATACATTTAATGGTACACCCCAAGCAAACTAGTACCCCTATTAGTATTCGTTAATACTTGTAGATTGTTCACATATTTGGTTAAGTCGTTGAGAAGAGGAAAGTACCGTGTTTTTCTTCCAGATCCAAAAATAACATTTGGTTAAATCGTTGAGAAGAGGGAAGTACCGTGTTTTTCTTCTAGATTGAAAAGTAAATTAGGTAATTACCGTGCACGGTTTGATGATTAGTTTTAATCAGTAAACCGTGTTAAGGATATATATACAAGTACACTTTTATTTTTCAACTCTCCTTATGAATCATGAAATTAATAAATAATAATTGAAAACCAACTACAAAATTTTAAAATAAATAGTTCAATTATTAGGGAGTTGATGGTGTTGGATGTCATTACCAGACCCACAAGATGGAACCTTAGTACCTCAGCAGTAGAAGGAGGTTTTTCATAAGACATAATAATCTTAATTCTTAAAGGGTAGATGGCCTGCTGAACTGAATGACGTTTCATGTTGTTAATCCTTGAGCATCTCACTATGCAAAAACATGATCGATATATTTAGTATTCTCCAGTATCTTACATAATTCTTTTTGGATAACAAAATAAAACTCCATCCATATCTTAGAGAGTTAGAGATGAAAGTGTTTCACATTTTTTTCTTTTATAGACCCAAGGTTTAGTTAATCCAACAAATTTAGTCACGTAAGAATACATTAACAGTAAAATTAAATGTTCAACATTCTTTACATTTTCACCTCTTGGTCGCATGAAATTTACATTGCAAAAATATATAAATCTGGTCAATCTCCGAATGGTATCATGATTCATGACATGATGACAGTGCGATGTGATGCTCCCCTTGTACTTAAAGCCCGTGAGTTCACACAAGGGTGGTATGGTATCCAATGGGTCCGATTGGAAAAGCCCATAAATATTCATTCAAAAAATGTATAAATTATTTTGGTGTTAACATATAAACGATTAAAAATAAAACAAATTTTATGTGTGTGAATTGGGAATTCATTAACAGACAAATTTAAGGCATTAGTTGCCAATGTTACAAAAATAGTAGAGCCATCTAATATAGAGGTTGTAGAAATCCTCCTCATATTTTGGTTTATCTGAACTAAAAGTTATTGAATAATACATAAAGGTGGGCTAGAATCCCCATTAAGAGTACAAGTATAGTTTTTAGCTTGTTTAGGTAAGATTCCGCGACCGCACTACCTGTTCTTTGCACAAAAAGGAAACCTAAAAAATTTGAGCAAGAGTCGGCAATCTTCCTTGTTTTCTTCAAAAATGGTCTTTCTTTGCCAGTAAATAGAAGTCTGAACCCAGTTCAAGTTGTGAATCAAGCTTTTGCAGTCCCCCTAAATACTGAATGGGTTAAAATTCTTCTCTTTTGTCCCCTGTGTTACTTGCAAGATATCTATAGCTTTTGCTTCTTCAGGGTTGGGTGCATAATTAAGATGGTCCAACTCTTCCACTTTCAAACTCTCCTGCAATATTTCTATAGATTACAGCAAAAGCCTATGGATTTTCTTTATAGATCCTAGAAGCCACTACATTGATTTCTTATTTTCTTTAGAATGAAGGGTATTTATAACATTCCCACTTTTAGAATTATTTTGTGATTTCCAAGTTCCTGATATTGGGTCTAGGCTTTGGCTTTATCAACAGTTTTAATGTAGATAAATCTTTTTAGGGATATTTGGTTTGATACCTAGGTTTAGTCCAAAGTTGGTGTTTGGTCTAATATTTTTTTAGCTTCGCCTTTGGTACTTGGAAAGAACGTTATCTCGAGTTGACTCAATTAGATCTAACTTTTTCATAACAGGTTAAACGATTTTACTATTGTATTCTTTATTCGAATTACATTTACGTATTAACCTGAAACAATATTTACTCCCTTACAAATTCACCTTTGTGCAATACCACCACCAACATCTCTTAAACTAACACAACCACCATCACCGGTCCACTACACAGTAAAGAAGAAGCTGGAAAACTTCAGCTCCACAACATCTGATAAGCTTTTTATTACTGATTAAAGATCATCTACGCAATTTTTTGCCTTATTTTTTGAATAGAAGAAGATTAACCAAGGTTAGACATCTATAAACGAGTCCTAAGCATTATTGTCCGGCTAAGCTATGAAGCTTACTTGGTGTATGGTTCGCATATGCACCTTCAACCAACTACCCCTCCATATATATGTCTTAATGACATTTCTACAACTTAGAAAAGGGGAGGATTGACATTCACCAAGTACCGTTTTTGAGGTGGTTGTTTCACTATTCATGGACGTTGCCATGTATTTATTAATCACCGACAATGTTTGATGAGTTTACTTCAGTATTGCACAATGATTACGCAACATTTACTCTGGTGTATTGCTCAATGATGTCGCAACATTTATTCTGGCTTATTGCACAATGATTGTGCAATATTTTCTGGCGTATTGCACTATTATTGTGCGATTTTGGCTCTAGGTCAATAACCTGCATAATGCGCTAAGGTAGCGCTTCAACGGTTAATGCCATCTACCCAACTGGCCTAATGCATCATTTGAGGCGAAATTTGGCCTTTGTCCAATACGCAAAAAATAATGCGCCACTTTTGCGCGGTATTGGCCTTAGGCCAATATGTCTCTTACTAGATAACGGAAGCTTTGTACGAAGCTTTATCTCAGGCTATGGCGCATCTTTGTGCTAAAAATACGGGTTGTTACACATATTATCTAGCCCAGTTCTTTACCTCCATGGGATCTTCGAATGTCTACTTTTTGAAAAACATAAGTTCAAGTACATATAAATTTCCAAATATATTAACAAACTTCAAATATTTAACTACACATAAATTGTTTTTAAACCTACCAAGTCATTCGCATAGTGACGGGATGTATCTTTTTACAACATATCAACAAGAAGATGGTTGATCATCCATTGATATAGGTTGACATTAAATCTACGAGAAATAACACAACATCAATTGGAATAAAAAACATGCAATACAAACAAGTTCGACAATTACATAATTTTGCCGACCAACCGAACATTTAGCTTTTAAAGTTCGGCAAGGAACTGCTAGCCGGAGTAACACTTGGGTTTTTAGCTAATTTTAAACGTCAAGTTTGGTTACGAACTTGGTGGACTCGACTATACCGAACATCACTCTGTAACCCTTGAATAAAAGTTCGGCAATGTAGGCAACTTTGCGAAGAAACCAAACATTTATCTTCTAAATTTCGGCGGAGACCTGGTAACCGAAGGGAACAATGAGGTTTTTAGCTAATTTAAAACTTAAAGTTCGGGTTCGATAACATGTTTTGTAATATGATAGTCGATCAAAGAAAAAAGTCCATTAAAGCTAAGTTCGGCTACCTGCGTCTATAGAAATATTAGCCGAACTGTATTTCCAGATATGTTTGGCTACCTGTTCTTTAGATATTTTATCCGAACTCGTTTGACCTAGCCGAAATATACTTATAAATTTTTCAATTTTAGGAAAGTTTTGGCCAATTCAAGGAACAATTAAGTCCCTTAAGTTAGGAGCCTATCAATTGTATACAGCTTATGACAAACCGCAGTCCAAGTATAGATACTCTATTCCAAACGAAAGAATACAGAAACAGAACGGAAGCATCATCACATCATCACAATCACATATTCCGGTATTGATGTCTCTACAGTCACAGGGACGATTAGATGTTTACATAGGGTCAGGGACTCAGGAACTCTCATTTAGGCTGAGAAATGTACGGGTCTAATCCCTCTAATTTTCGGGAGCGTCTACAGCTAGGATAACAAGGTATGGTCCAACTCTTGGACATGAGGTGACACAATCTTAATGGTTGAGAGGGGAATGATTCTAGCATTGGGATTAGTAGTGGCCACCACTCCCTTCCACCATTCTCGTCCCCCAACTACGTGTCATGTAGGTATTGGCCAAAACCAATAATAATTGGACCCCCTGCTTCTCCATAGTGTTCAAGGATGATGAAATCAAAGGCTTGGATGGTGCCATCTAACGGTGGAAAGGAGTGGTGGAAGATAGTGGTGGAAGTGTAGCAGCTTCGCGCAGGCAGCTAATAAATCTGACATCTGCCTTCCGTCCAAATAAAAGAAGGGGGTGGATCATAGTTAGCAATTCAGGGTACGGGTAGTAGTTCGGGACGGCATATGTACGGGAATTATACGGATTCGGATAGGTCGGATTAGGTAAAAAATCCGGTCCACAATTCGTTGTTCGGACAGTAGTTCGGAACGGCATACGTACGTGCATATTCGTTTTATAAATGTGAGTTCGACACTTAAAATTCGGCTTACATATATGATAAACTGATAAGTATTATGACCTTATTACGAGACTAATTTTATTTGTATATAATTTATAAGATAGAAATATACATTTTAGCGTGATTATTTAACAAGAAGTAAACAATTTAATCGCATAAATGTATTATAAAACGAGTTTATAGACTTTTAAACAAAAATCAACACATAAAACACTGGTTAAACAACTACCAATTGAAAATTTTAACTGATAATTGTATTTAAATATAAAGTATATACAAAATCAAACAAAAACCAATCAACGGAACTCTGATCAGAAAGTTACTTATGAGAGTTCTAGTTCGGAAATATCATTCGGATTCGGTCAGTTCGGATATGTTCGCGAATCATTCGTGAGGTCCATATAATCCGCGAATTAGGTTCGGAGTTCAAATAGTTCGGAAATATCATTCGTATTCGGTCAATTCGAATACGTTCACGAATGATTCGGAGAATTACTAACTAAGGGTGGATGCGCATCACTTTTCTTATTCTCTTTTACATAGGAATGCGCATCATATCTTTGACCGACAGATACTGCATCATGGGCTACAACTTAAAATGATGTACACTATTATTATTATATGTTATCTCGTAGAAATATCTAACAAGAAAAATGAGGGATGAATCATTTCTTTGCTAATAATATAATCGAATCGACTTTCTTGAAAAAAATTATGAATACATAATTGGTTATCATCACAGTCTTCATTCATTCATATCTACCTTAGCTATGAGTCCTTCATCAAATCTCTTTTTTCTTTTCTCCACGGTATCAGTACTGATCTTTTCTTCTTCTTTCCTTCCAAAAACAGTAGAAGCATTGGTACCTAAATCAAAGACATTCAAGTATGTCAACCAAGGAGATCTTGCTTACCCCGCAGCTGAATACGGTGTGCCATGCCGTGCCACATATGTGCATAACAACCCTTTTCACCTCATGTTTTACAGCACAGGCGCCACAAACGACGGTGGGTTACTTATATTCTTGGTTTAGCAACTTTTTTTTTACACAAAATAGGTCTAGTAACCTTTGAAATCTTATTTCTGGGTCAAAAAAACGAGTAAAAAAAGATATTTTTATGATATCTAGAAATCTTTTAGATACTTTTTTAATACTCTTGATTGGATATTTCATCCAAACTTTTATTTTTTAAAATATAAAATTTACATAGTGTATACTATAATGCCCCTGTCTACTTTAAATAAACTGTAAACTGTCTCTGAAAATTTTGTTCTTTTCCACCGTCGCACTACAAATATGAGAAACTGGTCTGATCTATAAATATGCTTTCCGATTAAACCATTCTAACTTACTTCTATTGATTTAGACACATACGAAGAAAGTTGTTAAATATGAAAACCCATCAGTATGAAGATGTTAATAGGAGATTTTTTTTCTTTTCTTAAGTTAAAAAAAACAAACTTCACCACATAACTTGAAATTTACATAATAAAAAAATGTTGATTGGCGTACAATGTATGTAGTTGCGGAAAATCCCACAACTACACCCTTGTAATGATAATAACACAAAGCTTAAGTCATGTTGTTAAACTCAAACATTAATGATATTATTCACCACTTTGACATTTATATAATCTTTCAAAACTCTTCTATTATGAATATATATTGCTCTTACAATGGATTCAACTAGGATTCATATATAACAATGGAGAAATATGAAGATATAAGCTATATTCTAAGATGAACTAGTTTTCTTTCTCCCTTCACTTGACAATTCCTTAGCCTATCTCTCCTGATTGATCCCCACTCTCTCTATCATTTTTAAACCCTTATATAGGCAAATTTATCAATAGAAGACAACCACAGTTCACATGCAAGATCTCAGTTGACTGATTCTGTTTAATTTTGTCTTACTCGCCATGCTTTTTGGAGCTCTCCCTGTCTGTCGCTCTGCTGCTTGGTTCTCCGCACTTCTTTTGCTGAAGTTAGTGACCGTGCTATCTTTGTCTCATGGTTATTCACTCGTGCGCCATTCTTATTCGCGTGATCATTCTTCGCCCTGTCTTTTGGTGATTATTGTGTCTTCGTGTTTAAGGTTCTTTGTTTAAGGGCGAAGTTTGTGTAATTGCCTTGTGCCATATTTCGTCCCCACATTTTTCCTCTTCTCGCGTTGTTCTTCTGTAAGTGGAACAATGCAAGAACTTTGGTCAAACTTCGCGTTAGCCATGTCTTTTCGTCTTGCTTAACCCAACATTTTTCTGTGTTTTCTGTATGACTATTCCCACGTGTTATGACTCGTCTTTTTCCGGTTGACACATCAAAGTTTCTACTTTTTACCGGTTACTGCTTATAGACGGTTCGCCTCTTTCGATAAATATTTTGGAAGAGAGAGATTCATCTATTTTACTGTCTTATTTCCTTTCTTTTGTTTTCACGGAGGTTTGGCTTCTGATAAATTCATCGTCATGTCGAGCCAATCCGTCAATCCTTTTACTGAATCATCTCCTCGGTAAGTATCACTTGATTCTATGAGGTTTTGCTTGGGTTTTTAACATTAGATAAATGTTTGTGTTTCTTCTTGCTGCTGCTGTTGTTCTTGGTTTTTTTTTCTGATTTTAGTATTCCCATACTTATTCCCGTCTCTGATCTCCTTTTCCCAGCCATATTCAGGTGAATCCTCCGACAAAACCTAGTAATGAACGAAAGGGGGTTTCGAAGGAGAAGAAGGGTTCCCTCAAACGAAAATTTTCTCAAGACCAATCAATGAAGGCTGATGAGAGTTCCCCTCTGAAGAAAAAGGTTGTGCAGCGCAGAGCTCTTCTCTCTGTTGTAAGTCATTTGTCGCTCATTGGGACGAACACTGTCGCACCTGTTCTTCAAACGAAGGGTGAGATAGTTACTAATCTCTCCCCGCGACCAATTTCTATGCTCGCGCCTTCTATTAGTCAATCTTCAAACTTTTTTACGGGTGCGACGAGCGATCTTCTTACAAAAGAGACCCTCCCTGAGGATCCTAACATTGGTTTTACCAGTTCTTTCTCCCTTACATCCGGCGTTGAGGGCGCTTCTGTAACTATTACATGCTCTTATCCGGATAATGTTATCGCGAAAAGTGACCAGGTGGTGAATGCAATTGTTGATAACGTGGATACTGAGGCTTCTCAATGGTCCGAGTTGGCTTCTCGTGCCCTTGGCATTTCTCCTCCCAAAATTGACTCAGATTCGCCTCAACTTTCTATGCGCGATAAGCGCATTTCCCACGAGTCTGAGGTACAATTTCGTTCTACTCGTTTTATTTTCCTACCATTTATTATTGCCTTTATTCTTATTATTGGGTTTTTTCTTAGGAATTTCGTCGTCGTCTAGTTGATATTGATGAGCACTACAAATCTGAGCAGGTTTTAGCCGACAAAAGGAAGCAGGTGTCTGATCTTGCTGCTGAGACGAATGATGTTGTTAAGCTTCGTGCGAAAATTAAGGAACTTAGAGGTGAGGCCTCCAAATCTTTCTTGTCTTGCATTTTATTTTTGCGTAGCTTTCCTTGATTTTAGGTTTTCTTGTACTTAAGATTTAAACCAGTAGCGCATGCTTGAACGATAGGATTTCGAATTTGCTGCTATGGTCGCGAGTACTTATATATGCGAACTAGATGGCATCATGAGAATGAGTTCAATGCGAATAGTTATTCATGGCTTATGCGAATGAAAGTCTCATGCTTATTGGAATCATGTGAATATCGAATTTAAGACGGGAGTTAACTTAAAGGAGAAAGTTGTACTTGCCAAAGTTTGATTGTCTAGTTGTTGATGATGTTTTCGCCTGTTATGTTTCGTGTTGGTCGTATGTTCTAAGTTTTCGCACTTTTCTTTCTGACTCTTGGTGAAGAATGGAGGTCTTTGCCTCAAATTTCATTCACATCCTCCCTACCTATATATAATTTGGAGGTCTTTGCCTTAGGTAGGGGATTAAATATATTGGGCGACCAAACCTCAGTTCCATGTGCTTTTATGAGTCGTTGGCATTTGATCTCGCCTTATCTTTTTCGTATTTTTGACCTCGTCAGGTTATTTATGCGACAATGCGGCAGGCCTTAAATACTCCCGTGAGTACAAGCCCCGATACATTGTCGTCTTGACATATTTCGCTCCTAGTGGAGGGTGTTGTCCCTTTATCTCCCCCTGAGTTGTCCATCTCCATTTGAGTCATGCGACAATTAGTTATTTTTGTGATCTCATTCCCTCCGACGATATGGCTTTTGGGGACAAGACCACACCCTAGGTGGGTTTCGTCGGGACCAAGTGTATCCATTCCAGGAATCTTCTTTCTCCTCTGCGGGTCATGGTTCTACAACCCTTGCTTGAGAACTTATTCGCTGAGTTGTTCGTTCTCAGTGGCATCCACCGGATAGGGTTTTCTTTCGCCCCCATCATATCTGTGGGTCTTTACCATTTTGGGTGCCCAACCTCTCTAAGTAGAGGTTTTAATATATATAATTTTGTCGTCTCCTAATGAGGTATTTATTCATTTGTCTCATGGACTTTGTTTTTTCTTTTGCTTGCTTGCCATAGAACGAACTTTGCTTCTCATTGATATTTCTTTGATTGGTACATAGCTTGGTTTCTTCATCATTTCAGTATAGTAGATACTGTTTCTTCATGCATGCCTCTTTCATGGCAGATCAAATGAGATACACAATTTAATTTTTTTCCTTTAACAGCTGCTTCTGTAGGGCGAGTTTCATCTTCTTTTAGGCGTAATGTGATTTCATCATCAGATTTATATTTCGTTGTACGACCAGTGATTATGTCGCACTGGATCTTCCACCTATCTGTCAGGTGTCTTAAGCTTTCGCCATGTCTTCTTTTCAAACTGAATAGCGTATCTCTTCCCATTCTAATTAAGTTAATTTTTGCGTAGGCATCTAAGAATGTACTTCGAGAACACTGACATTTTTCTGCTTCGCCTTGGTTGACCTTTTCTCCGAGAGATAAGCTATTTAGGGGTGTTTGATCAGTTTGATGCGATGCTTTTCCTCAATTTCTCCTTAATACTTTCTTTAGTTTTCTCAGATTATGAATCGCACCTCCTGTATCGCGTTTAGCATTGTTCTTCCCCTTTGCATTTCACCCTTGGTTGTCGCTTTGGTTTCTTTTTTCTTTCGCATGGCTCTCTCCTTCTTATTCTTCTTTTATTCTTATCATGTTAATCATTAGCCTTTCTGCTCGTTTTTTCGTCCTTCACATTCTGCCTCTGCTTCTATTTTAATTTTGGCTTTCCTTCGTACTGTTTTACATCCAGCTCATTACATCTTTTCGCAATTACATCATCTCCTCGAATTTCTCCAATGCCGGTTGGAAATGGGGAATCAAATGAGTTTATGATAAGTTGAGGCGACTCCCATTACCCTGTGGATCTAAGGCCTGCCTATGATGGCGTTATAGGGCGAATCTACGTTCACCACACAAAATGTTACTACCGTCTCCAGTTTTCCTGCGGGAATGACCATAGTAATCTCGCCCTTTGGTTTTGATGCGACACTGTTGAATCCGTATATTGTATACGTAGAAGGAATCAGATCCGAGTCGCAGTACCCCATGGTTTTGAAGGCATGGTAAAATATGATATCAACTGAGCTTCCTGTGTCTACTAATATCTTGTTAATCGCCCATGGTAACTTATTTTCTTATTTGTCCTCCTCCCATCTAGAATGCGGGTGCATAGTCATGGTGACGACCAATGGGTCTGTATGTATTTCTCTTCCTGCTTGAATGTCTTCTCTATGAACAAAATTTGTTGCTTCTGTCATTCTTCTAGTGGTAGGTTTTTTGTTAATAGATGTACTTCCTTGCCATTGAAATCTCTTTTATGCACTCGGCTTAGCACATTATCATGAAAATCAGCTATGCTCTTGGAGGAATGGATGATCGAATTTATTCGCCTTGTGCCTCGTCCTATTTCAACGCGATGTATTACTACTGGATATTGTGGTTGGTTCTGGTGGGCGAACTGAAGTGGTGGTGCTCGTGGTAACTCATTCGCTTCTAAGAATTGGTTTAACTTCCCCCTTAAAATTAGTTGTAACAAGATTCTTCACACGTCCCTGCAGTCGGTAAGTTTCATATTCAGCTTCTGACAGGCTATCTAAATAAAGGACATAAGACCATTCCAAACACTTGTTATCATCATGATCTATATCAAAGCATTTATCACAAATCTTCTTTTGCTGCAACTTCCAAAGATACCTAATCCAAACTTTTTCTCCAGATATTGTGTTCCATGATGGTATTTATATAGTGGTAAGTAATAGTAGTTCGTTCAAGACTTGTGAAAGCAGATTCTAGACTTAATTTTAGAACTCAAAATATAACAAATTCAAAACAAAAGGTGATGTCATTATTATGGAGAGACTGGGGCTAGGGATTTCACTATTTACCAATTCCAAAGTGATACTAATTATAACCATGCAATTTCAGATGTTCAACTTGATTCTCAATTATTGCACAAGTAGATTTTTAGAAACAACAAATGTTAATCCAAAGCATGGGACATCAAAACCCTAAGCTAAGCATGTTCCATCAATATAAAATACAACTGTTTAACAAAAATCATAAAATCTATTTTCAATTTAGGAAAATAATCATAAATAAAAAATGCACAAAAAATAATTAGTAATTACCAATTTTTCATTGGCAAAATAGCTTCCCCCGTCACCCCAGAGATTGGGTTTAGCTTCTCATGTTGGAAACACGCTCAAAATGGGTTTTAATTGCTCAAAACGTGTTCACAAATAATGAAAAAGGAGGAAAAATGGTTAAAACCAGGTTTTATAACACTTATAATTGTTTTGTAACACTTATTACAGGGAACGATACAACTGTTGTGTCACTAACATTGTAGCTAAACGACAGTTCTGTTGCATCTTATGTTCTTCGTGTTCTTCACTACACCAGCATAAAACAGTTTTCCTGCAACTTGATTTTTACGCTCTGTTGATGCTCTAAACTATCCCCAAACTCTCCGTGACGCTCTAATGCTCCTCCACACCTTATATAGCCTCACAGCACCGAGAATAATCCTCCATAACTCCAACAAATCTTCCATTATTCGGAAGCACCGAGAATAACTCTCTGTGACGCTCTCTGGAATATTTTCTTCCCATATTCAACTCCTCATGCTGTTTTCTCGTGCCAAAATACTCCCAACACATCCAGTCATCTTCCAGAAGTGGTCAAACATGCATCAGGCATACGAAAACCTCTCGATCACACACTCAGAACTCGGAATGGACTAACCAAAACCCGAGATACCCTATCTTCTTCCACGCGAGAATCTAGCTAATTTTATCCGACAAGATAAACCATACCATGTCTGTTAAGACCAATCAAGTCAACCCAACAAATTTCAGCCATTGAGTCTCCTTCAATCTTGTCCAAAATGCGAAATTTAAACTTTGCCTCTTGATTGCATATTTTGCCGCCAATTCAGACTTTCAAATGAAAAAGGAGGAGGTCATCCCTTATCCAAAGTGGAGGTGTGAATAACAGGTGGGTATCCCTTATCCAAAAAGAGAGTCCGCTTAGCAAATGTCCTCCGGGGGTGCTCCAGGTAATTTTTCGAGCCGATTTTTCCAAAAATGTTTATTTCCAAGAAATACCACAAACACATAAAACACCATAATAAATACAAAATCGAGCACCAATAATATAAAAAATTGAGGACAACTTAGATACAAAAATGTGTTTATCATTCCACCAGCCTGCTCGATGAAGTGGATCTTTCAAACTAATCTCTAGCCTAGCTTTGACAGTATTACCATATTTTGGCTTGCAATTTGGAGGATTTGTGGATTTTTTCCCCCCATAAAACCAATAGCTTCATCTACTACAACGCTATTTAGATGCTCCAACTTCAGATATTTGAATTGTAATGTAAAAATCTGATGAGAGAACTTGTAGTCTTTAAATGGAAAGTCATTGATGTACTTTTGAACAGCAAATAGAGAGCTTCTCCAACTATCCATGACCCATTTTGAATTACCTCATCTCTTTCTTGATCACAGTTAAGTCTCACCAGCATCAGATTATAACCCATGATCCGAATCTGCTTGTTTTGATATCTCTTCCTAAGAGAGTTGATATTTTCTCTGATTATTTTAATGTAAATCTTTTCTTTCCACATTAGCTTCCCCAGTATTCCATACGTCCACTCTTCTGCTGCTTCATTAACAGTCTGTTGCGAACCAACGATTCTCCTCCTCTCTTGAATAGCTATAACAGTTCTCCTTAGTTGTCTTGATAGTTGATTAACTCGATTCTCAGAAGAAGATGTCGTATTAGGGTTGGCTTGTTTTCCAGCAGTTAGAGAAAAGTTCTGAGAAGTATATTTAATAATACAGAAATGATGATACCCCGTAAATATACTTGAACTGAAATTCCTAGAGTTGAAACTATCTTTACTTTTCTTGTTAGGAATATACCTGATATCTGGAGGTTGACTTTGAATGACATAATGGGAAAATAATATATGACTTAGATAATATTTTCTAAAAACAAAAATATCATAACTATACCACATTTCACGGCTAGTCCTACGATACTGCAAAGAGGGAATTTTTTGAATTTGAATTTCATGAGGAAGGAGATGAAGTTTCCTATGTTTGATCTGAAGAGAAAGAAGAAATTTAAGGGGAAATAACTCACTCTGATCTAAGTGTATACCTAGATTGATACTATTATTATGGACCATTATGGACTTGATGGTTAGCACCACCGCTTGAAACAACTTATTTTCCGACACCACTGCTACTGATTCAAGGACATTCCACGTATTGAATAATAAACCACCACTGGATCCACAAATAAGTCAGCAGACCTGCAGAGAAAAATTATTTTCTTATTAGAAAGATGATAGAATGAAACATACAAGAAACAAATATACAGATTGAAAAGTTATAAAGGCTTAGCCTATGCCAAACTAGTTAGAACAATCTATTATATGAGTTCCACAATCATTAATGGAGATACAAAAACATAATATAGATATAGATTAAAAAGAAGAGAAGAAGAGATTTAAAAGAATCATAAATCAAAAAAAATTTAAAGAAAATATTAAATTGTTTTGATTTTGGAAACGATTTTATTTAATGAGTTAACTTATCAATCGCCCGATTCATAGTGCTTCTCTCTTCTCAACAGAAAATTAAAGGTAATGCTTTTATATCAAAAGGCAATCAACACGAGGACTTTCCAAAAGGCCACCCATCTTAGTACTACTCTCTCCATCTTTATTAGTTAGGAGTAAAGGACACCGACACTCTGATTAAAGATGCTGGCCAGTAAGTCAATCCCATAAATATGTAATGCACTTCTAATTTATTAACCAGCAGTCAGTACACAATTATATACTACTACCATACTTTTCTTGTTCCTAGAAAAGTACTCCTTCCGTTTCAAATTACACATGAAACCAACATATCTCCTTGGTAATAACTAAATCGGAAATTCAATTATTCATTTTATTTATCCATTATTTTAGAATCACGTCAAGTTTTCGAACCATTGAACCAATTAAGAAAGTAATTAAGTAGAGATGATGCATTTGCTTGGAAGATTTGACTGAAACAACAGTAAACGGATATATGAACCTAAACAAAAGAAATCAAGCTTGTAGAAGTAGTAGCAGTACCCCAGACAACAGCATTGGGACTGCTTACAACATGTACTCCATCATACCATTCAATTGATCCGAATGCCTCTTTTAAATCCGTTGGTCCTGATGACTTGAATGTGATTTCATAAGGCAAACTCGTTATACCTCTACTAAACTCGTTATACCTCTACTAAATATGTAATGCACTTCTAATTTTGTAAACTGCATCTGCTGAAGTTCCAACATTTGTAACCATTCTCTTATACTTAACCGTTTGAGTTCTTCCAGATTCAAAGACAACAGAAAATGAAGGATAGTTTAGATCACCCTGACTAGATAACCTGACGGAATCGCAATCAACCTTTCTACCATCCTTGACAAAGAGCTTCATCTGTGTTTCGGTGTACCCAATCGTGCAAAGAAAAGCTTCGTAATCACTAGGCGCAATATCGTACACCAAACCTGGATTTAGAGCTTTGTTTGGGTCTACATGTCCAGACCCATGGTGGAAGGGTGTTGACAAAATAAGTTGATCATGGGTGATGCTCATAGCTCTAATATACTTACCTGAATTATCAACAGTATAAGCAGTTGTCATGAGAGCTGATTTGATGGCAGCTGGAGACCACTTAGGAAATGCATTTCGAAGCATTGCAGCTAATCCGCTCACGTGAGAGCATGCCATGGAAGTACCAGTCATGAGTAGGAATTCAGCATCTGACCCAGACTTAGCAGCCAAGATATTAACTCCAGGTGCAATAACATCTGGTTTGAGAATCTCTGGGGTTATCCGATTCGGACCGATGCTAGAAGTATAAAAAACTTTAGGAGCAGACGACGATGAAGACCCAGTTACAGTTCCTCGGAAATCCATTTTAGCCATAGGGTTTTTACTAGTGGTGATATATTCTATAATCTTAGAGCCTGAAATTTTGGTAACTTGAGTCGCCGGAATCGGATAGAAATTCGACGGCAATATTTCAAACTGGTCAACCATCTCCATCTGAATCATTCCGAAACCACCAGTCGCCTTGACAACCTCACTTCCATCACTCAGACAAACCACAATTTTTCCAGCAACTTGAGCTGCGCTTAGCGATCCGTCTGCGCACGCTTCAGAAGAACCATCACTGCTTTGAATGTAAACAATCTCCAAGTAAGTATCGTCGTGTACCCCGTTATACAACGAAACACCCGGGAATACTTGACCATCTCCTAATATCACATCGGCACGAAATTCCCTATCAATAGTCGACGATCCAACTGTCAACATCCATGGTGCGACATTAGAAATTACTTTAGGAGTTTGAGCGCCATAATTTCCAGAGGAACAAGAAACCAGAATTCCCTTCTCCACTGCACCAAAAGTTGCAATTGCTACCGGATCTTTGTCGTATGGAGGAGTACCATAGGATTTACCAAGTGAGAAAGACATAACATCAACTCCATCTTTCACACCTTGATCAATAGCATCTAGAGTATCAGAATCAACAGCTCCGATATTCCACAACACCTTGTAAGAAGCGAGTCTTGCTCTAGTTGCGATTCCTTTAGCTTCTCCAACTGAATAGTTATGAAACCCCGCGTTTGCGACAGGAGTTCCAGCTGCAGTAGCTGCACAATGCGTACCATGTCCGGAAGTGTCCCTTGGTGACCTTGATTCTTTGCCGTCAACATCAACTCTATGACCGAGATGTGCTTCAAGTCCTTTGTAGAAAGCCTGAGCACCGATTAACTTGCGGTTTTAACTGTTACTCTCTATTTACCACAATTATGAGAGTGACACGTGTCTTAAAGAGCCACCTATACAACAACGGTTATAATTGTTACTGAATCATTGCAACGAATGTTTCAGAGACATGTGTCCGTTTTGTACGAATAAAGTAACACATATTAGTGTTGCCATTGGTTTTATAACAATTATTCATTGGACACTTGTCGTCCTTTTGTCACGCCTTTTGTGACGATTAAACTGTTACTCTCATTTGTTACAACAGTAAGATGATGACACGTGTTGTTTTTACTTCACAGCTGTTGTCACAGTTATCCCTGTGACAATTCTTTCAGTTGCTATATAAAAAATGGGTGGTCCAGATTATTTTCATGGACCTGGATTTCCAGGCCTGCAACACAATTTATCCAGAAACACAGGCCTGCATTTTAAAACTCCGGAAACACAAGTACAAAAGTCTATTCATTATTATATTTAACCAAAAACAAAAAATTGTTCTATTCATTATGAAATTTAACCAAGCACAATTCAAAGCCAACACTCAGTGAGCTGCTACGACCAAATAAAAACAAGCTTAACTTCTCAATTAAATACAATTACGGAACACAATGAGACAAGAAGTTGCAAGAGAATAAAAATATACAAATGAATCAATATGATTTGTCATCATACCATATATAGAAAGTAATTCCAGCGTTGGCATCAAATACGCATGACCTGCCCAATAATAAAAATTGAACATGTTAATGACACAAGTGTTGGAGTTTCTGGGTGATTTTTTGAATATAAGGGAATGGGATGATGTCTTTTTTTTGTTTTCATGCCATAAGTTGTGTTCGCAGTTTGCCCAAACATTACACAGGTGTACTTCTGATGTTTTTAAAACAGTAAAATATGCTTTTTACTTGCATATATGTAAGTTTCAAAGCTTTGTAAAACTTTGTTATATATGAATATAATTTCAATGGAGAACTTTCTAAAACTTTATTTTATGTGAATGCAAGTTTCTATCTAAGATTTATGTTCTGAGAATTCTTTGACTATAAATTCCAACTCCGGTGACCGGTTAACGGACGGTAGACGGAAAATATTAGTGAGGGTTTGTAAACTGTAACAAATACGAAAACCGGACTTGGGAGCCGTTGCCGGAAAATTTTGGCCGACGGTGGTCGTATAATTGGTGAGGGCCAAATAACCGTCACAGATAGAGGATCTATTAGTGAGGGTTGACCAACCATCACAAAAAGAGAAAAACCGTCACAAAAGACATTTGTGACGCCACTAGTCACTACGGTTGGTCGTCCGTCACAAATGTGTATTTGTTACGGTTTATTTACTATTTGTGACGGTTTTTTCTCTATTTGTGACGGTTTACGAACCCTCACTAATGGGACCTGTTTTTATAGTGTATGTTTTGATAAATCTCATAAAGTTTCATGCATGATAAAATAAAGATTACATGGACTTCAAGAACATCAAGATCAAAGATCGAAAGACAATTAAAAGGTACTAACAAAAATTAATCCGTGAAGAAAAGTAATGAACTACCAACAAGAGTATTAAGCAATATGAAGATTGAAATAATAGTTATGGGATTATAATCCAACCATTTTGGCGGGGATTTTTCTTCTTGAAAAAAAAATCTTCTCATATAATTATGAGCGTAATATACCCAAAGTCTTGAATCTTATCACCACACTTGAACTTCCACCCAAAGTCTTCATTGAGATCACAAAGAAACGCCATGAGAGCACATAGAAAATCTCCATAAAGGAGAAAACATAAACAAAAAGGAAAAATACCCACAAGGACACCAAAAAAATCTCGTAAATTTTTTGGATATTGAAACAAAAACTTAAACAAATCTAACCTAAAATACTAGCTACCTAAAAAAACAAGAAAAAAAGAAAGAAATATGCTCAGATCTAGCCCAAAATGGACTAGATCGAGCTGGAAGCTTTAATGGTGGTGAGGTTATTTTTTTTCGGGTTTTGAGAGGAGCTAGAGAGGAGAGGGAAAGGACAGAGAAGGTTTTCATAAGAAAGATATTATTCTCTATATACAGAGAATATGACTTAAAAATATGGTATACCACAAAAAAAAAAAAAAAAAAAAAACCTGTAAAATATGTAAAGGTATTTACAAGGATAATACTTATAGAGGAGGGATCCCTTCACATTTTGATTATCACACGTTGGACGTCATTTTTGTGAATAAAATCAAACCGTATCGGATTTGAAACTAATAATTTGAGGATGTGTTCCTCTAACCAAGTTCTATATGCCTACCAAAAATGTACATATTCCGAAATATAAAACCTCACAATTTACCGGTCTTAATTTCGACGGACAGAAATCCGTTGATTTTCAACGGCTCATTTTCAAAGTAGTAGACGGTGATGTTATACGTCTCGGAATGCGCTCATTTTCGGTAGGAACATAGAGCAATGTAATAGTAACATATCCTCAAAATATTAGCTTCAAATCCTTTACGGTTTGATTTTTATTCGCAAAAATGACGTCCAACATGTGAGATAGTGTGAGCAACCGTATACTGAGCAATGTAATAGTAACATAAGTAGATAAGCAACCGTATACTGAGCAGCATCTGATATGTTTTTGGCCAAGAAACCTAGCCACAAATTCAAGTAAGAACACAAGTGGTTGAGTGAATGCATGCATTCTGTCTCATGTGAAGACCAAAGCAGATTATGTGTTTTGATTGATTTTGGTAAATGTTTGTTAAGAAGATCGATTTTTATTTTGTAAAACACCTTAATATCGAGAACTAATATATTCATTATGGATACTTTGCTAGATTAGGAAGTGCTTCTTCATGCAAGTATAATGGAAAAGTCTTGAGAAATTGAAAAATGTAAATTTGATTCTAAGGATAAAACACATGCCGTCTTATTCGAATACATTCCTCGATTACTTACTGCTGGTAAAGTGGTGAAAAGTGTACACAAAATCAAATTTCGACATTCTTATAAGGAATAAATTGTGCGTTTCACATTAAATTTCTTTAATTCAAGTACTAATTCATCTAAATTCTTAAAAGATCTTCCACCTCCTTTTACTGCTTCTAACCCCATTTTACCCATCTCCATTGCTCGAATCATTTGGGGCCGACTCTTACCCTCCTGATCACCTTGAGGTACAGATTCAGCAATGACCCTAGCTAACTCAGTCGAATTCGGAACTGTATCGGCACCTTCACAGATCTTTACTGCCAAACCCAAATCAGTTTCCAAGAGTTTTGCGGTCATAAAATGGTCATTTATCATAGGCCACAGTAACAGTTGAACCCCTGCGACAAGTCCTTCTAGCACTGAGTTCCATCCACAGTGAGTCAGGAACGTGTTCACAGCTTGATGACTCAGTATAGCCACCTGTGGTGCCCAACCTTTGATCACGAGTCCTTGTCCGGCCACTCGATCTTCAAACCCAGTTGGTAGAACAGATTTCTCAATATCCTCGTGATCAGTCAATGATGATGATATTTCTTTAACACCCCAAATGAATTTAACCCCGCTCTGTTCTAGGCCTACGGAGAGTGCCTCGATTTGTTTCCTGTTTAACACAATTTGGCTTCCGAAACAAACATAAAGAACGGATTGTTGATTCTCTGCGCACGAGTCAAGCCAAGACATTACCTGTTCTATGCAAGTTGAGCTCGGTCTGCCTCTATTCCTTGATTCTGCAGAGGAGTCTTTCCGATGATGATCTATTGGTGGAAGTAAAGGCCCTACGCCCCAGACCCGGCCGTGATTCCCATAATTTTCTCTCAAGTGATTCAGAAAAGGTTCTTCCAACTCGGAAAATGAATTGAGAACAATACCCCAACTCGCTTTGTTCAACGAGTTATTATGTTGAAAGATTTTCCAAAGTGGGCTAGCATCTGCATATAGATGATGCGATGGGTATATCTGATATATGGGAAAGACAGGTGAATTCGGAACTCCGTATGCGGTAAACAGGTGATTAGGGTCTTTGCAATCTTCTCTGGTTGGTAGGTTACTCAAGAAATAATTCACGACTGATAAATTGTGTGCTGACATAGGAAAAAAGGCGACGCGGACAATGTTAAGACGAACAGCAAGATCTTGCGTCCAACTACTAGAAGTTACCAAGGAACCATGCATAGCACTAAATAGGGAACCGCCGACAGATCAGACAAGATTGCCACAGGAGGAGAAGATGAGTATCGGATCTGCGACTCAAACCACTGTAGTAGAGGTTCATTTAGTTTAGCCAAGGCGTGTAAGAAAGCCGGAATGTAACTTGACGGTAGATCTTTCAAGTTTTCAATTCCAGGTGGTAAAGAAGGAGCAGAAGAAAACGATTGAATAGCTGTTGGGAAAGGTAAGACTAGTGTTTTGATGCAAGATGGATGCCTGGCAAGTAACGGTTTCACAAAAGAGAGGTTCTTGGGAGTGACGAGTATGGTGATGATTAGACCACGGAGAGCTAATTGGTGAGTGAGATCCAGTAATGGTAAGATGTGTCCCTGTGCAGGGAAAGGGAAAACTAATATGTGTGTTCCCAGATTAGTTTTGCATGCATTATCAGACATGATTATGAGTCGATTTCTCGATATTTTGACAATGTTTCTGGATTTTGATCTATAAGTAACTTAGCTAGCTCCTCTAATGGATTGCTTTATGATTAATCCTCCATCCAGAGTTCCACACAGGTTGTTGGCTGTTGTCCTCGGAATTCAATTATTATTTACTAGAGATGGCCGGTGGCATGTGTACCTCGAAGAAATTATTTTGGATTAAATTGATGATACTCATAAGATCTTGCCAACAAGGAAACTTTAAAATAATGTTGTTAATAATTGATGTTGTTTAAGTAGGTGTTGAAAGTCTCTGCTGTTGCCGCCCTCGCGCAAAGCACTCGATGATTTGTTTAAGTTATGCAGTTGAAGTGTTGCATTCTTTCCGGATGGTGTAAAATCCCTAGACCCTAAGGGAAAATGTATGATTGTCATGGGATGCTAAGGCTAAACAAAATCTACAATAATACAATAATAGTTTTACTAATTAATAATTTTAAATGATAAAAGAAAATTACTGATAGATCATTACTAGCTGAATCAAAGGACTCGATCAATAGTAGAATCACAAATCTTGGTCGATTAATGGATATTTTCGTTTTTGCTACTAACAGCTTTCAAAAACGGAAATTAATTAGAGGCTAGCCACAGACAATGACGCCGGTGTTGATACTTTTGCATTGCAACCTGATTTTACGGAGATCTGAATATTGATGTTCGAGTTACAACATCCACAACAAATTTTGTTGGCGCAATGCGGAAGTGTGAGGGTTTTATGGAAATGATTTTGAAGAAGAAGATGGCTCATTGAAAAGTGAGGGTTTGATTAATTATGAAATTGGAAAATGTTACAAGGGAATTTAATTTTAGTGTAGCACTTTGGCTCACTTCTTATACAGTCACTTAGACTTGCTTTTCTAGCTCTCACTCTCGGACTCACTTGAGTTTTCGGATTTGGATTGCAAGTGAACCATCGTAGCCTATTTGTAGCCTTGTACACCGACCACTTACTTCTCTAGATAGTTCTATCTAGACACTTCTTTACACTCAATTTGACCGACATTACAAGAGAATTGTAGAGAAAGAATTCTCTAGATAACACGTGATGAAAAGTCTTATATGACTTTGGATAATTACCGATTTATCTAGGCTTACCATTATGTACGGACCAGCCTAGGACATTCTAGACTTTACTTTATCTAGAAAATTATCTATCATTCCTTAACTGACTTGAATAGATTATTCTAGATTTTCCTAATCACAAATTAACCAATATTTTAACACCCCCTCTTAATTTGTTATGTGAAGTTTATCTCTAAAATGATTGAACTTATCTACCATGACCGCTTTTGTGAAAATGTCATCATTTTGTTCTTGTGTAGGACAAAATTGGAGCTCAATTTCTTTGTTTTCGACCAACTCTCTGATGAAGTGGTGTCGTAGCTCTATGTGCTTCGTACGTCCGTGGAAAACTGGATTTTTTGTCATCGCAATTGTAGACATATTGTCACAGTAGATAGTTGTCGTCTGCTTTTGCTTTTGTTGTAAGTCGATCATAATTCTTCTCAACCATACTGCTTCACATGCTGCACTTGTTGCTTCTATGTACTCTGCTTCAGCTGACGACAGCGCCACCGTACTTTGTTTTTTTTAACTCCAAGAGATAACTTTTGTACCCATACATAAAACATAGCCTGATGTTCTTTTTCGGTCTTCAATAGAACCTGCCCAATCGCTATCTGTGAAGCCAATTAAACCATTGTCTTTTTCTCTTGTATACTTGATGCATAAATTATTTGTTCCCTAGATATATCGAAGAATTCTCTTTGGGGTGGCATAATGTAACTTGCTTGGCTCGCTCATAAACCGAGAAACAATGCTGGTTGCATTGACTATGTCTGGCCTTGTATTTGTTATGTAAATCAGTGAGCCGACTAGACTTCTGAATAAGGTTGGATGAACTTTTGTCGCTCCATCATTTTTTGCCAACTTCTCATTAGTAGCCATTGGAGTTGCAATTGGTTTGCAATCTATCATGTTGAACCTTTTTAGTAAGTCTTCTGCATATTTTTCTTGGGAAATGAATATTTCTTCTGGAGATTGTTTTACTTGAATCCCAAATTTTTTTCGCATAAGTCCTAAGTCTGTCATCTCATATTCTTTCATCATCTCTTTCTTAAATTTTTATGCCATCTCTTGTTTTGTGCTGGCGTAAATTAAATCATCAACGTAGAGACAGACAATTAGGAAGTCCGTACGTTGTTTTCTGATGTAGAGTGATGGCTCACTTGGACCTTTTTCAAATCCATTATCTCGGAAGTATTTGTCTATTTGGCTGTTCCATGCACGCGGTGCTTGAGTGAGGCCATATAGTGCTTTGCGGAGACGATACACCATTTTTTCTTTTCCTTTGCGGGCATATCCTTGAGGTTGTTCCACGTACACCTCTTCTTCAAGTTCTCCGTTTAGGAACGCCGACTTTACGTCTAACTGGTAGACTTTCATTTTTAGTTGAGCTGCCAAAGCTAACACCATATGGATTGTTTCCATGCGAGCGACTGGGGCGAATGTCTCGTTGTAGTCAATTCCTGGTTGCTGGGAGTATCCTTTTGCAACTAGCCTTGCTTTGTTATTTTGAATTGACCCATCTTCATTATATTTTGTCTTGTAGACCCATTTTAGACCAATTATTTCTTTGTCAATTGGTTGATTAACAAGCTCCCATGTCTTATTTTTCTCGATTACTCGCATTTCTTCGTCCATGGCATGTCTCCATTTTTATTCTTTTGCCGCTTCCTCATATTTTTGAGGTTCTAATGCTATAAATGCACAATTAGATATATCATAAATATCTCTTAGGGAACGCACCTTTCTAGGTTGGGCACTTGGTTCCGATGAACTTGGACTTTGTAGTGTTGGACTAGGAGATCTCGGGCTTGCTGGTGGAGTACTTTCTTCCTGACGTGGCTGATCTTGCTCGTCTTCAATGAGTAGTGGAAACTAGTGGTTGTCTACTTCATCATTCCAATCCCATGCTTTAAATTCATCAAAGATAACATCTCTTGAGATTACCAGTTCCTTTGTATCTGGCTTTAAAAGTCTATAGGCTTTAGACTCTTCGCTGTATCCGATGAATATTAACTTTTTTCCTTTTTCATTGAACTTTTCTCTATGTTGGGATGGAATATGTGAATATGCAACGCATCCAAAAATTCTGAAACAAGTTACCTCGGGCTTTTTCTTATGCCAAGCTTCATATGGAGTTTTATTAATAACTGCTTTTGTTGGCGAGCGATTAAGTATGTAAACCGCCGTGTTGACTGCTTCTGCCCAGTAGCTGTTGGGTAGCTTCCTTGCTTTTAACATACTGCGAGCCATTTCTACGATTGTACGATTTTTCCTTTCCGCGAAATATATTTTTCTTTTCACTAAAATTTATTTTTGATTGAAATGCCTGCTCCAACGGTTGTTCCGCGAACCTATTTATTCTTTTCTCGTGCGCCTCTAAGGAACCCATTAATTCATGTACCGAGAGAGTCGATAAATTTTTTGACTCCTCAATGGCAGCGACGATATGGTCGAATTTGAATGGTAATCTTCTTAAAATCTTTTATACAAGTATTTTATTTTCTATGGTATCTCCATAACTACTGATTTGATTTACTATTCCAGTTGCTCTTGAAAAGAAGTTCTAGATAGTTTCATTTTCTTTCATAAGTAAATTGTCAAAATCTCGCCATAAATTTTGTAGTTTAATGGAGATTACCTTTTCTGATCCTTGGAATGCTATTTTGAGAATATTCCAGGCATCCTTCGAAGTTTTCTCCACCGAAATTCGAGGAAAAATAGCTTTGCTTACCCCTTGTTGTATGAACAGTAGTGCTTTAGCATCTTTCTTCTTATTTTCCTTGTACTCCTTTTTCTTTGCATCCGTCCATGACGATAAAGTTTCTACCGACTCAGGTACATCATAACCTTCTTCGACAAGATCCCATAGGTCTTGTGAAATGAATAATGTCTTCATTTGTAGACTCCAATAATCATAACTCTCACCATCAAAAACTGGAATTAGACTTTGGGTATAATTGAAACCTTGAATACTTTGGTTAATTGCCATGGGTAGAGTTTTAGGATTACTGGGTTAGGTTTGCTCTGATACCAAATTTGTTGGCGCAATGCGGAAGTGTGATGGGTTTTATGGAAATGATTTTGAAGAAGAAGATGGTTAATTGAAAAGTGAGGCTTTGATTAATTATGAAATTAGAAAATGTTACAAGGGAATTTAATTTTAATGTAGCACTTTGGCTCACTTCTTATACAGTCACTTAGACTTGCTTTTCTAGCTCTCACTCTCGAACTCACTTGAGTTTTCGGATTTGGATTGCAAGTGAACCATCGTAGCCTATTTATAGCCTTGTACACCGACCACTTACTTCACTAGATAGTTCTATCTAGACACTTCTTTACACTAAATTTGACCGACATTACAAGAGAATTGTAGAGAAAGAATTCTCTAGATAACACGTGATGAAAAGTCTTATAAGACTTTGGATAATTACCGATTTATCTAGGCTTACCATTATGTACGGACCAGCCTAGGAAATTCTAGACTTTACTTTGTCTAGAAAATTATCTATCATTCCTTAACGGACTTGAGTAATCTAGATTATTCTAGATTTTCCTAATCACAAATTAACCAATATTTTAACAAGTTCCTGGTGTTGGTGGGGATGGACATGGAGGTGGTGGCGGTGATGGAGATGGTGGAGCTGGCGGTGGTGGTGATGGAGATGGTGGAGGTGGGGATGGAGGTGGAGGTGATGGTGGTGGCGGAGGAGATGGAGAAGGTGGTGGTGGTGAGGATGGAGATGGTGGAGGTGGAGATTGAGGTGGTGGTGGTGGTGGAGATGGAGCTGGTGGTGATGGAGGTGGTGAAGTTGGGGATAGACAGCAACACTGCTCGATCCAAGTATACGGATCACCATAAATTGCTGCCCCCACGCACTGTGACCCTGCACTTAAAAGACCTTGTTCTTGACATTTGTTCTCACATTGAGGAGTGAGAACGCAATATGTGCCTTTTGCATGGCTAATCGGTAGATACGTTTGACCAGGTGCAAAAGTACATATATCCGCAATATCTCCGTTTCTAAATTGGCCAACAGTTGAAGGAGTTAAAGAGGAAGTTGTGGTGATGTGGATGGTCGTTTGCTTCAGCAACACTGACAATTCACATCGGTAGTTGGTGAAGTATATTTGCACGGGTGTTTGAGTACCGAATTTCCGAAACTCGCACATTGATCTCTGCAAAAGACTATGCAGAGATCGCAAGACGATGGAGCTTTATAGTCTCTTTCAATGTATGTATCCCCAAGGGTATAAATATCTTGCCACCTTGTCGCTGATGCCATATCTGCAAATAAACACAAAGCACTGTGACAGAACAGACCAAAATTCTAAGAGATAAAAAAACTTGTTAATATTGTAGTTGCGAGAAATCTCAAAACGACACCCTTATTAGAATCTATGAAATAGTCTAAGAAACTATATTGAAATACTCAAGAACTCTTATTAAAATCCTAGAAGAAGTACAAAGATATGAAGAAACCCTAACTTGGGGAGCAAAAAACTTTCTCTCTCCTAAAATTCTTCTCTCAGCTCACCCCCCAAAAGATCTCCCTCTTTACAAAGACGCTTGGACCCTTATATCGGAGTTTACATAGTACAGGACAGCTAATAAAGCCCCTAATTTCGGATCTGACATGCGTCAATGTCGCGTAGACTTTATCATTGACACACGATTTCTTCATTGCCGCATGGTTCTTGACACTTTACTCGTGATTAGGTGACATCATCTGGTTCGTCATCTTGGATATGTCGTATGCGTTCCTATTCGCTTGCTACCAATGGAGTTATTTCGCATATTAGATGAGTGTGCGATATTTTGTACCCACATTTTAACTCTTCTCATATCTTTCCTTCTTGAGAAGGAGCGGTATGAGAAATCCTAGTTTGTTATTATGCCGCACCAGTTTATCTTTTCGTGTTCTTATCGACCGACATGCTTCCGTGATTCCGGCTTAACCGTCTACACGTGTTGACTTCTTCCCTTTATAACCGGCACATCTTAATTTAACCGGCTTATCTCTTTTCCCTGAAGTGAGAAGAGATAATTTTTCTTTTCTTTTCTTTACTTTACTTTCCTTTTTCTTCTTTGTAAATCTTCTACAAATCTTCATCATCTTCATCTTCAGAAGTTTTCTGCAAATCTTTATCATCTTCATGTTCAGAAGTTTTCTGGTGCCATTCTTCTCTAAACCTTATGGATTCAAGGTTAGTGTATTCTATTATTGCCGGTGTCTTGAATTTCCAACTGCCATTGTCGATTTGCTGTTGTTCTTTATGTTTGCTATTCTTCATATTGATTTGCTACTGAACTGCTACTGTTCTTTATATTCCCATACTGGTTTTGTTTCAGCAAAAGTCCCTCTTCTGGTAATCTTCGTGTCACGGTTCCAAATCCGAAATCTTCTTCGAACCCCAAAGATGATGAATTTCGCAAGAGGAAGTCTTCGCATAACAAGGTAGTAAGAAATACTTTCTTTTCTTTAAAACAATATTGTTGCCTCTGTTTCTTATTTGCGTTGTTCTTTGAAGGATGCTGAGAGCGAAATCGATGGTGAGAAGAAGAAGAAGGTTAAGAGAGTTCGCAAAGCCCCCACGATCAATACCTCTCTTCTTATCCCAGATCTTAACTATAAACCCCGTCTTGAACAGCAAGCCTCTTCTAATGTCATTGTTAACGCTCCCTCACAGGTATTCGTTGCCTCAGCTTCTTTGGATGTTTCTGCATCTTTAAAGGAAACCCCCGCCCCTAAGGAAGCCGTTACTATCTTTTCTTCTGAGAATGTGACCGCACCAGTAGTGGATACCACATTTTCTACCTTTGTGAATATCCCTGCCTCAGCGTATATTCCCGCATCAGTGGGGGATACAGCCATTCCTGTTTCGGATGGTATTAATGCCAACTACCCTATAGATATTGTATTGACCGCTCCTCCTCATTCTGTGATCTCTTCTTCTCCTTCCAATACCAAGCCCCTTCTAGAAATCATTAATGTCGCTCGCTCATCCGTTAATGATCCTTCCCAAGTTCGCATTTGTGATGCTCTTGTTAAGTTACTAGGCGATTCTCCCCCAGATAAGTATGCTAGGAGCGAAATATTCTCACAGCTTGATCCAAGCGTTAATCTTTATTTTTTTCTCTTGGTAACTATTCTTTCGCTCATACCTTTCTATCCGTTTTAATTGACCGCGCTTTCATATTTTCATCTGAATTATTTTCTCTTTTAGGATTCTCGTCGCTGCTTAGTCCAAGCTGAGGGATTTTCTGAATCTAAAAATATTATCCAAGAACTTCATCGTCAAAATACCAAGTTGATGGCTGCTCTTCAAGCTGAATGTCTTACGTCCGAAAATCTCCGCAATAAGAATCAAGAACTCAGAGGTATGCTTATCTTTCTTTTGTTATCCACTTAAAAGAAATATGTACTTGTGTTTGCATTTTGAGTTTCTTTATGCGTATGTTAAGACTTAAATCAGAAGCGCGATATGGAGAGATTTAGTTATCAATGTTCTGTTGAAGATGCTCGCACGGACAATGAGAGATTGCAGAATGAAATAGATTAATTAGTTAAAAGTCATTCATATTCGCTTGATCAGATTGAGAACCTAAAAAATGAGAATCTTCGTTTATTAAATCAAAATGAATTTATGGGTTCTCAAGTATCCCATCTTTCTGGATTGTTGCATGGCGCTGATTTAAGACATCAAACTTTATTAGATGAAAATCGGGTCCTGACCGCAGAGAAGCTATCTTTTTTGAAGATAGAGGCGATGTTTACGCGCCAATATCTTATTCTTCAGAAGATTTGTAATGATCACGAGGAATCTCTTCGCATACTGATTAGTCAGCATGCTGAATCTATGAAGAAATTAACCTTGGAGAATGAAAAGATCATTTAAAGCAAGATAAATTTGACCGTGAAGATGAATAAACTTCAAGAACAATATACACAATTAAAGGGGTCTCATGATATCTTGGTTAAGGAAAACGTTTCTCTTTCCCAAGATGAAAAGAAGATTCGATCTCGCCTCCAAGGCTTAATTGGTGATGATTTTGATAAGGTTATGAAGGATATGGAAAGTAGTGGTCTCGCTTTATCTCAATACCTAATTTCGCAGAGGAAAGATAGTCACATTGAGATGACTGCCTCAGTTTGCTTGTTGATAATTATTTGCATCTTGTAGCTGCGAGATTGTCACCCTGATGATAATTTGATATCTTTTTTGCAGTGTCTAAGAAGTCATATCAATCTACCATCCCCAAGTTGAGGTCCGATCTGGCTAGGGTTCATAAGGAACGCGACAGACTTTTAGTAGCGCTTTCTTTCTTATCGAGATAGAGCGAATAGGAGGTGTTTGTATCTCGAACGTTTTATGAAGGTTGCCGTAGAGAACACTAAGAAGAGTGCCGCACGGGAAGCTCATGTTAAGGATCAAACTTTCGCAAACCAAGTTTGCCTCAATAACTCGCTTCCTTTAGTAGATGTGGAGCCTCTCGATGTAGATGAAGATGAGAAGCTTCCCGAGCCTGACAGTGACTATTATTATGATAGCGATGCTGATGAAGGTGGAGAGGATAAAGATGGAGAAAGTCTCGTTCAGGAGGATCAACCTGAAAAAGATGGATCTGGTGGTGATCTTCCTAAGGACCCAATCTCTGTTGTTAATCCCAACGCTAAGACTGATATTGAAGAATTCGCACCAACTCAAAACGTGTCTTCAAATTATGTCTAGCTTTTTTCTTTCTTCACTTTCTTGTTCGTTGATAGACGCATTTATGTGTTTATTTTCATCTCTATTGTGTATAATGTTAGTACCCATTTTTGTACTTATTTTGGTATTTTATCTCTTTGTAGGTGTTTTTTGGAGAAATAAGCTTTTGCGGCGAAATTGGCTCAAAAAGTTGATAAATGCAACCCAAGGGACGAGTGTTATGCGGACTCCAGCAATGGATAAGGGGCGACCATTGGATAAGGGGTAATCTTTCCCCTTAACGTTCAAATTCTGAATTTGGGCGGGAAACCAAAAACGTGAAGGTTGTTTTCCGGCAGTTTTGGTGGTAGTGATTTGGAGGAGTTTAAGGTCGATTAAACCTATGATTTTCATAGGGTAGACTCCTTATGGGTCTAGGAATCTAACATGGGTTTTGAAATCGATTAAACTGGGCTCAATCGACGAGTTTTGATCTCAACAGCAAAATATGGAAAGTCACGTGTATGACCGATTTTAGGAAATTTTAGAGAGATTAAAGGCAAGATTTTATTCCCAAAGCTTAATAAATATCTAAGGAAGAGTTTAGAATCAAAAGGAAAGCCCAGATATGCGTGGAAATTTTAAAACAAGAAATTGCCGCAACTTTGCGGTGAAGAGAAAGAAAGAGATTTCGTAAGATTTTGGAGAAATTTAATCGCTCTTTTTGATATAAATAGATTGGTTGGGTCATATAGAAGGGGTGTCGAGAGTTTGGGAGGCTGAGAAGGGCTGAGGAGTGATAAATCAAGAAGAACAGAAAGCTATCTGCTGCTGTTTTCTGCTGGTGCGGAGCTGAAGAACACGAAGAACATAAGACGCACATGGAACAGTCGCGAAGAGCACGAAGAACTTCGACCCACACCGAACCGTCGCAGAAGCAGTCTTATATTCAACTACGAAACCCTTTTATCGTTTACGTCTGTACTTGCTTAAGATATTCAGCGACTTCTATCTTCCTTGCAAAAGGCCTTCTGTAACTACAACTCGTCCTTCTTAATAAAAACACCTTATTTGAGCAATGAAATCAACTTTTGAGCATATTTCTATTATGAGGAGCTAAACCCCTTAGCCGAGGTAACGGAGGAAGCCATTGTTCCATGAAAAGTGGTATATTTCTATTTTAATTATTTTTGCAATCTTTTACATGATTATTTGCATAGAACTAATATTGGAAAATTGATTTTTATTGAGTAGTTGTGAATTGTTTTGATGGTACATGCTAGGTTTTAAAACTTTTGATGTTTCATGCTTGATGTTTACAATTGTTACTTCAAAAATCTATTAAAGGCAATAAATTAGAATCACTTTAAAAGCAAGAATTGCATGAATATTGATTAGATTGTATCACTTAATTGGTCAATGGTGGAATCCAAAGTCTCAGTGTCTTTTTATAATTTGATACAATTTTATTTGAGTTATTTAATTTAATTTAAGTCTAAAAAAAAATCCTTCACAAGTCTTAGAGTTCGAATCATTTTTACTACAACTACAAAACACATCATGCGTCTAGATGTATTCCAAACATTGATTTTTGACTATGTATTAGAGAAGCACATTTCTATTTCTCTATTTTCTTATTTTTCTGCTACTTTTGTGTAAGATTGTCTCTAACAGGGAGAATAATACCTCCTTTTTTGTTATTCCCATACTTGCCTCTTATTATTTTCCTTGTTAGAAATATTCTCTGTCTTCTCATCGTGCGGTTATATCCATGCGTCATTTGTTCTTTCGTTGTTTCCTGCAAAACCATGTTAGTTTCGATTTTATTTTTCTCATGAGGTCTTATTGAGCCTCCCTAATTAGAGGTTTTATTTTTCCTAAGATATGATTTGCTTTTGTGGGCGAAATCGCAGGCGGTCTTTACATTTTCATGCAATGACCCATTGATTTCGCCTTATCATCTTATCGTATTATTGCCTCTACAGGATGTATTGATGCGTCAATACGACAAGTCTTATTACCCCCGTGAGTAAAAAGCCTCATGATATTGACGTCTTCGACACAATTCAGCTCCCTAATGGAGGGTGTCGTCCTTATATCCTCCCTGACTGCCCCTTCAAGGAAGCTTACCTCTACCGGGTTAGGGTGCGCTCTTCTCATCCAGTGATGCAACAATCAATTGTTTTCGCGGCCTCTTATCCCTCTGCCGATATGGCTTTTGGTTGCGAGACCGCACCCTAATTGGGGTTTCTTGAGGACCGAGTGCATCATAGTCAGGACTTTCCATGAGCGGCCAGGTATGCTCCAGATGCCCCAGGCACTCTTGACTCAACCGTATACCTCAGCGCCCTGATCGAGTTTCTGCACTCCTTAGGAGAGACCTTCTCACCTTAGTCTTTCTACTAAGGCGCCTCTGCTGGATGGGCTTTTATTTCACCCCAAATCTCCATGACTCAGGTTTCAGGGTCGGTGTAGCTTTCCCCTGAGTCATGATTACTAGGTTTTCCCCAATTATGACGCGTGTTAGGTCTTATCATTGCCTCTTTCTATTATGCGAACTAGGGTGCACGCCACAATTGGATGCCTAGCCTCCCTAGTTAGAGGTTTTACTTTTGTTGCCTTCTATTAAGGTCTTATTATAAGGTCTTATTTTTTCCTTTTTCTTGAGACTTTTATCATGTATGAAGAAGAGAAATCTTTCATTTTTATTCATATGTTTGATTAGTACATCTCTGTTGGGTATGAAAAACTTTGTATCTTTCCCACTTTCTTCAACTTCTTGTGCTTTATTAGATTCGCCTCTAAATATTTCCTTCTTTAGATGTGCGAATACTACCGCATGACCTATGGATAGTACTTATTCAAATATAGTCTATTCCATGGATGTTCAAGTCTGCGACCTGTGCTCTTCCCCTCAGGATCCATCAACTCATATGCTCCATTTCCAACTATCCTCTTTATCATATAAGGTCCATCCCACCTTTTCTCCAGCTTTCCATCTTCTCCTTTCTGATAAGGTGGTATTTCTCCCAGCACTACCTCTCCTGGCTGAAATTCTCTTTCTCTGACGCGCTTATTATATTCTCGGGCCAACCTTTTGTGATAGTTCTCCATATGTTGTAAAGCAATTTCTCTGTTTTCTTCTAGATCATCGAGTTTTGTTAAGATCAAATCTGTGTTTAGATTCTTTTCCCATGCTTCTTTCTTTGTTGTGGGAATAGTGACTTCAGTTGGCAACACTGCCTCAACTCCATATGTTAGACAAAAGGGTGACATTCTTGTAGCTTCTCTCCGTGTCGTTCTGTATGCCCATACTGCATTATGTACTTGTTCGTACCACCCTTTATTGTATCCTTCCAATTTCTTCTTCAATATATCCACAATTGTTTTGTTAGTTGCCTCAGCCTGCCCATTGCTCTGCAGATATAAAGGAGTTGATTTTCCGCTTTGGATCTTGAATGCGTTAAGCAGCATCTCTATGTTTTCTCCTTCAAATTGCTTTCCATTGTCGGAGACTAATTGCACAGATATTCCAAATCTACAAATGATATTTTCAAATACGAATGTGAATACATCTCGATCTCGAATATGTTGGACTGCTTTCACCTCTTCCAATTTTGTAAAGTAGTCTGTTGCGACTATTAAATATCTCCTCTGCCCCGTTCCTGGTATAAATGGACCTACAATGTCTAGGCCCCATTTTGCAAATGTCCACACACTTGTTGATGAGTTTAGCGCTGCTCCAGGTGCATGTATCTTTTTTCCATGGCATTGGCATTCTTCGCATCTTCTAGATACCTCTTTTGCGTCCTCAAGCATGTAGGGCCAGTAGTACCCTTGTATCTTTGTTCTGTAAGCCAACGACCATCCTCCGTTGTGGTTCTCAGCGTCACCATAGTGTAGTGCCTTCAAGATTTCCATTCCTTCTTTTCATGTTAGACATCTAAGTGATGGTCCAAGGAAGGATTTTCGGTAGAGTACGCCTTCCCTTAATTCATAATTTGTCTCCCGGCTCTTTAACTTGTGCGCCTCTAATCTGTCTCTTTGTACTTCTCCTTTTTCCAGATATAAATGGAGTTCGGTTCTCCAGTCCGCGTCTTTATTTGCTTGTCTTTCTTCTGCGTCTCTTCTTATCATTACGTCTGCGTTTTCTTCCTCTTCTTTGTTAATTGAGGGGAAAGAGAGCGTCTTTATCTTTATGTACCTTGCGGTAGGATCTACTAACATAGAAGAAACGAATGCTAGTGCGTCTGCGAATCGATTATCTTTCCTGCATATGTGCCTCCAACTTATGCTTTTGATTTTTGTTGATAGTTCTTCAACGAGTTTCTTGTATTTCTGAAGAGATGGTTCATTTGTACTATACAACCCTTGTATTTGGTGTATTACCAATTGTGAGTCACTAGTTATTCTAACCTCCTCTAACTTCATTTCAATTGTCATCTTTAATGCGTGCACCACTGCTTCATATTCGGTTTCATTATTAGTGGATGTGAACTCCAATATAAATGAGAAGGCCATCCGTGCTCCTTTTGGTGAAATAAATACTATCCCGATTCCGTTTCCTTCTCCATTTGATGATACGTCTACCAATATCTCCCATCTATTTGAGTCACGTTCTGTTAGCAAGTCTTTAGGATTTCCTTGATCTTCATCTATATCCATCATTTCTTCTATACCTTCGTCTTCTTCTAATGGAAATTCTGCCAAGAAGTCCGTAATAACCTGGGATTTTGGTGAAGATAATATCTCGTACTTAACTCCAAATTGTCCTATCTGTGCGTTCCATCTTTCTATTCTTCATGATCTTTTCGAATTCTTCAATACAGACTCAACCGGTGCTTTTGTTAATACTTTGACTTTGTGAGCCTAAAAATACGTGCGAAGCTTTTGTGTTGCATAGACTAATGCGAGGATCAGCTTTTCGACCTTTGTGTAATTTTTCTCTGCGGAATTATAAGTTTTACTTATGTAGTAAATTTTCTTTTCAACTCCTCCATCTAGTCGGAGCAGTACGGCACTTAACGCATGCAGTGTTGATGCTAAATATATTAATAGTTCTTCTCCTGGCTCTTCTTTCTGTAAAATAGATAAATTCATTAAGTAATCCTTAATAATTGCAGTGCTTTCTCGCATTCTTCTGTCCATTCGAATTTTGTTCCTTTCTTCAAGATGTTGAAGAAGTACTTGCATTTATCTGAGGAGCGCGAAATGAACCGCCCTAATGAAGCTAGTAGCCCATTCAATTTCTGCACGTCTTTTATTGTTGCGGGTGATGGCATATCACGAACCGCTTGCACCTTCTCTGGATCCACCTCAATTCCTTCTTTTGATACAATGTAACCTAATTTTTTTCCCGATGCTACTCCAAAGATGCATTACGCCGGGTTTATCTTCATTTTAAATTGCCGCATATGTTCAAATATTTCCCTCAAGTATTCAACATGATCTACTTCCTTTTTGATTTTCACTAGCATATCATCCACGTAGACTTCTAATGTTGTGTGCACCCATTTCGCGAATATCTTTTTTACCATTCTTTGATATGTTGCACCTGATGCTGCTTCCACCATTTGTGGTATATCTGGTAGGGGGAAGTTGTCCTTTGGACATGCTTTATTTAGGTCGCTGAAGTTGATGCAGATCTGTATGCCTTTATTTTTCTTGGGTACAACTACCATGTTTGCTATCCATTCTGGGTACTTTGCTGGCCTTATTATTCCTGCGTCTAGCATCTTTTGTAACTCTTCTTCTATTTGAGGATGATATGTCGTTGCTATCTTCCTTATTCTCTGCTTGAATGGCCGTGCGTTCTTGTTGATGTCTAACATGTGGAATGCGATAGAAGAGTCTATTCCTGGCATCTCGTCCATGCTCCATGCGAAGATGTCTTTATATTCCCGCAGAAGGTTGATCGTCTTTTCTTCTTCTTCTTTGCCCATTTTAGTTCCGATTTTCAACATCTTTGGTTCTTTTTCTGTCCCAACATTTATTTCTTTTGTTGGTTCTGCTGCGGTGAAATTCGCTTTTGGTTCTCCTAATGGTGATGGTTCTTTTATTTTATGTACTAGCTCACCTTCCTTTTCTGGGATTTCGCTTGGTATTTTTTTTCCTTCTTGTTCTCTTATCATGTATATCCTTAATTCTTCTTCTTTTTTCAATTCTCTTTCCTTCCTCCATATATCCTTTCGCTTCTTTGCGCGTCCTTCATAACTCTTTACATCTATCTGATTGCAGACTTTCGCATCCCTGGTATCTCCTTTGATTTCTCCCACTCCACTTGGTTTGGGAAACGCACGTACTGATGAAGAGTTGACGCTACTCCTTTTATTGCATGTACCCATGGTCGTCCCAATAGCATATTGTATGGTGATTCTACGTCCACTACTCACAAGGTTATTTGTGTTTCTATTTCTCCCAATAATATTCGCATGGTTATCTCGCCTTTTGGTTTTGTTGTCGTTTTATTAAAACCATGAATGTTGTATGTTTAGAGTGTAATATCCGCGTCTTTGTATCCCATACTCTTGAATGCGCGATAAAATAAAATATCCACCGAACTACCCGTGTCTACCAAGGTTCTATTTATCGCCCATTCTTCTGATTCTTTCGCTCCTTCATTTCTTTCTTTTCGCTTTGCGGTTACTGTAACCACCAGGGGATCTGTTCGCCTTCAATTTTCTTCCGGTATCTCATTTGCTGTGAATGTTATCTTCTGCTTTTCCCATTCCTTCAAGGGGGATATTTTTTCCACCGTCATGATTTTCCTTCCTTCAAAGTCGTGCTTGTGTATTTTTCCTGTGATTCCTGCATGAAAATTATTGATAACCGTTTTTGTTATTGAGTTACATTTTATACTCCTGCTTCATTCTTTTGCTCTGATGATCCTTATTGCTTCTGCTTTGTTCCTGCAAGTGTTTGTCTGTTTGATTTGTTCTTGGATTTTTCTGGAATTGTTATTTCTTTCACCCATCTTTGCGGAATCAACAATTTCACCTCTTCTTCTGCTTGTTATTTTTCTTAAACAATTTCCTCTCTCGACGAATTAAAGAACCTAAACTGTTATGATTGAAAATCGCTTTTTGATACGAAAACTTTCGGTTTGTTTTTATAGATCTGAACTTTTTTTTGAAAGAATTTCACCAAATGGGTATATCATCCGGGCTGTTTCTAGCGCCAAAATGTAGTTGCGAGAAATCTCACAACAACACCCTTAGTAGAATCTATGAAACAATCTAAGAAACTATATTGAAATACTCAAGAACTCTTATTAAAATCCTAGAAGAAGTACAAAGATATGAAGAAACCCTAACTTGGGGAGCAAATAACTTTCTCCCTCCTAAAATTCTTCTCTCAGCTCACCCCCCAAAAGAACTCCCTCTTTACAAAGACGCTCGGACCCTTATATCGGAGTTTACATAGTGGAGGACAGCTAATAAAGCCCCTAATTTCGGATCTGACGTGCGTCAATGTCGCGTAGACTTTATCATTGACGCACGATTTCTTCATTGCCGCATGGTTCTTGACACTTTACTCGTGATTAGGTGACATCATCTGGTTCGTCATCTTGGATATGTCGTATGCGTTCCTATTCGCTTGCTACCAATGGAGTTATTTCGCATATTAGATGAGTGTGCGGTATTTTGTACCCACAAATATGGGGAAAAAAATTACCTGTACAGACAGATATGGATATTAATATCACTAAAAAGAGATTAGAACCAGCCGCAAGAAGTAATCCAGGAGATTTTCTTCTAGTTATTCCCATTTTCACCATAAAAGATGAACTACTACTTGCTTACTACTTTTTCACTTGAAAGAAAAATTGCTATTGTTGTTTTCCTTGCTGAGCTATTTTTTTTAATTTTTTTTTTGAAGAAAAAGCTAAATTAATTAAGAAGAATATCAGTTACAAGAGTTTTGCCTATCTATAAGAAGTTGAGCTTTGATCTCAACTGGAGATAAACTAGACCAAGTATATGAAAATCCATTTACTCTAGCTAATCTAGAGAGAATGTCAGCTACATTATTCCTTTCTTTTGGAATGTGATAACACTTCCAAGAGATGTTTCTACTAAAAAAAAGTTGGATATCTTTAATCATGTTGAATAGGCGCCAGTCTATAGGAGTTTTCTTCATAGCAGCATCAACCACCGTCTTAGCGTCAAGTTCAAAATGCACCTTCTCTAGTTTGAGAAAATGAGCCCATTTAATAGCCTCCCACAGTCCCATACAGTCAGCCTCCTCAACGCTCCTTATGCCTTCTAGTTGGATACCTTTTGCTGCCTACTATGAACCTGCACAGTTATGAATGATTAGTCCTATACCCCCTGAGGAATTTAAAAAAGAACCATCACAATTAATTATAACAAAGCCATAAAGAGGGGGAATCCAACGGGTTAATCTACGACAACATCTGTTATTAGTGGGAGCAGTTTTGTTCCACTGAATTGCATGATCTTCAAAGAAGCTTTTGCACTTCTTGATCGACTTATCTGGTTGAGCTAAAATGTTTTGAAAGACTTTGTCACACCTATCAGACCATAAGCACCATGTTGTAATTGCTATTTTACAAATTTCTTCTACTGAGATCTTTTTAGCATGTAGATCATCAAACCACGAACCAATCCATTCTGCAAAAGAAAAGTTACCACTTGCAGACCAGCCAAACAGTGTGAACCAAACCATTCTAGGATGACTACAATCTCGTAGAACATGAGCAGGCGACTCTTGTTCTTGTTCACAATGCGGACAAATATCAGCAACTCCTGGTACTTTCAAACTGAGAATATCTCTAGTAGAGAGAAGAGTAAAAGTATCCTTCAACAAAAAGTGTCTAATCCTGGGCAGGAGCGGTAATTTCCATAAGGATTTATACATCTTCACCATTCTGTCTCCTACTGAGTCAGAGCCATGTTCTTCTTCATACATCTGATGGTAAGTGGTTTTACAGAGAAGTAGCCATTTCTCTCTAGAAGCCAAACTAATCTGCTTCTTGGTTAACATGAATTGGGATACGAAGTATGTAATTTACTGTGTTATCATCAAAATTGTCCCGCAGAATATTAAGATCCCAAGATGTAGAATCAGAGGAGAATAGTTGATGCACATACTTGTATTGTAGATAAAAGAAACTTCCTTGTTTAGGAGAAAGAGGAGTATGCATCTCTTTAATCCATCTATGCTTCCATATTAGAATCTTCTTACCGTCTCCCAAACACCAGCAACTGTTTCTGAGAACAAAACTCAACTCAGAGCTAATGCTTCTCCAAGACCAAGTTGTATTTGACTTCTTCTTCAAGTTAAACAGATCACCATCTGAGTAATATTTAGCTTGTAGGGATTTAGTCATCATAGAGTCAGTATCAGAGCACAGCTTCCAAGCAGACTTTGCCAATAAAGATCTGTTGAAAATTCTTAGATTCCTGAAACCCAAACCACCTTCTTCTTTGGGTTTTTGGGTTCTTTTCCAAGTAATAACGTGATTACCTCTACAATATTTTTTATTTCTCCAGTATCTTTGTTGATAAGATTTCATTTTACTGATGGTAGAATCAGGTAGTTTGAAGCTTGTGATATGGTAGATGGGAATGGCGCTGGATACATTTTTGACCATGACAGATCTGCCTGCTTCACTGATATTGATTCCGTTCTATTTTGCGAATCTGTGATCCATCTTATCACAAAAAGAAGAAAAGGGATCCGCTTTTTCCTTCCCACAAAAAAGGGTAACCCTAAGTATCTTTCTTCTGAGATATCCAGGTATCGAACTTGTAATGTACCACTGATAAGCTGACATGACTATGGATCCATATTAGAGCTGAAGAAGATAGCTGATTTGTTGAAATTTATCAACTGCCCAGAACATTTAGAAAATTGATCAATAACTTGGAGGAGCTTATTAACTTGAGTATCATTAGCTTTACAGAATAATAAACAATCATATGCGAATAACAGATGATTTATTTTTGGTATTGAACGAGAGATTTTCATACCAGTTAGCTGGCCAGAATGTTCACAATGCGCCAAATACCTCGAGAAGGATTCCATTGCCAAAATAAACAAATATGGTGACAATGGGTCACCTTGTCGTATACCGCGAGAGGGCTTGAAAGATGAAGTATGTGAACCATTGAGCATGAAATCTATTTGAGTGGTAGAGATACACTGAGAGATGAGCTGTCAGAACTTCTCCGAGAACCCAAAATGCTTGAGAATGTGTAACAAGAAACTCCACTCTAGTCTGTCAAAGGCTTTTGACATGTCCATCTTAAGAGCAAGATGGCCACTAATACCTTCTTTTCTCTTCATTGCTTGTACAATTTCCTGTACTAAACAGATGTTCTCCAAAATTAATCTTCCTGGTATGTATGCAGATTGCATGGGCGAAATGATTGAAGAGGTGTGTTTTTTTCATTCTCAATGCTATAATCTTAGATATAATTTTATAAATTGTATTGCACAATGCTATCGTCCTGAAGTCTTATGGTTTTTGAGCTATATGAACCTTTGGGATAAGTGAAACTCTTGTGTTATTTAACTGCTTAAGAAGATATCTTGAGTGGAAAAATGATTTAACCAGTTTGCAAACATCATCTTTCACAATCTGCCATTGCATTTGATAAAAGCCAGGAGGAAAATTTTCTGGTCCTGGTGAAGTCCATGGCGCCATTGTCATCAATGCTGAATGAATTTCGTCCTCAGTAGGAATAACTTCTAACTGTTGGTTGTCCTCAGCTGTAATGTATTGGGGAATATATTGGAGAAAACTGCTGCTGTCTGCTAGAGAAGAAGATGTCATAATATTTTGAAAGTGATTCTTGAGAAGAGCTGAGAGAGAATCTCTATCATTGCACCATGTACCATCTTGAGCCAACAACGAATCAATTCTGTTACGATATTTTCTTCTATTCATTCTAATATGGAAGTACTTAGAGTTTAATTCCATATCATTGTAAAAATGATCTCAAGTTTTCTGTCTGTTGGAACTAGCTTGAATATCACTGAGTTTCCTGATTTCTTGCTCTAATTTAACTATTTCCTCAGTATTTGAACCGTTGATATCAGAAGCTTGGAGTGTAGAAATATTCTGTTGCAGCTAAGCAATGGAGTTACTGATATTACTAAACATACTTTTTCTCCATTGAGACAAAGAATGTCTTGTGGCAGACAACTTATTAGAAAACACAAAAGCATTAGAACCTGAAAAGTTAGTAGACCATGCAGTTTTAATTTCGTCAGAACAACTATCCTGAGATAACCAATGCTCAAAAAACTTCCAATTTCTACCCGTTACTCTATTTTGCTTACAGAGTTCTAATAAAATAGGGGCATGGCCCGAGCCATTCTGAGATAAATGGGTAAGGATTGAGTTTGGGTAGGAAATGAACCAGTTACTGTTAACTAGGGCCCTATCCAACCTATATTTAATTTGACCAGTACCATGTTTATTGCTAGTCCACGTAAAAGGGTTGCCACAAAAACCTATATCAGAAAGATCAGCATCATTGATTAATTCAAGAATATCACTAGAAGTAGATTGAGAGGACTGAGTATTTCTATCATTTGGGGAAAGAGTGATATTTAAATCACCTATTATCACCCAAGGGGTATCTATAGAGTTACTAAGTTTATTGATGCAAGACCATTGAGATGCTTTTTCATGGATATAAGGAGTACAATAAATACATGACAGCAACCAAACTCCTCTACTTGGGTCATTCATAACTTTAGCATGAATTATTTTGTCAGATTGTTCAATAATATCTAGTTGGAAGCAATCATTCCAAAGAAGAATAAGACCTCCAGCCGTACCAATAAAGGGAACAAAGACTTTGTTCGGCATATTTAGAAAGCTAGAGAGTCTAAGGATTCTATTGTCATTTATCTTAGTTTCACTTAGGAAAATGATATAAGGTGAGTAAAGATGGTTGAGAAGATGTAAGTGATCACGAGTATCTTTGCCTAGAAAACCCTGACAATTCCAACTCAAAACTTTCATGTTGGTTAAAGTACGAAAAACAAGAAATTTACTACTTAACGGAATAATCTGAACAAAAGAAAATACTTAGGTAGAGAAAAGACTGTAAAAAGAAAAGAGTTTAGTAAATACCAGAGTAGATAGAGCAGCAGCCTCATCCAAAACATGAGAGTACTCATTAGAATTACCATTCCCCTCATCAACCAGATCATGCTCCATGCCATCAAACTCAATAATAGATGAATTCCTACCCGTATTTTGCACATTATTCTGCTGAGAGTCATTGTTCTGAGAGTCTAAATCTTCTTCTTCTGAGCTTCTCGATCTCTTAGGTCTTCTAGTATCTTCATGATCATCCTCCTGCTCCGACAATTTCTTTCTGCTTGCCTCACAGATTCTTTGGATCAACTCATCAAGATCTTCACATATTTCCACACCATATGTTGCAGCTAACTCATGACAGTATTGAATATACTGTTCATTAGTGTATCTTGTTATCTTTAAGTCATATGCTACATTAGCGCATTCTTCTTTGTTATGATCAACTATCCAACAGTGAGGACACAGATTATGCGGTTGACGTTCCCAGTGATATATGACCCAAGTCACACCTCCATCCCTTGTGTTCCACCACCCTCCTCTATAAAGAGGTTTGCTTAGATCAATTGTTACTCTGGCAGAAATCATACTTCCATAAGTGGATCGACAGTTCTATGGTTTTGTCCAAACTTTTGGACCTAATTCCACTAGAGATTCGTCTATTAGTTGAACTGAGTGGTGTTCAAGCAACAAATTTTTGAACTGAATTGTCCACTCTTGATGAGTATACTTCTAATCTTTTAAAGGAATGGAATCATCATAAACAAGAAGGTTTAGGTGAGACTTACAAATGTTCCAAGGAGTTTTCCTTAGTACCGCTTCCATTTTTTCCTTAGTTTGAAACTTAAAGAGAAAGATGTTTCTGTCCAGAGCACGAATCTCCTTGAATTTATATGGCTTCCATAGTGGTTTCAGTTCTGCCTCACTTCGTCAGTTTCCACAGGGTCTTCAGCGAAGAGTTTACCTATTAAAGTATGTCCTCTTTCTTTCTTTGCAACTGATAAAGCTTTCACCGAACCTACAACGTTTCTTAACCTCATAGCAGAAATATCCCGGATATTGGCATTTTGAAGTTGATTAGTAATTGCAGACACTGGATTCTTAGAGGAAGAGTCCATAATGCTTTGATGAAAAATGGAGATAAGAATTTCGTATATGGAGTGTAGATGAAAGATCCACCTTTCTTGGTTATAAAGAGTGAAAGAATTATGAGGTAGACCAAAAATAGTTATAGAAAAATAAGGGAAATCTTTTATTCGATTAAAGTCTATAACTGCATGGACTATCTTTGGGTATCTGGCATTAATTGAGAATAAAGTTGACTGAGGAGGCATCAAAGTTGCTTTGACTGATTGCTGATGACAGATGACTACAATAACTGTGTTTTCCAATTCTTGCTTGATTATCGGGGAATAGCTGTAATGCCACCAATTACGCTTATTCAAAATTTGAAAAGTTTTGACTCATCTGAGCTGAGCAACTTGACTCGGATCGAAAGAAGAGAGATTTTAACATGACGATCACAGGGATTAATTGATACTTTGGAATCATATAGATGATTCACTGCAATATACTGGTACATACTGTTGGAATCCATCATGAGAATGGAAAAAAAATCCACATGTTTATTTTTCATTTTATTTTCACAGAAAATATGTGTGAAATATGTGGATTTTTTTCCCATTTATATATTAATTTGGAAAACAATAATCATAATATGGTAGGTACTCAATTTCCAAATTGAATTTAGACTTCCATAAAATTCCAAACACGGTAAGTTAGGTTTTTCTTTTGAGTTTGTAATTTTTAAGCCAAGCATATACGTTGTCAAGTGTCCTCACCTAAATATTGTCACATCATGAATTCCAAATTGAATTATTTGAGCATAAAAAGGTTCAAATCCAAACTCACAGGTCCACCCAAAAGTTTAACACCATTAGCAGGTCTACTAATATCATGAGGGAAAACACCATCGGCTGTGCTTCTGGGATCAATAGAAGGCCAAAATACTTTCGTTTTCTTTATATTGAGATGTAAACCCCTACTTGGTCCTTCAGTTTCTATTATGCTAAAGGCCTTGGATACCAATGTATCACCAATAATTGTACCATCATCAAGGTACCAGGAATGTAAATCGAGTTTGCATCGTGAAGCAATAGTCTTCACCAGGGGGTGAAGTGTCAACGCAAACAACAAGGGACCGAGAGGGTCACCTTGCTGACTCCAAGTGCAGAAGACAAAATATATTGATCGTAATAGAGTTTAGCAGGTCGTAAGTAACAAAATTCTACCTAACGAGAAATACTTGGACAATGAAGAAGAAGTTCCTTGATGAGCTGAGATCTTCTCACCATGTTGAAAGCATTAGAAAAGTCAATGAGAAACATTGACATTTTGTCAGAGTGACCTTTCATCTCCAGTATGCAATTTACAGCATGTAAAATACTCTCCCTCCAGCAGGCACACCAACCCCGAATTAGTAGTCACGTAAACAAGAAGTCATGTCATTTCCGACGGAGAAAGCAGCCACTTTCGAAACCAATCTTCGCCAAACCGTACCAACTGCAATGGGCCTAATACAACCCCTAGGTTTAAGTAACGGAGTTAAGGGAGCACTGGCAATGAACTCGCCTAAACTCTCGGGCATTTTCTGGCCAACCAAAGATTGACAACCCCAGTAATCGAAGCGGGTAAATCCTCCGCAACTCCTGCTGCAGCCCCACTCATCACATCAACTAAATGCTGCGCACGGAAGATGTCACGGCCACACGATGTGCCTTTTGGGAAGCTCTTGATAGCTCCCAAAACTGCCCGAAGGTCCACCGTGATTGAGTCGACCATAACAGCATCAACAGGAACAGCGGGAGGAGGCGCAGGTGGGTGTTTAACTTGCAGATCATAGTACGTATCCTCATTACATGCAGCCACCCCAGATGAAGATAGCACACGAATTGCAGTAGCAAAAATGGCCGCAACTCATCTTCTTCCGGAAAGCTTCCATATTAGCCTCTCCCTGCTTCTTCAAATCTGCCTTCTTAGGCCCCATACGAACAGGATGTTGTAGAAGTTTGTTCACCAGGACGAAGCACCCATTAGGCTCCTTCCAAACCGAAAGTGCTTGATTGATGGCAGCGACTTGTAATCGCTTTCTGTTACCAGATTTTTCCTCAGCATAACTTCTCGGTTTGAACAATGTTAGAGTACAGATTGGAAGAAGAACGGGCTGCAACCAAGCTGATAGATTACATGGGTTAACAATAACCATTTTGAGACAAGCCTTCAGCGTCCTAGAGAAAGCAAGTATGCACTTGTGGTAAGTGTCTTTACAAAAACGCTCTTTTCATAAAACTCAAAAAAAGACTTATTTCGGGCAATAGGAGTCGACGGTTTCCTCACTGTTCAACGTGGGAGTTTTATTTATCTTGCCTTTAAGTCTTTAGATATATAATTCATTAGCAACATAATGTTTCCCCGAGCAAGCAACATATGAAAAATATATTAGCATCACAATCCTCAGAGAGCAACACAACATAATAATGCATCACCATGATAATGCTTCCTTGAGTAAACAACTTACGAAAAAGTATGCATATCTGAACGAGGGACAAGCATAATAATGCCTTAGCATCAAGGTTCTTTTACGGATAAGCATCATAGGTAAATGTTGGATCTTTGAGCAAGGAACAAGTATCAGCATTAACATCATTGTGCTTCAGAAGGGAAGCAACATAAAAGTTTAGATGCAATACATTTACAATAATATACATCACTGGATTAGTGCCATACTATGCACTGGGCATTTTCTTTTTGTTATCCATATTTTTGATTTGGTGTGCGTGGGGTTTCGTCCTGTCCCATGGTGATGCGTTTTTAATTTGGCGTCGCCTCGACCCTCTTGATGCATTGAATAGGGATAGAAAGGATAGGAAATATGTGTGGATTTTATTTTATTTTTTCCTTTTATTTTTGCAAAAAATATGTTGGGTTTTCCCCCCTTTATGTTGGAAAAAGGAGTCCTGATATGATAGGTACCCGTCTTCCGAATTGAATTTGGACTTCCATAAAATTGCAAACACGGTAAGTTAAATTTTTCCTTTAAGTTTATAATTTTTCAACCAATCATCAACGTTGCCAAATGTCTCACCAAAGCTCTCGTTTCACAAAATATACAAAAGACTTATTTCGGTTTAAGTCCTTCCCAAAACTTAAGCTATTCAATAAAAACAAAAAGAGAAAAAGAAAACACTTGCCACATAGAAATTTTCCTATCTCACCTACAACAGGAAGCCCAGTTAATTAGGAAAAAGAAAAACAACTAAAAAGTCTGATTTTTTTTTATTGGTCTACAAAAACCACATAATTATAAACCGAACACAATTTACCTAATAATAGTAATAATACTAATACCGGTTTCCAAATCATTCCAAATCAATAAATCCAAATTTATTAGTTTTGATTTTGTTTCAGTCATAAACCGTACCGTACTATTGATACAGCCTAAACAAGGCGCCGATAACAATAAATCTTGATCCACCAATTCACTGCTCACCCCTGCTAATTAATGAGTAAATTATAATTCGAAAATGATCGTATTCACCGTGAATTGAATCCGTGGTCTGTCTCGCGTCTCACACAGAAGTGAGACCATACGATAAATCCTACCTGTTAATCCACGATTTTGGGGGAGAGATTTTTTGTGAAGGTCGGGACCCGACCCTCGGTAAACCTAGCAGCGCCCATTATAATTCATCAAGGGCGTCTATTTACAATCTCCATAAGGGCGCCATATTCTAGGAATCGAACTATGTGACCGAATAAATCCTCATCTATGATCTGTTGCGGGTCGAGGGTTCTTTCTTCCAATTCCGACTCGATATTTTCATATAAAAATATTTGATCAACAGATAGGTCCCCTTGCAACATTGCGTACACTTGCATTATCAAGATTGCTACTCGAAGTTGCTTAGGAACTTATGTAGATATTAGGCCTCCTTCACATCTAATGTTGAGCAAGAACATCTTCTATCAGTGGCCTCTATTTAGGAGGGTTTGGTTCAGCAAAATGAAAATATATTGAAAAAGAAAAGGGATGGCCATAGTATACCCAGTGCCGATATCTAGGCTAACTTAGCTAAGGCCAGATCTTGGATCCCTGATAAATTTGAGTTGAAGAAGCCCTATGATGTAATGACTTCTTCCTTAGTCCCACCTTCACCTAAAATGAGGTGAGTCACGCCTTTCTTCGATTTTGGAACACATCCAAGCGGGAGATTCTACACTCACCGTGATTAGACATCGAAAAATATCACGAAAAGGAAATCAATGGATGATCACAACGCTCTCATCATTGGGATTATGAATTGGCAGAAACGAACTCCTTGTTGTATGTATTTCGGGAGAAAGTTTCGGTCAATCCATCTTTTTCGCATCCAAGCATCGAGTTGTGGTGAGATTAATGGTGGTCTCTTGAACCCCACTTAATTTTCTACTTTTAAGTTGTTTGGATAGCATACCAGAAGAAGTAGCTTTTCAAAAAGTCAAAAGTTAGTTTTCAAGACGACTTATAGAAGTCGAAAAGGTAACTTTTTGTGAATAACATGTTGGATACAAATCTGCTTCTGACTTCTGCTTCTCCAAAAGTAGAAGTCAGAAGCAGAAGTCAGAAGCAAAACAATTTTTGCTTCATAAAAAGCTACCTTTTCGACTTCTAGAAGTCACTTTAAAATTCGACATCCTAACTGACTTCTGACTTTTCGACTTCTAGAAGTTAAAAAGCTACTTCTGATGTGTTAGGCTGTTTGGATGGTTGTAGAGAAGTAACTTTTTTGCTTTTTTAAGCTGAAAAGTCAAAAGTCTTGTTGGGAATTGTCATGTGATATCTACTTCGAGAAGCAGAAAAGCTGCTTCTTTTTGGAGCCAATATTTGTAGCTTCCGACTTCTCCCAGAAGTTGCTTCTGCTGCTTCTCCTCGGGGATATCGCCTGATATTTTTTGATCTCTTTTCTTTACTTTTTAGTTTTTATTTCTCAGAACCAGACACTCAGTTTTGGGAAGATGATATGAACACCATTAAAAAGGTTAGTAGAGATGAAGAAGATATAAACACCGTTAAAGGTTGGAAGGACATAGATGGGATCCTGTTTTATGTACTGTGTTGCCATTGAATTTTATGTATTTTTATGTATGAATGGAGGAGATTGAATGGTGGTTGCAAGTTTGGCAAGGACATGAAGTTTGGGTCCGATATTTCTTGTGGATATGGAGACATGGGGTTATGTTAGAACTCGAATTACAAGCCCCAAAACTAGCTGAAGGAATTGGACAGTTGAGTTGGGTTTCATTCGAACTTGCATTTCCAGCGAGAAGACAGGGATAAAGATTAAGTACCTTCGGTTTGGCTACGAATCAAAATCTTTTAGAGTCATGGATGGACTATGATTGATGTCTTGTGTATGAATTTGAGCCTGCAGGTCAATGGAGACGTAACGCAACAACAAAATTGTCTGTGTCTCAGTTACCATTTGCATGCACACACGGTGTTCGAAGAAAGGCCTGAGTGACCTGTTCTTCACACCTTCAATTTTAGGCTACTCTTCCGCTGCACCTCAATACCCCAAGCAGGATTACTAGCACCACCACACCTGTACCTCCACCAACAGCAACAACACAACACCATATTTATATGTGAGAAGCAAATCTCGAAGACTTTGTCTTAATCAACAAAGTCTTGTGTATCGTTGAAGTTAGGAATAGCAAAGCCTGTAAATTTGAGATAAAGAGGAATAGATTACGTACCTTCAGTCTAGGTAACGTGTAGTTGAATGCCACTATCTTGGAAAGTGGTGCACGTTAAAGCTCCAGCACAATGTAAAATCTGCATAACTAGTTATGTGCATTTATATTAAGTTGAAACACGGATAAAAATGTTATATAACTTACGAGAACCAGATCCATTACAAGGAAACCAAGGTTGATTGTTCTCCCTTGTCGCCTAAGAATTAAACACAAGTTAATCACAGTCATGTCCGGAGACTGGATCAACCTATAATTGATATAAGAACTTACAGATTTGTGAATTTGACTATTTGAGTTTCACAATAAAATGAATTTTCACTTCTAACTTGTAAATTTGCCAAACTTGCTTATTTGCTTTTCAACTTATAAGTTTGGTTGCTGCCAAACTAACTTTTCAACTTTCTAACTTCTCAGAAGTAACTTCTAGAAGTTCAGAAGCAGGAGTGCTTCTACTTCTAGTATCCAAACGCCCTAAAACAACCTAGAAATAAGATAATTTTGTTTCTGACTTCGATTTCTGGAAAAATAGAAGTCAGAAGCAAATTTGTATCCAAACGCGTTATTTGTGTCTGTGCGGTAACTTTGTAAGCATCTCACTATTTGACCATACTTGCCACATATTTTGTTAAAACTTTAGGTTTTGACAAAATATGTGATTCCTTCCATACTATTTGGGAAGAGATCTATAGTAGGTACCGAGAAAGTCATTCACGTAACCATTTAAGTATTTACTCGAAGTACGGATCATGCACATCAATAAGAAATTAATAAAAATGAATTGCTAATTCAACTTTATTAGATTCCAATGCTCTTTTCATTTTATTGCTGCTGACCAAGAGATAAACATACGTGAGTAGTAGTATTTTGATTAGAAAAACAGTGCGGATAGATACTAGAGGCTAGCATAACCAGCAGCAGGGGATGATGATGGTGTTGATAGTTTGACATTGCAGCCTGATTTTACCGACACCTGAATATTGATGTTCGAGTTACAACATCCACAAGAAGTGCCTGGTGAGGGTGGGGATGGGCATGGAGGAGTTGGTGGTGGGGGGGATGGTGGTGGTGGAGATGGTGGCGGTGGTGATGGAGGTGGTGGAGATGGAGGTGGTGGGGATGGGGATGGAGTTGGTGGTGGCGGTGATGGTGGAGGTGGTGGTGATGGGGATGGAGTTGGTGGTGGCGGTGATGGCGGAGGTGGTGGTGGTGGGGAAGGAATTGGTGGGGATGGAGGTGGTGGTGGTGGTGTTCGACAGCAACATTGCTCGATCCAAGTATACGGACCAGGACTAGTTAAAGCAGATCCCACGCACTGTGACCCTGCACTTACAAGACCTGTTTCCTGACATTTGTTGTCACATTGAGGACTGAGAACACAATCCGTGCCTTGTGGATGGCTAATCGGTAGGTACGTTTGTTGAGGTGCGAACGTACATATATCCGTAATATCTCCGCCAGTGAATTGGCTAACGGATGAAGGAATCGGAGGAAGTTGTGGTGATGTGGATGGCCGTTTGCTGCAGCAACACTGGCAATTCACCGGGGTAGTTGGTGTATTATACTTGCACTGTTTTTTGAGTACTGAAGTTCCAAAACTCGAACATTGATTCATGCACCAAGTTATGCAGTAATCACAATAATAAGGATTTGCAGGAGTCGTGAAGACCAAGTCCGTCTCTATGTATGTATCCCCAAGGGTACACACATCTTGCCACCTCGTTGCGGATGCCATATCTGCAAACATATTACACAATTTACAGGTAGCTATTATATGTGTTGCACAAGGATCAAGCACTCCATTGAGAATATACTACAAGATAACAGGTGTATTGCGACACCAGATTCAGTAGCAAAAGCCTTTTTGCCACATAATAAACTTTTGCCTCAATTACATAAAGATGTGGTAAAAGTTCATACTTAATCCCACACCTATTTGTTGTGATATTGCCACATATTTATAGATCTGAGCAAATTAGTGTGGCAACGGGATCAGTTAACACGGGCAATCTGAGAACGATCCTAAAGAGAAAACTTGCGACATAATTTATTTATTTTCACAGTTGACGAAAATTTGATGAGATCAACAAACTAGCTAAGCATGAGAACAAAATTTACCTGTACAGATAGATATGGAAATTAGCATCACCAGAAAGAGATTAGCACTAGCAAGAAGTCCATGAGATCTTCTCCTAGTTATTCCCATCTTCACCATAAAAGATAGAACTAATACTAGCTTAGCTTAAGAAAGAAAATTTGCAGTTGTATGTTGTTGTTTTCCATGTTGAGATATTTATAGATCTGAATTATCCGAAAGTCTCAGCAAATGCTAATAATGGTTTTGTCCTCTCAAGGCCTTGGGCATGGAGCCACATAACTGTTTCCAGATTCCAACGTATGATGACTTAGTGGGAAAACTTAAAAATTGGCACAACAGATCTGCAGAGGCTCCGAAACAAGAAAGTCAATGCCATTGCCATTAAATTTACTAGCACTAGTGCACTACTATGGATCAAGCACATTAATTACCCATGTGAAAATGAACTGGACATTTGAGAAAATGTAGATATTTGCAATGGTTGCGGTTTGTCTCCAACACTGCTGCACGTTTTTGGATCAGTATTTATTGCATTTAGATTAGATGTAGCGTGGTTATTTATGTATGTTAATCCAACAAAATGCACGAATTTAGGGAAGGATCCATCCATGGTTTGTTCTAGGAAAATTTTCACCATGTTCTCTCTCCTAGTTTCACCATTCTCCTCTAGTTCCACCATTTTTTCATCCCTGTTAGTGTCTAGATCCCTAGTTTAGATCCCTTTCTTTGCCTAATTTAGCCTAGATCTCTCCTAGAACCTCCGAACACAAATTTGGGTGCTGTTGAGGGAAAGAAATTGCCGCATCTTTCAGGAGAATTACACTTTCAAGACAGACTTGGAACTTATTGTTGATATTAAGACACTGATTCTGACTTGGCTCATTTGAATATTTCTTATACTGTAACAAATTGGAATACCGTCTTTAGTTAGTTTTCCTTTGTGTTTTTGTCTACCTTTGGTAGACTGCACTTTGTACATTCTTTCTTTCTAATAAAATTTTCACTTCTGATCAAAAAAAAATATATATATCTAAATGAAGAGCTGTTTTTATGTCTCACGTACATATGATACGGGTTCGTAAAGATACTATTGTAGCATTTGCAAAAATGAAGTGCATAAAGAAGAGTATGGATTACCTTATTAGGGAGGTTGGGGTTAGAAATTTTGTGTAATTCTTTGCAGTATCCTTGTAAGTTTTTATATGAACACTTGCTAGAGCTTATGTAATTTTATATAAACAAATACTCCCCATCCGGTACTAAGAAGTGCACTTCACTCTTATATTGAATCTGTTCACTCTGCGTCTGATCAATATGCATATAAGATGAATCCGTTCATTTTTTATTTATTTTTCTGAAAGGGCATTGTTTTACTTGATAGTACGTACTTCATATGGTATAATTTCTCTCGTGGATAATCAAACGGACTGGCAACGTACGTGGAGTTTACAACAAGAGGCGCACATACATGTGACCGTACCATACATAGTACTTAAATCAACTAAAATAAATTGTTGCCAAGTCTACTAATTGAGATTTTAATTGGTGCTTTTCTTTCATCTTATTGTTGTAGCTTGCAAAGAGACAAACATGTGTGACTACTAGTTGTAATGGATACTAGAGGGTAGCAGCAGACCATGACGATGGTGTTGATTTTTTGACATTGTAACCTGATGTTACCGGGATTTGAATATCGATGTTCGAGTTACAACATCCACAGCTTTCTGATGAGGGTGGGGATGGACATGGAGGTGGTGGTGGGGATGGTGTTTGTGGCGATGGAGGCGGTGTTGGTGATGGAGATGGTGGAGGTGGTGAC
>JAJJMB010013076.1:1872751-1922591 GCA_023531105.1 Papaver atlanticum
GGTGGGGATGGATTTGGTGGGGATGGAGGTGGTGGTGGTGGTGGGGAAGGATTTGGTGGCGATGGAGGTGGTGGTGGTGGGGTTCGACAGCAACACTGCTCGATCCAAGTATACACACCACCAGATATTGGGGAGGCTTCACCAGATATTAAGGTTCCCACGCACTGTGACCCTGCACTTAAAAGACCTGTTTCCTGACATTTGTTCTCACATTGAGGACTGAGAACACAGTCTGTGCCTTGTGTATGGTTAATCTGTAGGTATGTTTGATCAGGTGTATATGTACATATATTTGTAATATTTCCTCCGGTAAATTGGCCAACAGATGTAGAAGTTGGAGGAAGTTGTGGTGATGAAGATGGTAGTTTCCTGCAGCAACATTGGCAATCCACCGGGTTAGAATATGAAGTAAAGTCACACGGATCTTTGAGTGATGAAGTTCCAAAACTCGAGCATTGAATTCTGCACCATCCTATGCAGTTGTCGCAAGACGAAGGAGCCGCAAAGGACCTCTCTATATAGGTATCTCCTAGAGTACACACATTTTGCCACCTTGTTGCTGATGCCATCTCTGCAAATATACAAACACATGAATGTTAAATAAAAACACAATTTGCAGGTAGCAAAATTATAAGCGTTGCAGAAGGATCAACTGTATTGATCATGGCAATTACCACAGGGGAAATTACCACATGTATTAATCTGATAAATCTTTTTTTTATTGATTAAAAAAAAAAAGGAAAACAAACGAAATTACCACAGGAGCAACTACCACATGTATATCTTAGCTTTTTGGAAGAACAAACGAAAATTTAAATTAGAAATTCAGCGTGGGGAAGGATCCATCCATGGTATGTTAGAGTTCTATGTAAATTATAAATTCAGCGTGGAGCTAGGATTCCAAGCAAGAGGGGGCAAACAAGGGTTAAAAGTTTTATTATTTTTATTATTTTTTTTGAAATCAAAAGTGTTAGTTAAAAGTTGTTAAAGGGAGAATATCATAAGCTTGAGCTTGGTAAAGTTTTAAAGTCAACTGAGGCATGTAACTCCATCCCTCTTGGCTCTGCTCCTACGTGGTCGTACGGGCACGTACTATTAGAGCATTGCTCTGTCGAACTCACAAGTGTTGTTATCTCAAGCTTGTTGTAAAATTTAGTTGATCAAAACTATATCTTGATTTCTAGTCTACATTTAGTCAAGTCTCGGATTAGGATAGAAGTGTGTAGTTGAGCACCAGACATCACCGCGTTCTACCATTTGAAGGCGAAGATCAACCGAAGCTTTTGGAGAACTTCATCAACAAAAAAAGGGTAAGTGAAAACTGAACCACCTATTACTCAAGTTTTCACCTTTATATCTATGAGACAATGTCGCGTGACTAAATTGGACTTTACATGCACAACAGAAATTTCGAGTCAAATTCATCTTGCCAATTATTCTCGAAATATATAGACTAAGATTAAGAACATTTGTTCATACTTGATGAATTTGGTTAAGGACAATTTATTGTTTATGACCTAAATCGTGATTCAAGTTAATCATTTGAAAATAGCCTGAAACAGTGATATGTGTCATTGATGTTACTCGGGAATGTTTCAAACTGATTATTAGAGAGATATAGAACTACTGTAAATATGGATACAGGACTGTACACTTACCAGCTTACATACTAGCGTAACTGTTATAGGTCGGAGCCGTAGTACATGTACCCAGTACACGTGCCGGCGTAGCTATAGTTCGGCAACGACTTTTGATACACATACCGAGTATGCAAACCTAAAAAAGTATGTTGACTCGTGAACTCCGGATGGTACACATACCTAGTATGCATACCGAAAAAGTTATGTGGACTTTTGAATTTGTTTTGTCTTAAGGGTATACAAACCCAGTACACGTACCATGACAAAATAACTCACGAACTAGAAGTAAGTACACGTACTTACCCTGTCGAATATTTTCAGATGCATCAGAATTATTTCTATGAGATAATAATCGTCATTTGAACAACTCTCTAAAAACACATCTAGACATATTTTATCACATTATAACCTATGGTTGTGACTCAAGATTAAATTATGAAAGTGTTATATGAAAATGATTAAGCTCATAGTTCGTCTGGCTAGTTTCGGCTAACCTTTCATGAACAAGTCATTGTACACGGTTCGGTTACGGTTCATCCTAACCAGAGTGTATATTCTGGTATGTTAATCTCAAGTCTCAAGTTTTCATCTAACGGTGGAATTGATTGCTTGATTCCAAAGTTACCTTAGATTAAATCTAAAGCAACCTTGATCTTGAAAGTATATATAAGGAGAACCTCAATCTACTGGGATCTTTGAACCCCCGAAACTATTATTGTGTGTCCTAGTTGTGAACTAGAATCTTCCTCTCCTTTAAACCTTTTTAAGTTTAGCGACTAAAGAGACTTCGCTTAGGGATTCGTGAAGCCAGGTCTGCCTATATATCTTGATAGTTCGTGTATCCAGATCTTGTTACTGATAGTTGAGTCTCACTCCGATCAGGCAAGATAGAGAGAAATCACAAAGTTTTTTCGTCTCAAATTTTTGGATTCCACAAGTATATTCCTCTATAACGATTCAATTATGTAATCGGAGTAGGTTTTACTTGTGAGATGAATAATAATCTAGGATACTCTTCGGGAGTCGTAAGTACCAGATTTTGAGGTTTGCTAGACTTTTCCTATTGCAAACGATTTCCTATCTCACCTTGATTTTTAATCATAACGGAAATCACATTTAGGCTTATCTGTGGGAGGAAGATTGGTTTAAAGCCTTCAATTGAGTTGAAGAAACTCATAGGCTGTAAAGGATGTCAGCTAAGGGAATCAATAGCGCAGAGTCTTGCGAGATTCAAGAGGCGTAAGGAGTGCGACTGTAACTGAATTACTATGACGGTGGATTCGATCTCAACTACATTCCAAACCGAAGTTTTGATAGTAGGCTAGAGTCTGTAGCGTTTTAATACAGTTTAGTATTCTAATCTGGACAAGGTCCCGGGGTTTTTCTGCATTTGCAGTTTCCTCTTTAACAAAATTGTAGCGCCCCTAAAGCTAGCAGATGACTAATCCAAGAGATTAACTAAATACAGAGGCACTAAGAATCTAAATCATATACTTAAGCATTCAACTAAGAAAACTGCTACAAAACTTAACCCAAAATTAACCCCTCTCTGAAATATATATACAAGAACTCCTTTCAGATGATATATATACAATAGTCATTTGGTTTACAAATAAAATATACAACATAATAAACATAGCAGAAGTTAACCAAAATAACCGACTCAACTCCTCGAAGCATCCGCTGCGCAACTCTGATCTTTCTATGAAACTAAAAGTGGAAATGGGTGAGCACATCATCCCTAAAAGGGGTGCCCAGTAGAAATAACATTTAACTTTCAAGTAATCATGGCAAGATTTGGAAAACAATACATGTTTTCCCAAACATTAAAAAGTGACCAAGTCACTGAAGTAAACAAACATGTATATGGACAAACTCCTTCTTCAAACAATGTATAATATGGTGTCAACCAGTTACACACCTAATAGCTACTGATATCTCCAATTCCTAACCGGCAATGATGACCCATAATAACCATAAAGGCTGAATTCATGTAGATATAAATGTGAAGGAGCGTATCCTATATACCACAAGTGGAAATTCTTATTTCCCATAACAATTCATATGACAAACAAACATTACAAGTCCTTTCTAAACCATGGAAAGATTAAAAGAATCAACAGAATTATCGTAATGCAATTTAAACAAAGCATGGAATGCAGAAACAGACAATGCATGAGTTTGTTAAGCATAGACTTTTGTAAAAGAAAACAACAATGGTTACAAAAGAGTTAAATGTATTCCCACCTCTTTTGATGACAAGCCACGCCTACCTCGAGATCCACAATCCACTGGTTCGTCCTTTGAATTGATCGTTGTTAATATAGACTAACTGTTAATCACACAAGAACTCTAAGAATCTAGCCAAAATGGCTCAAACAAGAATCATATAATTCTATCTAATGGTTCTAGGCCCATTTATGGTTCTACACCTTTTCATTCTCTATCTTTAGCATAGCTAATGTTTACTAATTCAATTGGGTTGTTTCTATAGTCCATTAAATATAAGTCTAATGAAAACCTACAATTTTGTAGAAGGAATCAAATGCTGATTCGGACCATAAGGGTCCAATTCATGTTCATTAGGAACACCGGCTATAAGCCCAAGTTTACCAAGTAAGCCCATTAAGTTAACTCTTCTCACTTGTTTTGAACAAACAATACTCATCATCAGTTACTTAATTTCATACTCAATATCCCATAAATCCTCAATTGATTCCATCTCTCAGAAACCCTAAATTTTCTTTCTCTGATTCATCTTTTATCTCGAGTTGAATCAACTACAGACAACCACCCAATCACCATCAACTAACCCATAATATTCTCCACCTTCTACTGAACATAAAGCTTTTTCTTAGTCTCTCAATCACTCGCAGATGAAAAAGAACAGAAGAGAAGAAGAAAAGGAAAGAAGAAAGAAAAATGAAGAAGAAAGAAAAGATAAGAAGAAAATCTTCCCGACTTGGTCTTGATAAGGCCGGACAAAATTTCTAAAAGCACCCGTACAAACGATAAGGGTAGCCAGGCGGTTTAAAGCAAAATTGCTAATTTGCCCTTCATACAAAACTGATAATATCTTCTTCATCCGATATCCGATTGACACGTTCGAGTAGTCCATTCTGCGCAACTTTTCGAGATCTATCCAATGGTACTAGTTTTCTTATCTAAATAGTTGTTATATTAATTACTAATAATTAACGTTCGTCTTAAACTAATCGAGTTATTATCGGCTAATTCGTCTCTTGACTATCACTAGACCAGTCAAATAGCGTTGACGAGCTTGAGGGTCCTTACAAAAATTTATGGTGTCTGTGTTATTTCTTTTTCTGCTTTATATTTGTTTATCTTTATAATTGAAATATGACAGGTTGTACGTAAATCAATCAAAGTAGATACGTCCATCATTATTATTGGATACGACTTGTTTGATCTTGGATATTGATCTTTGGAATCGTCCAAGAACTCTTACAGTATAATCAGGATCACGGACTTGTCTCCGTTTACATATTGATTGTGAGAGAAAGATATATAAACTCCTCATATAATTCTTGATTGAGATTCATTAAGTTGTAACTCTCGGAATTGTATTTGAGTTTAGTCCATACAGGTTGCCTAAGAAAAAGTTGGTGGTATATTTTGGTACCCCGCATTTTCACGTACTACAGTATGCCTTGGCTTAGCAATTAATCCTCGTCGATTCCAAAACGGGAACTTCAAAAAATTCCTCGTCCCCCCAGAGTCCTCGTAAATTCCAAAAACATGAAAGTATGACCAAAAGGACAAAATACGACCGAAAAAAATCATATCTATTTTCCTAAAATGATGGCGTTCATGACTGCATGATCAATGTAGTAAGAACAATTTTTATAGTGCACTAATACTACAACACGTCCACCGGACTCATGTTGACTGGTCAACAACACTATAATCGAGTGTCCAGTAGGATTGCACCCTTGTTATGGACAGTCAACTGGTCATAGCACGATAACTGGACTCAGTCAACTTGTTATAGCAAGTTAACTGGACTAAGTTTAATAAAGTCGTTGCGAAAAGTCCACAAAACCGTTGCGAAAAAGTCCATAGCAAGTTAACTGAAGTCATCGCGGGGGTAAAATTGGTATAAAACAGTTGTCAAAAGTCGAAAGTGTCGCTTTTAGAATTCTTTAACCGGAACAGTAAGTGTTCGGAATATCACCTTTTTTTTTTAGTCCCTTCCCTGCCAACAGCTCTACTATGACGTCTGGATTTATAATAACATTTGGAAACTCAGTTTCCTCAAATTGATTTTGATCCAATATGACTCTTGTTCTATGTCCAACTAGGAAAAGGCAGAATACTTAATTAGTTTTAGCAAGCCAAGCCTTGGCTAATGAGTGCTCCATATTCTAGAGAAATTTCAACTCATACTACTTTGGTCTTGACTATAATGTCTAACATAGCCAAGAGAATACCTCGTCCATAGTGCTTAGAAAGGTAGGAGCCAATTTAGATATGGGCCAATTTAGCCACAATATATGGTTGGTGTTGGCTACATCTTAGAAACATAGGAGCCAACAAATCGAAATTCCACAATAGCGCTTGCTCTAAGCCTCCTTGTTGCAAGTCTTCATGCATTAAGTTGGACAAAATTCCACCAAAAAACAAATAGAATGAATATTTAGCCAAAAAAGATTTTAAAGAAAAAAAAAATTGCTTAATCAACAAAAATGAATATTTAGATTCAAGTTGATGTATTTTTTTCATCTTATTGTTATAGCTAGAAAAGAGACAAACATGGTGATGGATAATTAGAGGCTAACATCAGCAGATAAATGATGGCGGTGTGGATACTTTGACCTTTCAACCTGATTTTACCGAGATTTGTATATTGATGTTCGGGTTACAACATCCACAACAGGTGCCTGGTGAGGGTGAGGATGGAGGGTGTTGGTGGTGGTGGGGATGGTGTTGGTGGGGATGGAGGTGGTGTTGGTGATGGAGAGGGTGGAGGTGGGGATACAGGTGGTGGAGGTGGGAATACAGATGGTGGTGGTGATGGAGATGGTGGAGGTGGAGATGGAGGTGATGGAGATAGACGTGGGGGTGGTGGGGTTCGGCAGCAACACTGCTCGATCCAAGTGTACGCTTCTTCACTAGATATTAAACTTCCTACACACTGTGACCCTGCACTTAGGAGACCTCTTTCTTGACATTTGTTCTCACATTGAGGACTGAGAACACAATCTGTGCCTCGTGCATGGTTAATCGGTAGGTACGTTTGTTCAGGTGCAAACGTACATATATCCGTAATATCTCCGCCAGTAAATTGGCCAACAGACGGAGGATTTGGAGGAAGTTGAGGTGATGTGGATGGTCGTTTGCTGCAGCAACACTGACAATACACCGGGGCAGTTGGTGAAGTATAGCTGCACGGATTCTTTAGTGCCGAAGTTCCAAAACTCGAACATAAATTTCTGCACCACATTATGCAGTAATCGCAAGACCCAAGACTCGAAGGAGGTGCAAAGTCCCTCTCTATATATGTATCCCCAAGGGTACACATATCTTGCCACCTTGTTGCTGATGCCATCTCTGCAAATACACGCACAAACTGAGAACGATCTAAAGAGAATGTAGTTGCTGGAAATCCCACAACTAACACCCATTAACAATTTCTATAGATCTAAACATATTTATCATGATAATGAAGATGAAAGTGCTAAAAATGTAAAATGGACACAAGGATTTTTTACATGGTTCGATCAATGTGATCTACATCCATGGTTCTTCACTATAATTTAGTTGGTGTTTACATAAGATTTCATTAATGAAGTTTGGAGAGCTCTAGATCTAGTTTTAGGTGATGGAGGAAGAAGATAATGTGCCTTTAGTTTACAAAAATGTGTGTCCTCCGTTTCTCTCTCCTGCTCTCTTTTCTTTATGTATGCTAGGGCAACTAGATGGGAAATTACAAATATAACCTTGCTTACAAATGAAGGAAACTTGGCTTAGATAATATGCACGCGGTCCTATTTTGCTAACTTGCTTTCACTCTTGAATAGCGCCACGCGGTGAGTACCATTTTTTGTATCTACATTTTGCCTCTTTTTTCTTGAGGTAGCTTGAAGAGCGATCCTTAAGGAAAAATAGGCCTTGTTGTAATTGTTGGAGCGAGACGCGTGGTGTTGGTGTAGCCTTTGATCTTCGTTGTTGAAGGAACTATGCGAAAGAATACTAATCTTCAAAAGTACGTACTTGCCTCTATTCTTTTGTGAAGTTCCGAAGCATTAAGAAGTATGAAGTATGAAGTATCTTTGAAGAAGTATAAGAAGTATCCGTCCTTGCATGCGAATAAGAAGTACTGTAAACAACTCAAATGAAGCTACTACTCCATGTTCTCTGCCTCATGTTGAGCTGTAATGCAAATAAGAATTTAAATTAGTATTCAATATTTCAAATGTCAAAAAATTCATTTATGTGTAAGTTCAAATCGTTTTGTTTGTTTGATTTCCTTTGTATGACTTGTTTCGTCTCATTTGATAGATATCTCACATGGAAATGATCCTAATGAGGTCTTATGTAGCCTATTGTATAGATCTTATTTCCCCCCCCTACTACTCTCCATGTTAAATACCATATCATTTGAAGCAAAGCAAATATTCAAGAGAAATATTAAAAATTGATACATGCGAGATTTTTCTCGAATTTTTATAATTGTGGAATCTTTGTAATTGTGCGATTGTATCGCGCTGTAGTAAATAAAAACAAAAACTTTTTATTTGTTGTAAGTAAAATGTTCAAGGAAAGAGGTACTTAGCTTTCATGTGATTTGCTGTTGTTGTCAATCTCGCGCGAGAAATATATTGCATGAAGTATATGGGTTGCTTGTGCGGAACTATCGCCCTTGAACAAGATAATGCCTCCCATGCCTTGACACATCTCCTCCTGTATTGAAATGTATAAATGCCGCGCAACAAAGAAATGTATAAATGCCACGCACCAAAGAAATGTATAAATGCTTCCCTCTTGAAATGCATAAATGCCGCGCAGCAAAGAAATGTATAAATGCTGCCCTCTTGAAATTATAAATGCCGCGCAGCAAAAACAACCCTTGATTGATAGTATCGCACTTGACATCTCTTGTTATTATCGCACAACAAAGATAAAAATGAATGGTGAGAGTATTAAACCCCTTATCTGCCGCTCCCATAGTGAAGCCCTGACCAACTATACTGCCTCTCTTTTATGACAAAACCAAACAACCGCACAACTTTATCTCATATTCGCCCTTAGCTGTTCAACAAAAATGTGCATGAGGTGGGAATTGAACGCATGAAACTAAACCCATAAACTTCACCCATGACCAACTGTGCCAACTATCTTGTGCATAATAATCAAACGTCCATGCACCTTTATCCTTATCTTCGCTTTTATCAACCTAGTAAAAAGTATGCATAAGGTCGGATTCGAACACGGGTTCTGAAACTCATTAACTTCGCACTTAACCAACTGTGCTGGCTCCTGTTTGTAATGGAATGTAACCGCGCTGTAATCTTAATGTTATCTTCGCTTTTAGCAGTTCGAATAAAAACACGCAAAAAGACTGGGAAAGTTGGGATTCAATCACGCGGCCACGAACGCACATTCTGCTCTCTTGACCAACTGTTCAAGCACCTTTATGCGAAATAAACACATAACGTTCTTCTCTTATTCTTTTATTCGCCCTTGGCATTTCATCAAAAATATGCGAAAAATACCGCACTAAGAAGGAATCGAACGCGTGACCTATAGTTTGCTCTCTCCAACACGATCCATCAGTGCTAGTATTCGCTTATGACAGAAACCGCAGCGTCTACCTCTTATCTTCTCTTCGCCCTCCCTTAATTTCTTTCACATTTGCCTTGTTCTCCTGAACATGAAAATCTTCCACTGAAACTTTGATTTTGCCATGAACTTTGTAGATCCAGAAATATGTATACAGTAGATAATTTTCACTTGAAATTTCTTCTTCAACCAACAAGGTAAGAGGTAGGATAAATCCTTTATTCGTTTCCCTCCCCTCCTTCTAGCGCCAAAATGTAGTTGCAGGAAATCCCACAACTAACACTCCTTAACAATTTCTATAGATCTAAACATATTTATCATGATAATGAAGATGAAAGTGCTAAAAATGTAAAATGGACACAAGGATTTTTTACATGGTTCGATCAATGTGATCTACATCCATGGTTCTTCACTATAATTTAGTTGGTGTTTACATAAGATTTCATTAATGAAGTTTGGAGAGCTCTAGATCTAGTTTTAGGTGATGGAGGAAGAAGATAGTGTGCCTCTAGTTTACAAAAATGTGTGTCCTCCGTTTCTCTCTCCTGCTCTCTTTTCTTTATATATGCTAGGGCAACTAGATGGGAAATTACAAATATAACCTTGCTTACAAATGAATGAAACTTGGCTAAGATAATATGCACGCGATCATATTTTGCTAACTTGCTTCCACTCTATAATAGCGCCACGCGGTGAGTATCATTTTTTGTATCTACTGAGAAACTTGCAACAAAACCTTATATAGTATCTTTCTTTCTTGCTTTTTTTGTTTTAGAAAAAACAAAAAGTTTAAAGAGATTCAACAAACTAGTTAATAAGGGAACAAAATTTACCTGTACAGATTAATATGGAGATTATCATCAGCAGAAAGAGGAGATTAGAACCAGCAAGAACTCCATGAGATGTTCTCCTAGTTATTCCAATCTTCACCATAAAAAATGAATTACTAGCTACTAGCGTACTACTTTTTTCTCTTTAAAAGAAAATTGCAGTTGTATGTTGTTGTTTTCCATGTGGAGCAATATTTATAGAGTAGCTGAAAGTCTCAGCAATTCCTTCGTCGATTAATAATAGTAGTAGAATGATGATTTAGTGATGAAAAACATAAAAATTGGCACAACAGATCTACAGAAGCCGTAGAAACTAGAATGTATCCCATTGCCATTAAATTACTAGCACTATCAAAAAAAAAAAAAAATACTAGCACTAACTAATGCACTACTATGCATCATGCACATTCAGTGGCGAATCCAGAATAAAAGTTCAGAGGAGACATACTTTATTTTTGAAGAACATAACTAAAAATGTAACTTAAAAAAAAAACTCCCATACAACAACTAATACCATAAAGTTCATTCAAACTGGAAAACACACACTACCAAATAAAACTTTTATTCTGCAAAACTATGGCCAGCTGCTCTTTTGAAGATATATCTTTAGATTCATCTAAGAGAAGAGAAAATGGTCCATCGCCGAGTTCTTTAATAATTTCACTTATGATTTCAGAAGAAAAACACTTGGTTATATCTTTCTGAATATCTGATGCTACCAACTTTTGATTCCCTGGAGCATTTTCTAGTACGACGGCTTTTATTTCTTCATTATTATCAGCCAACCATTTCAAGATCTCTATAAAGTTTCCTCTGTTGTGCCACTCTTCATCTTCATCATGACCACGAAATGGAAGTCCTTGTCTTAAAAGAAACCGAGCACAGTTAATTGATGCCTTCAACCTTTTCCTATAATCCCTTTTAGCTTGCTCCGATTGTCTGATAATAGCTGTATCAATATGTTGTTTCCGGTTCAATAACGCCTCACAGTTTTTCAAAGCATTATTGTGTGCGCTTCTCGGACCCCCAATATGTAAATGTAGCCTTTCTTTCTTCCTCCAACTTCTAAATCCTTTTCCCACAAATGAATCATCACTGTCTGTCCTAAACAAATAACAACAAAGACAATATACCCCATCTGTTGCAATACTATACTCCAACCAACTTGGGTGATCATTAAACCAAGAGTTGCAGAATTTTCTTGGCCTTCCACCAGATATTGTTGCTGGGTAAGTGTGTTTCTTGGGCTGACACGGACCTCTTTGTTGGTATACTCTTCGAACTTGGTCGCGGATATTGGGATCATAATAAAAAATTGGAGGTCGCAATCCTGGATCCGAAGGTAGACTTGCTAATAAGTTCTCATTCACATTTTTTTCTGCTGAGCAATCATTCCGTGGTGTAGTTGAAATGGGTGCTGTTCTATTCTGGGCAGTGGAATTCCGCAGGTTTGACACCAAAGGTAGTGATGAATCACCGTTGTCCTTTTTTTTCTTTTCTGGAAGTATCTAAACATCTTTGCCTGAAAACCAAATAAAACTTCAGTAAACCTAGCTAAAACCTCACAGATTAGTGGACCAATTGGATTAATTTCTTTACTGATTAGTAAAGCTTCAAGTAAAGTATAAGCTACTAAAATTGAAATCAAAATCTATTACACCTAATTGGTATATATCTAATGTCATTTTATGGAATTGATCCACTAGTTGTGTGACATAGTGGGGGACGTTTTAGGGAGACTTTTGGGTGATGGGAAGCATTTTCCCATGGTCCTTAATCCTAGGGGCAGTCTTGCCTACGTAATGTGGGTTGTGCAAGGCGTGGCAAGCCGGCGTAAAAATTATGCTAAACTTTTCAGAGATTCTCTCTCCAACCTACCTGGTACTTGTTACTGGAAAAAAGGCTCGGGAAGCATTTTCCCAACAACCTGAAATGCCTCGTTTTGAAATAATTCTTGTGTTGACGTAAATAAGTTCAAATAATTGAACTTGTGCAGCCTTGTTAATTAGTTTCGTGCTCTGATAAAACAAGTCATTACGTGGAGAAAAATGTCGCAATCCCAAATCACATGAAAGAAAAATAATGATGGTACTTGAATCGGCAAAAGGATGCTAAACACACCGTCTTTTCTTATCAGAGAAGAATAACTACTCTTTGTCGACATCTACAACACATCGCACACCTTCACAAAAAATTAAGAAAATAAAAACAAAAACAAAATAGCTACAAATGGAAATGGGGTGTATTTTCTCATACTTCATTATTGATATATACAATTGGCAACATTTTCGGTTACTAAGACAAAAATTGAAAAATAATGACTCTGAGGTAAATTTTTATATTTGAGGTTAGAGGTGTAAAGGTATAAAGTCCATGACTTAATATGGGCTCATACCAGTACTACCACGGGATACCATTTAGTCAATACAATGGTATTAGCCCCGTTAATACTGATATCTCCTTTATAAATTGTGGTAAAAGTCTAGATAGTTACTGCACTTTCAACATCAGTAAATTTAAGTCCGTACTTTATGTCCGTGCAATTACTTTTAGAAAATTTATATGATGTTTTTATAACATGTTTGATAACCAGAAGAATAAGTCGGTGTTTTGAAATCCGAACCTAATTCCTCTTGCTTTATAGCCTATTCGGATACCAGTTGAGATGTTACTTTTCAATTTCTAGGAGAAAAAATGTCAGAAGTTAGTTTGGATACATAACTTCATAATGACTTTTAGAAGCAAAAAAATTAATTTTTTGTGAAGCAAGTTGTTTTTGCTTCTGACTATTGGACTTGATTTATGCTTTCGCATCCAAATACATACTTACAAAAGTGTAGTATTTTTATTTGCTTTTAAAAGTTATTTTGAAATTTTGTTCCCAACCTAATTTGTTGCCTTTCGAATCAGTTGAAAAATGACTTCTTAAGATGAAACACCTAAATTACCGAGTTAAACTCGAAATATGTCACAAAATTAAAAGATATATATATATATATATTAAATTATGTAGACAAATACTAAAAGTATTATTAAATAATTCCCAAACATTATTATTAACAATAATTTAGAAATTAGATTTGTTCATTTAAGAGATGCATGTGAAGAAGATGATGCCGATGATTGGGACAATCTAAAGGGTGTTACAGGAATCACCGGAGAAGATGAAACAGGTTAAAATCACCAAAGAAAGAGATTGAACAATTCCGTCTTTCAATCGCCTGAATTGCCGCCCCCAAATCGACGGACTCTCTCTCTCTCCTTATTATTAATGAGTCCGGGAATTTGGCCACAAGCTGAGCTCCGATCCCCTTTAGAAAATAAGTCATATTACCTGGAAAAGAAAGTTATCAAGTTTTACGTACATTGACGTCATGACTAGTTAGCTAATTAATTCTTCAAATCTTTTTAAAAACGTTATCGTGTCCTCACTAAGTTTTCCAAAAGCCAAGAAGGCGAGAACCCTAAACCCATAGCCATGAAATCTACAAATATCAAGGTATTTGGTGCTTTTAATTTCGGGGTAACAACATTAGAAACACCAAGCCATGGTGTGTAAGTACGAACTTCTCCACCAGTAAGAGGAGAGACATCAGTGACATCAAAACAGATATCTTGGCCACTATCATAGTTGTAGACAAGGATATCTGCCAGCTGCAACTCACTACCTTCTTGAGAATGAAAACGTATTGGGATTTTTTTCCGCGCTGGCACACCTTCTCTGAAGCACATATCTGCAAATATATTACATATTAAGTCAGTCGGAATTTAAGACCCACCTTGCTCGCACAATTTTAAGCATGGTCCACAAAAATGTCCATAACTCTATCACAACTGGGGCATATACCTCCATTGGTAAAAAAGGAATACCCGGTCTATAACATAGAAAACTAGGGCATATACCTCCATCGGTAAAAAAAAAGAATACCCAGTCTATAACATAGAACTGCACTGTAATGTCTTGGTCCAATCCTCTGATTAAGGCCTTCAATAGGGATAGCCAACATATAGTCATGTGTATTATTATTATTTATTAATAACTTAGAAATGTCAAAAGTCGAACTCAAATGTCAGAACTAAAAATATTTTATTTCATAAAAGGTTAACTTTCCGACATTCAGAAATCATTCTGATATTGTATACCCAAACTAACTTCTGATTTTTTTGGTTGTAAAAGTCAAAAAGCAACTGTCAGAAGTCAAAAAGCAAAAAGTAAGTTTAGGTATAAAATTTCAGAACGACTTTTAGAAACAAAATATTCAACTTTCGGTAAAGTAAAATATTTCTACTTCTGACTTTTGCTTCTGGAAAAACAGGATTACTTCTGTGTACCCATACACGCTACTCTACTTCTAACTTCTGCTTCTGTTTCTAACTTTTGGAGAAGCAGAACCACCTCTGCTTGTGGTATGCAAAGGGATATAAACATTCCATTAAACAACTTCGAAGTTTGTAGATAAATACTAAATATAATAAAATAATTTTCAAACATTATTTTAGAAAAATATTTGTGTTATCATTAATAATAATTTAGAAATTTGACTTATTCATTTTAGAGATGCGTGTGAAGAAGATGATGATGGAGACAATCTCAAGGGTGTTTTAGAGAGAGAGAAAAGAGTTGATTACTGTCTGTTTTCCGAGTCAGAATCCAGATAGACACTAGTCAGACAAACTGCTGGAATCACACACAACAAAAATCAAAAATTTAAGTGAAGAAGAAGAAGAAGAAGAAGAAGATTAGAACAGAAAACAACAATTCAAGGTCTGGGTTGATTTGGGTTTTCCTTGTTTTCCACAGATTTGTAAATAGTGGGGTTGGATTTTGATGCAAATTGGATATACTCTCAGATGGATGTTTAAGGTTGGTTTTTTTTCTTCTTCTTTTTCTCTCTTATTTCTGGATTTCTGAGGTTCTGGGTCTGTTTAATTGATTCAAACTGATTAGAAAGGAATTGAATTTAGGGATTTTCATGTTTCCTGGATCAATTAGGGTTCATTTTATTGGGTTATGAATCATATTTGGGGAATTTTCATCAATTAGGGTTCAAATTGTGGGAAAAAAGATTGGATTCTTATTAGGGTTTGTGCTGATTCTGGTCAGTTTGAGTGGATTTGAATTTTAGAATTGGGATTCAGATTTTGAGTTATTGAGATCTTGTGGTTTAGTCAATGTACACATCATGATGAGTGGCTACAGGTTTGGTAGTCCATGGATAGCCCAACCAAGAGCATCACTGATGAACTACTTGATGTTGTAAAGTCCTGGATGCCTCGCAAAACTAAGGCTGCTAATGTCTCTAGGGACTTTTGGATGCCGGATCACAGTTGTAGAGTATGCTATGAATGTGATTCGCAGTTTTCTACCTTTAATAGACGGCATCATTGTAGACTTTGTGGAAGAGTCTTTTGTGCAAAATGCACTTCGAAATCGATTCCAGCTCCGTCTGACGAACCGAATACTGGGCAAGAAGATTGGGAGAGGATAAGAGTCTGTAATTATTGTTACAAACAGTGGGAAGATGAAACAATGGCTGTCAGTAATGGGTTTGAAGTTACGAGTCCGGGAATTAGTCCTACACATTCATCAACTAGTTTGGTCAGTAGTACTAGTGGTACTGGTAAGTGTAGTAGCACTGCTGCTTCGATGGCAATATCGACTGAGGCTTTCCAGCATGTATCAAATAGTAGTGGTCTCAGCCCTAGTGGAAATGGGAAAATGGAGCCGGTTACAGATAAGCAAGACTTAGCAGTATATGGAAATAACGCAAATCCCTCAGTGGACTTGGACGATCAGTCTGACAACATCTTCGGATTTTGCGAGCCCAGGTATCCATTATTATTACTTTGTGTTGATATTGTTTATTGTGACAATAGCAATAAAATGAAATACCTCAACTAGAACATAGGGAGTAAATCTATGGATTCTGTTATTATCAAGTGTAGGATTCCATGGGCAGGACACATCGTATTTATGGAGTTGCATGTGTTTCGATATTAATGTTTTTGTCTAATCTTAGTTGCTTTAACAACTGGTTACTGGTACTTTACTTTGATTTCAGGAGTGATGATGACAATGATGATTATAGTTTTTATCAATCGGATTCTGAAACAAGAGACCTTTCACAGGCTGATGGCTACTATGGTTCTGTTACTTATGATGACATAGACCACCCATATGTTACAGTGAAGGAAAGTTCTGAAGAAGATACCGACAGAAGAGACTTGTCCAGCTCCCCTATACGTGAGAGCTTAGATTCTCAAGAGTTGGAAGGTGTTAATAAGCCTGGGAAAATACTAAATGATAACATTGATGATGGAAAGGGTGAAACGGCTTCTTCTTCATCTGTGGTGGAGGGTAAGATGGTTGAGCCTGTGGATTTTGAGAATAACGGTCTTCTCTGGATTCCTCCTGGCCCAGAAGATGTAGAAGATGATAAAGAAGCAGTCCTATTTGATGATGACGAAGATGATGCCACAGGGGAATGGAGACACCTACGCCCTTCAACCAGCTTTGGTGATGGGGAGTCCCGTACTAAGGAGAAGTCGGGTGAGGAACACAAGAAGGCCATGAAGAATGTTGTTGATGGTCATTTTAGGGCTTTGGTAGCTCAGCTGTTACAGGTTGAGAACCTGCCCGTAGGTGAGGAGGATGACAGGGAAAGTTGGTTGGATATAATAACATCGTTGTCTTGGGAAGCCGCTACACTCCTTAAGCCTGACACAAGCAAAGGAGGAGGGATGGACCCTGGCGGATATGTGAAAGTCAAGTGTCTGGCTTGTGGTCGCCGCAGTGAAAGGTAAGTTTGACAATTCATGCATTATTCGGATGATGTTTTGTACTCTATATCTGGTATATAATATTTCAACTTCTTATTTCTCGCCATAAAATAATCGGATATTATTTTATTTTTTTGTAAGTTTTTCAAATTCACATACTCTAATGTTTGTTGACTCATTTCTTTTAGCATGGTGGTCAAAGGAGTTGTTTGTAAGAAAAACGTGGCCCACAAGCGAATGACAAATAAAATAGAGAAACCACGATTCCTAATCCTTGGGGGAGCTCTTGAGTATCAGCGGGTTTCTAATTCCTTGTCAAGTATTGACACATTGCTGCAGCAGGTTTTGGCAATTTAACTTCTACCTCTTAAGTCTTAATTGTCATCAATCATTTAACTTACTAGAGTAATCCAATCATATTCCTGTAGTTTATCCGCCACTCATTTGTACCACAATTGGAATGCATATGTTTTTTTTTTTTTAGTTTCTTGGTCTTATGGATCTTACTCTTTTGTTTAGGAAATGGACCATTTGAAGATGGCGGTTGCAAAGATAGACGCTCAGCACCCTACTGTACTTCTGGTAGAAAAAACAGTTTCACGGTTTGCTCAAGAATACCTCCATGCCAAAGACATAGCACTCGTTCTTAATATCAAGAGGCCACTATTGGAGCGCATAGCTCGCTGCACTGGTGCGCAGATTGTTCCCTCAATTGATAATCTTTCATCTCGAATACTGGGGTTTTGCGACACATTCCGCGTGGAAAAGTTTCTTGAGCAGCATGGCAGTGCTGGGCAGAATGGAAAGAAGTTGGTGAAGACGCTGATGTTCTTTGAAGGATGCCCTAAACCATTGGGTTGCACTGTGAGTCCAGCAAAACATTTCACAATCTCTAGTTTATCTAATTTGATTTCAAATATCTAACAAATCAAGTCCCTGTCTGTATATGTTTATTACAGATTTTGCTTAAGGGTGCTAACGGGGATGAATTGAAAAAGGTGAAGCATGTGGTCCAATATGGAATCTTTGCAGCATATCACTTGGCTTTGGAGACATCTTTTCTAGCTGATGAGGGCGCCTCCCTCCCAGAGCTTCCCTTGAAATCACCATTAACAGTTGCATTACCAGATAATCCATCCAACTTTGGCAGGTCCATTTCTACAATACCTGGTTATACTGTCTCTTCAACTGCCAAGGCTCAGGGGGTTGAACCACAGCAGCCCTACAATAACCTCACAGTACACATAGCTTCGCCAAACCAGAACTCCTCCATTAAGAAATGGGATTTGACCTTGTCACCTTCTTCAACTAAAAGCCCTTGGTCTCAATACACAGGACCACCATCAAACTACATGAACTCTCCCGGACCTTTCTCTTCATTTTCCCCTCCAGGAAAGTTCATATCTGGTCCTTATGATGATCCCTCCTCATATTATGGATATGGGGAGAAAAGTTCAGTGGGTTTTGGTGAACCCTTCAACACCAGCCTAGTTGCTGTTGTTGATCATTCCAGTGCAAATAATATCGGGGCCTTGCAAGCCACAGGTCAAGGTGGAGGCATTAATCCCCAGATGAATAACAACTCGATGGTTGTGCGTGAACTTAGTTCTTCAGATTTGACAACCTTAGAGCAAGACCGCAGCAACAGTCGTGAGGAGCATGGCTCGTCCAAGGAAGACTTTCCTCAATGTACAACCGATCATCAGAGTATTTTGGTCTCCTTATCAACTCGTTGTGTTTGGAAGGGAACTGTTTGCGAACGAGCCCATCTCTTTCGGATCAAATACTATGGAAGTTCTGATAAGCCCTTAGGAAGGTTTTTACGAGACCATTTATTTGACCAGGTAACCATTCTTTACTTGTTTATGCATCCCTTTCGTTGTTAGGCCAACTTTCTCAGCTTCTGTGACTGAGTAAGCCGAATTTCTTTGCCAGAGTTTCAGATGCCGCTTTTGTGAGATGCCATCAGAAGCACATATTCATTCTTATACTCATCGACAAGGTACTCTTACGATTTCTGTTAAGAAGCTTGAGATTCTCTTACCTGGTGAAGGAGAAGGCAAGATCTGGATGTGGCACAGGTGTCTACAGTGTCCACGCGTCAATGGGTTACCTCCTCCTACACTAAGAGTAGTGATGTCTGATGCTGCTTGGGGATTATCATTTGGGAAGTTTTTAGAGCTTAGCTTTTCAAACCATGCTGCTGCTAGCAGAGTGGCAAACTGTGGTCATTCTCTACATAGAGACTGTCTACGGTTCTATGGGTATATTCCTGCTAAAACATTTCTCAAGATGCCTCTTGTGAATTGCAAGTCTTTTGTATAATTAGGTGACATACTTACAATTTGTGCAGGTTTGGAAGGATGGTTGCTTGCTTCCGTTATGCATCAATAAATGTGCACTCGGTTTATCTTCCACCTTCAAAAGTTGATTTTAACTATAATAGGCAGGATTGGATACAGCATGAAGCAAATGAGGTAATGTATCACCAGATTCAGGATTCAAGACTTTGTTCGTTGAGTTCTCCCTGCTCACATGTTAGATGATTTGCTGCACATGCGTAACAGGTGGTCAACAGGGCAGGACATCTTTTTGCTGAAGTATCAAATGCTCTCCGCAAAATTGCAGACCAAAGAACAGGGTCAAGAGGCCTTATTGCAGAACTTGAGGGGTTACTAAAGACAGAGAAGGCAGAATTTGAGGTGGGACATTAAGGTTTCTAACTTTCTATTATTCAGTTTCACTTAGGCTTATCTGATGACTGTTTGATGGTGTGGTTAAACTCCTAGTAATCAACTTTTATGTCATTTTCTGGTTTGTCTGGGTTTTCATTTTATGTGCATTATTGTAGGAATCTCTCCAGAATGCACTAAACAGGGAGGAAAAGAAAGGACAACCCGTCATTGATATTATTGAGATAAATGGTTTACGGAGGCAATTAATCTTCAATATCTATCTGTGGGACCAGCGCCTAGTTTATGCAGCCAGTACAGATAACAAGACTTTTAAGGAAAAGCTGAGTACTTCTGCACCGAAACAGCTTGATAAAGTCAGTACTGAGAAGCCTGCTGAAACAAACTTAACTATCGTGCAGGAAAAAAATTCTCAGGTAGATGTGAAGTCCAACGAAAATTCTAATCAGGGAGGAGAGCAACCTAATGATCATAATACGACTCTTCAAGGAAAATATGTGGACCATGATCCAAATCTAAGTACGGAGAGCCAATCTAACTTATTATCTTCGAGTATCAGCCTTGGTAATCAATATAATCCTTTGGAATCTGGGTTAGTAGTTCAAAGGTCTTCTTCGATGGGACAGTTTCCTAGTGCTGAAAATTTGTCGGAAACACTTGAAGCTGCATGGACGGGTAAACATCAACCAGGAAATATAACTGTAAAGGAAGATCATACTGCTGTCTCGGATGATTCAAGTATGGTAGACGTTGTGATGAAAACAGCACAGTTGGAAGATCAAGCAGAAGAGAACCGAGAACGCTTACAGACAACTCAATTGAAGGTAGATAACAATTTGGAGCAGTGCCCAACATGGGTGAGGGTTCCTTTTCTGGAGTTGTACCATTCTGTCAACAAGAATTCACTGGGGAGAGCTCCGAAGCTCGATAACTCTGCTCGGTATGATCCTATATATCTTTCAGATCTCTACCTTCCTGTCAACAAGAATTCATTGATGAGCAGTCCAAAGCTCGATAATCTTGGGCAGTACAATCCTGTATATCTTTCAGTGGTTCGGGAGTTGCCACGTTTAGGTGGAGCCAGGTTCTTTCTTCCCATAGGTGTTGATGGGACTGTTGTGCCAGTTTATGATGATGAACCCACAAGTGTTATAGCATACGCATTGGCTTCCCCGGAGTATCATTCCCAGATATCAGGTGAGAGACTTAAAGATGGTGGGGGTTCGTCTGCTTCTTTGATGTCTTATGATTCAGTGGACGTTCACATGTCTCCTCAACTTGACGAGGCAGCTTCTGAATCTCTTAGAAGTGTTGGGTCTTTGGATGAAAGCATCTTATCCATGTCTGGTTCGCGGAGCTTTGTTTTAGACCCTCTGCTATATTCGAAGTCTTTGCATGCCACTGTTTCTTTCACAGATGAAAGCCCACTAGGGAAGGTGAAGTACACAGTGACGTGTTACTATTCAAGTAGATTTGAGGCTCTGAGGAGGATGTGTTGTCCTTCTGAGCTCGACTTCATAAGGTCTCTTAGTCGGTGTAAGAAATGGGGGGCTCAAGGTGGTAAGAGTAATGTCTTCTTCGCGAAATCTTTGGATGATCGGTTCATCATCAAACAGGTTACAAAGACAGAGTTGGAATCTTTCCTGCAGTTTGCTCCAGAGTATTTCAAATATCTCACTGAATCAATTGATACAAGAAGCCCAACATGCCTTGCGAAGATTCTGGGGATCTATCAGGTACGTCTTCCATGTGAAATCACAACCCAAGTTAACCTGAAACTAAAATCAGAATTCTGAGCGACAACCAAGTATTTGAACACCGTCAAGCAGTTAAAGCTTTTCGTACCCAACTCTTGGACCTTAGCAAGATTAGTCGTTTCAAATTATTTTCAACTAGCTGTCTTATGCACTTACTTGCAATATAATTTTCTTGTCGGATTCTCATGGCAGGTTACATCAAAGCACCAAAATGGTGGCAAGGATGCGAGGATGGATGTTCTTGTTATGGAAAATCTTTTATTTCAACGAAATCTTACAAGACTCTATGACCTGAAAGGATCAACTCGGTCTCGGTATAATGCAGATGCAAGTGGGAGCAATAAAGTCCTTTTAGATCAGAACCTAATTGAAGCAATGCCAACTTCTCCCATTTTTGTGGGAAACAAAGCTAAGCGGTTGCTAGAGAGAGCTGTCTGGAATGATACTTCTTTCCTTGCTGTAAGTTTCACAACCAACTTGTTCGTGATGTTCACGGTTCAAATAAAACATAGACTTATCCATTTGTCTACTCATTTATTTTGTCGCAGTCAATTGATGTGATGGATTACTCATTACTCGTTGGGGTGGATGAGGAAAAGCAAGAGCTTGTTGTAGGAATCATTGATTTCATGAGGCAATACACTTGGGACAAACATCTAGAGACCTGGGTGAAAACTTCGGGTATCTTAGGTGGAGGTAAAAACTCTACACCAACTGTAATCTCACCGAAACAATATAAGAAAAGGTTCAGAAAAGCCATGTCGGAGTATTTCCTTATGGTCCCAGATCAGTGGTCTCCTCAAAACATCATCCCAAGTGCGTCCCAGTCTGACCTTGGTGAAGATAATGCAAAGGTTTCATCTCCCTAAAATTATACAAAAGAAACAGTTTGGCTGTATATTATTCCCAGATGTAGGTTTGGAATCCCCTTCTTTATATATAGTTCGTTTTTTCATTCTTACAACGTATTATAATTCTTCCTTTTTTTTTGCTGCCTCATTTTCGGTTTCTGTGAAAATATATGTGAAACATTTGTTAGAAGATGCAGAACAAGGCAGTTCCAGTTCGGGGAAATTCCCGTCACAGGTACAGTTTATTAGATAGCCTGTCCCTGAACTATCCTGTACCTCTTTGTTCATGTATCAGTTACATTAATAATCAAAAAAGAAAATATATTCGGTTACATTATTCCCTGAAGTATAAAGTTATTCATTTGTGTAACCTTATTTTACATTCGAAGATTTTTCCTGTACCATTCACTCTGCGTTTCTGCAAACTGGCTCTATGGGCATTTTCTATGGGCATTTGATAGCGTCTGCTTTACAATTTCAAGATATTCAAAGTATCAGTTACTATATGATGCTTCATGATTTAAGAACACAACTGTGGTAGATACACTTACATCGTCTTAATATGTCATATTATTCATTGTTTGGCCTGCACAGTGAGTTCTTTTTATTTTGCCACTTCCTACCTTGTCATCTTGGTTCCGCCATGCCACTGGTAAAGTTGGAGCGATGATTCGTACTACTGTCACTGTGCATTTTGCAGGTCATCCCCTCGTTAGTGCCATTTTGGAAATGGCTCCGAATCAGGGATTTCAGGTGACACAATGATTAAGTATGGATGTTGTGTACTTCTGACTTATTTAGTTTGTTGGGACTAAATTCAGAGGGCCAAAGGGATGCATGAATATGATCATCTTATTAGAAGTTCAGGCTTACAATAATAAACCTATACTGGTTCCATTACGTACATGAAGATGATTATTTACAGTTAGTGATTGCAGAAATATGAAAGCAAAATCATATATACTAACAACCTAACTTATTAATTTCTTTTAGCTAATACTAACTAACATCTTCTAAAGCCGATCCAATCAACATCTTCAATTGCAGAAATACTACTCTTTGCAGCATGCTTTAATCCATCTTCTTCTGCTATTTGTAAACAACTTCGTCGAAGCATTTCAATGATCTCAATTTCTCTGAATTCACTCAAAATTTTAATATCTAGTTAGTTTAATTTGAATAATACAGCAAACATGTTATTAACATATATTTGAGAATTTTGAGTTATGAGAATTTACTTCTGATTGTTAGCTATTCTTAAATCTTGTTCATTAACACGAGGACCCTCGTCAAATCCTTCGCAAACTATCTCTCCATTCTCATCTTGGTAACAAACAATTCCTCTTGCTTGATCCTCAAAAACCTGTTAACAAAACCAAGTCATCAATACAAATTAAATTCTTGATGAAATTCATGGTGTCAAGTGAACTCATGAGTTGGATGATAACACCAAAGAAGACCAGAGGCCGAAACTCGTCTACATCCTAATCTACTAATCAACAAAATAAAAAGAATGGTGCAAATTCTTGGTTTCATAGAAAACATACCTTGTTACTAATGGATGATGTTATTTGAAGTTTAGATGTTTTGTTGTTTGTTGAAAGTCGAGTACTCTTGTGCCCCATAAACACCTTATTAGGTGACTTTTTATGCATCAATAAACTTCTTTGAGCTATAATTTGAGGACATGAACATCTTAGAGCCATTGGAAAGAATTTTAGAAGTATTGTGGAGAAGAAGAAGAAGAAGAAGGAGAAGACTAATAATTGGAAATTTATTAGTGTTAATATAAGTTTTAGAAAATTTGATAATAAGGTTGTCAGCATATCATGTTACTTCATGTTTCAATTATTTAAGTGTAACATAATATGTTGGTGGGTCACTTAGGCTTATCTGATGACTGTTTGATGGTGAGGTTAAACCCCTCATTAAATTGTTTTGGTTGGTTGTTGCCATGACTTGGTTTTCCATTGATAATTGGTGGAACTACTAGTATTTTATAACTTTGATTAACAATTGTTTGCTTATAAATACCTCGATTATGTCTAGTTAGGCGATAATACCGCGTTTTTTCCGATTAGTTTAAGCCTAATGACACTGCTAATGATGTTGATTGTAAGTAATAATAGATTTTGGTTCCAATAATGCTCACTAGTTTCAGTGTATTTACATGAACTTTTCTTCGAGTTTTTGCTTTTCCAATCAATTATTTATATTATCATTTACTTACTTTACCTCCATTTTATCGAATTGTTCCGTAAATTACTATGATCCTTCGGATTTAATCTAATTATTATTATTTTTGTTAACAAAAAAACATTGTGTTGAAGAGTTTCAGATTTAGATCACCCGTATCATCGTGTAATAATGTTATCACTGTTATATATCGATATCGGCTTAGACATGATAATACCTAGGCAGATAAAAGAATTTTACCAGAACAATAGGTCAACTTATACTTTCTCTCATACTTACAAAATACAAATTTCAAAATTACTACGGGGGTTACCAATTTACTTGGAGGTGCACCAATGCAATGTTTTGGGGTTGTTTTGTCTTATGAGGTATACCAAGTTTCACGCAAATAATGTTAGTTATTGATGACTAGTTTGATAAATTCCTAAGCCACATACATATACTAATAAGAATTATTGTTGGAATTAGGTGTCCATAGATGTCAAATCAATCAAACCATATATTCAACTCTTTAATGACATTATTTTAGAACATTTTCTTTCCAAAGTAGTGAACCACCTTTGGATCAAATTATGTACACCCTATTTATGATGGTTAGTTTAGGAGCCATATATTACAAAATGAAATTTGTCACACAATCTTATCTATTGAAATTTGAGGTCTTCCAATGATAGTGCATTTACGTGAAATACTCTCAAATACTCTTCTTTAACTACTCATCCGTGAAGAAGAAGTCTTTATATGCTGCACTAATTGAAGATTAAGAACATGGGATTAATCAAATTAAGTGCGAAGTGTTCACCTTCACCTAACCAAAAAGCTACGATTGGTTAATTGAAGATTGAGAACATGGACCCATTAGCACAAAAAGACATTGTGTCCAACCCAATCTTAGTGAGAAGTGGACTCAAACAACGCAAACCGTAAGTCAAGGAGCCCAATAAAACCACATGCAAAACCAAGTGAAATCAAGTCTAGTCCCCATTATGTCATAGTTATATGCCTAGTTAGCAATTCGAAATTCGGCAAATGCACGGAAAGGCAAAGTGTTAACAGTAATTCAGAACGGCATACGTACGTGTATCAAATAAACAATAGATAGTTTTGCAAAGTGTTGTTCAAACTCGTAAAATCGGTCAAAAATTTGGTTAAGGTTCGTGATTTAACAGTAATTTAGAACAACATATGCACGTGCATAATTCGTTTTTGGGATTTTGAAAGCAAGCACATTAAAGAATGATTAGATGATCAATACAGGAGTTAGACGTCATGGGTTCGATTCCGCCTCATCTCAACGAATTAGTCCACCACAGAAACGAGAGGATAACATTTCTTCGATTCCGCCTCATCCTCTTTTTTTTTTGCTCTATCAATTGAAAATTTATTACCAAAGATATTCCAAAGAGTTACACAAAGAAAATCAAAGAAACAGAAAAAAACAACCAATAAAAGGAGAGAAAGCCCAGTTACATTTATTCTAGGCCCATCTCCTAACAAAAATGATAGTAATTCTGTAGTGAATTTTCTATTCTAGTCATGAAGTCTTGCCAGCTAAAAAATTTCTTTACTTCACCTCTTAATCTAGCTCCTTTTTTTCCCCAGAGAGTCAGCAGTAAAGTTTATTTCCCTTGCACTGTGGAAGAAAAAAAATCTCTGTAAAAGTTCACTTATTTTTCCCCATCTTGCATGTACAAACCAAGGAAGTTTCATTGATATGAAAGATTTCGTCATTGCAGCAATATAATATGTGTTGATAATAATATCATATGCATTATTCTTCTTTGCCCACTCCCCTGCTCCAATGATTGCCATTATTTCTGCAATAAATTTGTGGCCACTCCAAGACCTCTTATTTTTGCATATAAAGCTTCACCTATATGATTTCTATAAACAAATTCACACCCTGCATTGCCTGGATTTCCCCTGGAGGCTCCATTACAACATATGAGTATTTGGTTTAGAATAGGAAGATAAAATTTTAGCTCCATAATTCTCTGCATTTTTACTAGTCTTCTTCCAATATCAAAGCTGAGGAAAAGTTCTGGGCAGTGCAGGATAAAAAGATGAGGTTGGATGAAATGGCGGATATCAACGCAGCAAACAAGAAAGAATATGGGACGTCTGATAGTGATGCAACTGCTACCGAAGATGAAGATCTTGCTGTTGTTGTTGGGGATGTAAGTGATACACCCACTTCAGATTCACTGGAAAGGGAGATTGCAGAGGATGAAGCTGAATCTGACCTAAAAGAGAGAATTGAGGGTTTTCGCGAAGATGAGATTCTTGGGATTAATAACGAACTGTTGGCCCAAAAGACTGATTCTGAAGCGGACGATGTAGATGAAGATGAGGAAGAAGAGGGGTCTGATGAGGAGGAAGAGGAATCTGAGGATTCCGATTCCGAGTGATGGGTATAACATGTGAGTAATCCTTATCGACATTTGAATTCTTCTACAGAGAGATGGTGGATTTTTTGGTAAATGCTCGAATGGAAATGATGATATAATGTTTAAAAATGGTTAACAAATAGCTATTATCAAAGTACAAAGAAAAATTCAAATGGATAGGGGTCTAATGCAAATCGTAAGTCACTGAATCATGTTTTCTTTTTTGGTTCTGGCAATGTAGACTGAAAATGCAGGAGATGATGCAGGGGAAAGTTGTGTTTATTATTATTTTATTTTTTTCTTCTTTTTGGTATTTGGATTGTTTGTGTGTAAGATGGTAAAATACTTGTAAATGGAAGATTTATTTTGCCTTAATGTTTTGGGTATATTTTATTTTATGAACATGTAACTGGATATGAAATGATAGTGTGGCTGCAAAATGTTGCTCAACACTGAATGAACAGAAAGGTTGTAACTTTTTGAAATGCAATATGATGAAGTCAGTTTATTTATATTGTCTGATGATTGTGTGTTGATAATGTTGGAGATGCATGTTTTAATCTAAAAACTAAAACTACAATCAAAGAACTGGAACGTGTACAAGACTAAAATATAATGAAAACAAATGCATACTGAAAACAAGTCACTTTAGTATTTCTTAATAGTTGCCCTGCAATACTCTGGGTTCGCATAAGTTACAACATATTTGAAATTGCATCTTTGATTATCTATTCAGTCTAATTCACTTGATGGAGAGGCATATACACACCCAGTCTTAATCTACGATCTTGCGAAGGGACAAATTACGAACATCTATATATGTTTGATCTTTATATCTTCTGTCAAATACATGACTAACAAAAATTGGCTTGTGTTGGTCGCGTCATAATTGACTTGCACATAATTGACACAACACTACTTGGTGGAGGCTTATACCCACCTAATTTGATTCTACAATCTGACAATGAATACAAATCACAAAGATTCCTAAGATGCTGCTTCTCAAAGAAGAATACAAGCCTTATTCACCAATTCTGACATCCTATAACCAAATACTATGTCTGAGTCTGAGATCATATGTCAACTGACATATAATACTACTTGGTGGAGGCATAAAGAATGCTATTGAGATGTTCATAATCACCAAAACATTCTCAAAAAGGAACAATTCGCAGCAACATACAAATAAACCTAAAATCCGAAAGATAGAGATGTTCATACTTCATAATCACCATCAGAAATTGTACAATTCAAAATCAGTAGTGTGTGACCTCCAATTTGTAAAATCATTAAACCCCCAAATGAATGAATGAGAAATACTTTAGATGAAGATGACCAAGATTTGTATCTCCAAAATTACGAATCACTATCAATAATGCTATGAGAGATCGATTAAACTTAAATCTAGGCTTGAATCGATGTTTCATAGAAGAATCGATTGATTCATTGTTGACAGTTGTTGATGAAGTTTTTTACAGCTGAATCTCCAAGAAACCTCCAAACGAATGAATGCGAAATACCTTGGATGAAGATAACCCATATTTGCATTTCCAAGATTATGAATCAGTGTCAATACTTCTATGAGAGGTCGATAAACTTAAATTTATCCTTAAATCGATGTTTCACAGAAGAATTGATTGATTCATTCATTGTTGTTGCTGAAGTTTTCTACAACTCAAATCATTGGAATTAGATGAAATGATAATGAGTTATGTCTTAGGCACTGTTCCGGACATAGTATTGGTAGATTTTTGTGGTTCATTGATAGACCGAATAAATTGTTAGAGTCCGATTTTGTGCACACTCTCTAACGAGTGTGGACGTGACATTTTAACCCCCACCATTGGTTCTATTTTGGGAGTTATGTAACAATGGTAGAGATTCTGGATATGGAGGGTAATGGACCCATCTGTTAACTAATTAACTAATCAAATAATCAAGCAAAATATACACAAGTGTGCTGATTTTATTTTGCTTGACCAATTTTATTTGACCTTATTTGTTTGACATTAGTTGATTTTAGTTATTGTTCAGGGACTGAGGTATTGAGATATGGCATGATTCCTGAGCCAAACCATGCTGCAGTTCAAGATATGGTCCATCTGTTAACTAATTAACAAATCAAATAATTATGTCAAATATACACAAGTGTGATGATTTTATTTTGCTTGACCTATTTTGTCTGACCATGTTTGTTTGACATTAGTTCATCTTAGACCTCTGGTATAGATATTCCACCCGGTTAATCGGAGATTGGAACCCACTATAATTTAGGCATGCGACCTGATCAGGTTTGCCAACATACACCGATTAAGTCTTATGAATGTTAAGCCATTTCAAGTGTGAACCTGCCATTATATATGCATTACACCAGCGCCACATAATGCCTCTCAACAGGTGCTGGCTCTTCAGTATCTACCAAAAATCAAATATGATAATTAGTGCTGCTTTGAACTGTCTATCAACCTCTTAATGGAAGTTATTAGCTATTAAGAGATCGGAAGAGTCTACAATTAGGTTAATGGGGGTGTACGAAATTAGTGGGGGGAGTACCTGCCCCAAGGCAAAACCAGTTTTGTCTTATATGATTTTGGAACCCCCCACTAATTTGGTACACCCCCATTAGTAATCTTGGAGTGCAGGAGTTAAGGAGGAGTTATGATTGGTTTAGGAATTGTTGTGCATGCCTTTGAATAGGCGTGAATTGCCAAGGGACGAGACATTCCACCAAATGCCTTAAATAACTATTAATGGCATCTTTTAGAGCTCTACAAAAGGAAATTAAACAGACAGTTTCCAAAATATACAAAAATTAACCCAAAAAAGGCAAAGAAATTTAGAAAAAAACATAGATTAGAGATAATGGGTGATCAAGGAGGAAACAATGCCAATGGAGATAATCAACTTTATGCATCATATAACTTCGCCAAAACAGTTGCCAAGACTCTGTGTACCAGAGAGTTGGAGAATTTGAAGGTTTTTCAGCAGCAAGAGATTGACATGAGAAATCGTTAGATTGAGTACGAAAGAGTTTGTCAGCAAAATGCTCCAGGATATGAATTTTGGAAGAGGAAGAGAATTACAAGAGATGAGAGGAAAGCTAGAGAAAGAGAGGGGAGAGATGAGGGGATAGAAGTTGTTTGGAACAAGACTCACAGTGCAACCGAAAGTGAGCCTGAAGAGAAGGAAGAGAATGATTTCGATAGAAGTGATAATCATGAGAGCGATTCTGCGACATAGGGACAAAGAAGGATGAGAGAAAAATTCTGAGGATGCATGGTATGAAAGATACTTAGCAGAAAAAGCAATCCCTTTTGCAAGAACCATGAATGAGAAACTAAATGTTGATTCTGATAGAGAAACAATTGATGGTCTTGATGAGAATGGTGAACCAGTTGAGGATGGAGATTTGGGGGAAGAGAATGAAGATGATGAAGGAAGTGAAGATGCAGGTGATGGAGGTTATGGAAGTGCAACTGAAACATGAAGTCAGTATAGCAATGAGTACAACGATGATATGGGAAGCGATGACGGTAATGATTCTGAATAATCATCCACGGAACATCAACAATATTACGATGGGAAAGCTTCGATTTTGTGAAATCAGATTAAGAGCTTCTTTGTGAAAATTCAAAGGAATCTTGTAGGTGTTTGCTGATCATTTTTCTCATATTGCTGAAGCTGCTGATGGAATATGTATTGGTTTTCATGTAGTTATTTTGCTTTCTCGGATGTTTTTTTTTTTTTTTTTTTTTGAACAAATGGGTTTGTTTGATATTGTTCTGTAGATGGTAACTGCTAACATTTTTAGTAGTATGTGTTTAAGGTGTTTGCAGGGGGGTTCGAAGAATCTAGTTTTTCCAAGTATGAATAGTTAATCTCTCAGATGTTTGAGAGAATTGCAGACGAGGTTTTTGGGTCATATTTTGATGTTGATCTTGTGAATAGGTTTGATTGTTAAACTGGTGTTTCATTATTGTAATAGTGATGTTGTTTGTAAATGTGGTTAATGAAATTGCAATTTCGGTGTGTTGATTTGAATGTAGTTGGTGGAATTTGGTATGTTGGAGATGTCTTTATAATTTTTAATGAAAGAAACAATGGTATCTTAAATTGTGGTATGTTGAAATGTAATATATGATCTATGAATTTACTAAAGCATTATCTGAATTCTATCAAGAACTAGAATCCTAGTACAAGGAAAGAGAACATATTACGAATCCTAATTCTCTCTGGTTTTCATTTAAAGTGCAGAAACTTCTTCTCAAAACATAATACAATCTTGATTCACTAATAGTAACATCCTACACCCAAACACCGTAACTGAGTCTAATTAGTTTATGAACAAAAGGTATAACAAGTTGTGAATCATCTTTCAAAGCCGTAATAACTTGACTCAAGATTGAGTCCTGTGAAACCTACATGATTCAACTGACCCACAAAATTACTTGGTGGAGGCATATCGACACCTAATTAAAAATCTACAATGTATTCTGACCACTAACCCAAGAAACTACTTTGGCAATGATTCAAATCATAAAGAACTAGAATCTGACTAGGCAAAGAGAACAAATTATGAACAATAGCTTCTCTTTGGTTTTCATTTAAATTGCATAAACTGGTTGGGATTCTCATTAGAGCTACTGCTTCAATACATAATTAATTGATTCACCCATCTTCAAACAAATGGAGATATCCAACAACAAATTGTGACATCCTACAAACAAGTAAAATACTATGTCTGACTCACTCTAATTATCAACTAAACCTACAAAGTACACTGCGATATTCTTAAAACAAAATACAATGTACTGCAACATCCATAATTGCATATACAAATCTTCTTAATCACACTCAACAAACACAAAAACAATAAACCTAAAATCTATAATCATATCTAAATCTAAAAGATAAAGATGTTCATAATCACCATCAGAAATTGCATCATTCAAATTCAAAATCAATAGTTTCTAACCACCAATTTGTAAAATTATTAAACCCTCAAATGTTGAAAAAACTATGATTCAGAGAAAAATGAATAAATGAAATACCTTAGATAATGATAACCCAGATTTGCATTTCCAAGATTGTGAATCAGTGTCAAAAATTCTATGAGAGATCGATTCAACTTTAATATAGGCTTATATCGATGATTCACAGAAAAAATGACTGATTCGTTATTGTTAATGAAGTTCTTTGCAGCTGCATCTCGATGTTTCCGAAGCTCAAATCAATGGAGTAAAATGGACGGAGAGGAAAAGGGAAATGTGTGGAGATAAGTCTCAGGCTCTCAGTTGTTCTTGACATATTTTTTCTCTTCTAATTTTCGCACATATTAAAAAAAAATGAAAAACTAATTTCATTTATTTTAGAGCTGGTAGTAGTAATAGAGGCGCTAATACTAGTAATGGAGGGTAACAAGGTAACTTGGGAATTTAAGTTGAGGATAGGAAGGTAATTACCCACATCCCTCCCGAAACTCTGTAACAGATACCAATTATTGCAACGATTATCTAACGTTACAAAGTTACCAACGTTGATACGACGTTACTCAAAAAATATCTAACAATAGTGAACCCTTTCAAAATGCTGAGCTATACGAAACCCAGGTACCATCTATGGTTGAATGATGTATTGGATTGGATTATGCATTTGACGGGCGGCAAGTGTTTTTGAAGAAAAATCTCAGCTTTAATCTATTTTTTCCCCAGATTTACTGGTGTGATATGGTTTGGAAATCGGAACTAAAATTTTGGGTATAACTATCACCACTCTTAAGTGGCACTACAAAATGAATTTTTCGGCCTACCCATCCAAAATACCCTACTAAATACTCCCTTTGTTTTTGGAAAAGAGTTACTTTCACTTTTTCATTTTAGCAAAAAAATAGGTCAAATTGGAAAAATAAAAATATCTCTTTTCCAGAAACGGAGGGAGTATTATTTTTGTTCCTTGTGATAATTGCTAAAATACTACACTACTACTACTAATAGTGTTATGGGCTGTGATTTAAATTTTTTATTAGCGCTGCTTTAGAAACCCTGAATCATGGATTAAATGATTATAATTCTAAAAAGGAATAAGAATCATAACATAGAAATGATATCGACCTACACAATATCAGTAGTGGGGTGTAGATGGATACTGAGTACGATTTTTCTCATGGAAAAGCAAAGAAGAATCCAAAAAGGTGACTTACTTTTTTCTTCCAAATAGTTGCCTACAAGTCTCATTTCAACAGTGTACTTTGGCAAACAAAAAGGCATCCAAGTAACCAAACCATTTTATGGCATTATGATGGAGTTACATAGAGAGGAATAGAAAATGCAATCCATTGGATTCTTCTTGGCTAGACACCTCAACATGATATAATCAATGGTAAACCTAAAAAGAGAAGAATCGTTACCGTTGCAAAATTAGATACCAAAATCATAAATAAAGTAAGCCCAAACTGTTTCATACGGGGTTGTCAAATTTCATGGACCGTCACAATCAAGTAAAAAAAAACCCTTCAATCACGTTAACTCTCGTAAATTTATAACCCCGTGAAATTAAAAAACCCATTTTGGTAGTCTTGATATTTTTGTTTGAGTATCTAATATGTGGAATGTGGACTTAATCCAGCTTAGAGAATGAGTGTGCAGTTACATACCCAGTTGAATTCGTTCCAAGCCCGATTATAATTACTTTGCACAAACCCGGCTCTGCTCCAAGCCCAATTATAATTACTTTGCACAAATCCGGCTCCGCTCCTAGGTGGTCGCCCTTATCCCACATTAACTCCAATATACATTTAGTCCCACACAATGGTACTTAATGACAAAGATGTGACTGCAGGCAAGATCAAGGATGTGCACTTCTGAGTTAGGATTCTCCTCCTCTATACACAGAACCAGTCACGGAGGTAAATGTACTGCACTAGCTTTGACAGATTGTTGTTGAGTCTCTCAGAGTAGAAAAAAAAAAAAAAGATCCACCAAACAAACCACAAGAATTCAGAAACATAAGTCTATTTCACTTCAGACTTTCTCATCTGTACTACTGTTTTGAGTCCCGAATTCAACTTCTGACAAATCTCAGTAATGGGGATTTTCAAGTTTTCTTCTAAAACCCCCAGACTCTTTACACAACCAAAAAAACAGCAAATGCCCATCAAAACTGCATTAAGTTCCCCTTATGAGTTGTGAAATTTGGAGTAAACTTTACTTTAACCATTTCCTGCTTCCACAATCGAGAACCCTGTCAGTCCAAGTGGGACCCACATGGAAGCAGAAATGTGGGACCCATTCAAATCACTGGACTCACTTATATCACTCTCTTGCTAGCTACAATTGTCTAAAGTTGGAGAGGAGAAGGGAAGAATTTGCATCCTTTTGATGTACTTTTGAAGCTAAAATCTTGAACCCTCTTTCTTTTTGTACATTTCTATAAAATAAGTTTCACTTCTCCTTCTTGTTTGTATAAATTTTTGGGAGTTTGAGTTTGGTTTATCTGCACACTCATGTGGGTTGTTGCAGAATAAAGTTGTTCCTTGACTGGTCTTTCTTTCACCTGTTTTTGATGCATGTTCTTCATTTCATTGATGTGTCTCAAGAATCATGATGCTTCATTAAAGTCAGTCAGTTGCTTAAAACAGTGAAGATTTCATTGATACCAAAAACAAATGAAGCAAGTTAGAAAAAACCAGTTGCAGTAAAGGGTTTTGTGGAGAAATCAAAGTATGGATCTCAAGACTACTTCAAAATACTACCAAGCTCCTCCTGCATCAACAGCACCACCATTAGTGTACAACAAGAAGAATAAAGGGGAGAATCCATTTGATGATACATTTTCTGCAGTAGACCCACTTTGTAAACTGAATCTAAAAGAGACTTCAGATTTTGTAAAGTCATTTCCAATGAATAAGAGAGATGGGTCAGTGAGTTCAGTTCAAAGTAATAATAGGAGATTGATTGATGCACCACCAACACCTGGTAGACCTGTATTTAGTTTCAGTACTACTGGGAATCATCATTCAAGAAAAGGGTTTCCATCAAAATGGGATAATGCTGAGAAATGGATTGTTAATACTCATGATTCACCTGCTCATCATCATCATCATCCTTCTGTTAAACCCTCCTCACAAAATGAAGCAATTTTTCAACAGAAGAATGAGGTTTTTTCAGAGAATAAATCTGTAAAGGTGATGAAATCTTTTGATCAGCCTCCTATTAGTACAGTTTCAGCTTTTCATGGTGGTGGTGCTGCTGCTGCAAGTGAAGTACTTCTTAAAGGTTAGTAGCTCTTTTCTACTTTTTAGTCCAATTTTTTGTTCACTTTTTGGCGGTGGGCGGCGGCGGTGGTGGTGGTTAGAGAATATTGCAACTTAAAACCCGCAATTTGAGGGATAATCACTTTTCTGAATACCCATTTATGATTTCCACTTTTTATTGCAAAAGCTTCATCAGTTTTTCTGGAAATCCATAGGGGCAATGGCCCCCCCAAGGCTGGTTTCCATCATCCATTGGGGAGGTGGCAGGGGTCATGGGGGCAATGCCCCCAGAAGTTTGTGAAATTGAAATTTTGTTTGTACTAAATGTAGTTTTTGAATAATGCAGATAAGTTTACAAACAATATAGAGCCAGCAATATTCCCAAACTTCAGATATTCGGTACCATCGAAAGAAGGATTTTTGTTTCGAAATTCAGCTTGTGAATCAATGAAAGATGCTGGAACAGTAATGGTTTCACAAATTCAACATAGAGATGTTGGGACAGAAATGACTCCATTAGCAAGTTCAACCACTTCTAGATGTGATACCCCATTTAAGACTGCTTCTCCGGCTAGACATAATACTCCGCAAGATAGGTCAGGATTGTTGGCGACACCGAAGAGGACTAGTACCAACATTGATATATCAGAGCATCATTTTGCGAAACTTGAAATGGGGACTCAGTTTGATTCGGTTACATCGAAGTGGAGCTCAAGAGAAGAGGAAGAAGAAGAGATTTCGAAGAGTTTGAGACATTTCGATAGTACGTTTAATGGTGGTGGGTCTAGGAAGCATAATGCAATTGAAGTTAAGGCTGCTTCATGGGAAGAAGAAGAAAGAACGAAATGCTGTAGCAGGTTGATACAATTTTGCATTTCGATTTTACATTTTCTTTGCAATACTCTGTCTATTTCATCACTTTGTGGTAAATTCGTCCCTAGTTTGACAGGAATGTGCTTGTTCTTGCAGGTATCAGAGGGAAGAAGCAAAAATACAAGCTTGGGTAAACCTCCAAAATGCAAAGGCAGAAGCTCAATCTAAAAAGCTTGAGGTACATTCCTCCGTCTTAGCAGTCTTTCCGGTTTACGGTATTCAATAGCACCCTTGGCATTTTACTTCTACAGCTTTTTGTTATTGGTTTTGAGTTGAATTCAGACAATCTTAGTAATTTTTCGTAGATGCTTGAAATTGAAACACATTTGTAATGCGCTTGCACTTTGGCTCGTATATCACTGTTTTCTTCATGAATGTGCAATTACTACTTGTTTCTCTGAATTACGAAACTTAGGATATCTTTAGAATCAATCTAACTAGTTATAAGTCACATTACAATACAGGCAGTTAGAGTCCATTAGGGGTGTAGAGCTTAAGAATCTCATGAACTATTCTATGAGACTTTGTTTTTGTTCATTGCTGAAGATTGAACAGATTTGGTACATTGGCACATAACATTGACAACACTTGCGTCTTCTTTAACCTGATTAGAGACAAACAAGTAGCAACCCAATGGCTCTATTATTATCTTGATTCTTGGTTAGTTAAAAAGTCTGTCTGTTTCCTCATCGAGCCCCAAAAATTTGTCAACATACTCATCTTTTTCTTCTTGTTTACTTTATTGTTCTTGATTTGTCACCATTCTATCTAAATGCTTATCCAAAAGACAAAAACTAAGATACATTTAACCATGCCCATGCTTTAATAATTCCAGTTTAAGTCAATGAAAGCTTCCATGCTCATGTGATGCTGTTCTCTAAGATCCCAAGAAAACAAATTCTAAAATGACAATGACTTGACTAGGCCGAGGTCCTAAACACGTTGATATGTACGCCATGCCAATGTGTTTTGCTTGCATAGTTTAGCGTCTCATTTCTCAACCCTATGCTTATGTTTTGGTACTGAAATGTACTGTGAAACAGGTGAAAATACAAAGGATGAGATCAAATTTAGAAGAGAAGATAATGAGGAGAATGGCAATTGTCCATAGAAAAGCAGAGGAACTGAGAAATGAAGCTCAAATTCAACATTCACAGCAAGTTCAGAAAGCCACAGAACAAGCACAAAAGATGATACTCAAGAACCAACAGCAACAAAACTCTTACTACATCTCTGACCAAACTTCATGTGGTTGTTTTCCTTGCAATAACCATCATTTCTAGACCCCAATGCCAAAGTCCTTTGTTTTTAGGACCCAAAGAGTTTGTTTGTTGTTAGTACAAAGTGCATAGAATGCTGTGGTCCATTGGTCGTAAAAGTTTGGTGTTTAGTCCTTGTTTGACTGAGAAAAGGATAGCAGTGTAATGTTGGTAAAGGGAAACAGTAGAAATTTAGAGCATTTGTTTATGATTGCGATGTATCACAGTGAGATCCCAACCAGCTAAAACAAGATGATGACATCAAAAATGGCAGTGAAGTAGTGAACCCATGTGGGGGATTTTTCCTCTCTTGCAAGCTCTTAAATTTATTACTCCCAAAAAGCATTATGCAAACTAGACAAGACTTGATTTTCTTGCAAAAAAAATCTTGGTTTCCTGCAATTTATGCCTCCAGTGTTTTATGAGTGTATTGCTGTCAAAGACTCAAAGTACACCAACAATGGTGCCATTTTCAATTTAAAATGAGTATGATCTAACCACCAACTATCTCTGTTGTAGATCAGATGGCTGTAATTACCTATAGAAATGAAAAGAAGAATAAAATCCCTATTATTGGGAAAAATGAACATGTGATGAGAAAGTCCTTTATGTCATGCCTGACAGGATCATTGTTTATCTTCATTGGAACATGAGTCAAAGTAAAATTTATAAGATGGATGATATTTTAAGCCAAATTTATCAAAAAAAATTTCCTTTTTGTAAAAGCAAATCGTAATTACAAAAATGATAAAGGGGCTCAAAGGCGCTCCACACCCATAAATAAGGGGTAAATAAATAGTTATCCTAAAAGCCAAGAAAACGCTTAAAATGCAAAGTAACGAAAAACTAAAAGAAATAGCAACACTAAAAAAAATAAAAATAGAAAAGGCAAAAAAACCTAACTCCTATTCAACTCAATCCTCTTTTGTTAATAATTCTATTTCTTTTTCCTGGTTAGGCTTCATATTATTGCTCAAAATTTATGTTGTTGCAGCAAAGAGTTGTGTACAACAATACAGTTCCCAGCACTAACATAACCTGGATTCTTAGCTTTCTTCTTTGGAGTCTTCATTCTCTTAGATTTTTCTTGTATTTCCTTGACATACTCCCTTTGAAAAGATAAATCCTTCAAAAAAATTTGTTGAATATCAATTTTTTTGATTGTACAAGAAACCTCATGCTCCTCTTTTATTAACTGGATAGAAACATTAGCATTTTATGCTTCCCTATCCATATCCTTAGGACTGCCGGTATCAACACTAGGAGCAGATTTATTGTTTTGCAGCAATGAGTTTCCATTAAGATTCAAAATCCGAGTCTGAATTGGAAGTAGTAGAACTTCGATTAGACTTATTACGTTGTCCTCTTCTTTTTGCTTTTGTAATACCCTGGTCCGGTGGTGGTAGATCCCCCCACTTTTTCCCTTCAACACCTGTTGTTTCCTGCGCAGCTGAAGTTTCTTCACCCAAATGGTTTGAAGCAACAGTAACCTGCCTTACTGACTCATTTAATTCCAACTCATTTAAATCCTTGCATAGATTTAAGCTACCATATTTAGGGGTGTACATTTAAAAAAAAAAAAAAAAAAAAAAGGGTTTAAAGCCCAAAGGTTATATTAAAGTTTAAACCTCAAAAAGGTTTACTACCTACAAGCTCAGGTAACTAGGAAAAGAAAGTGAAAAGTCCCCCGACCCCGATGCTGACGAGTTTCGAACTCAGGTAGCTGGTATCATCACCCAACAACTTTACCACTGTACTCTTATTTGTTTAACAATGTTGAAGACTAGAGTCGTATTTCTTGAATATAAACAACACTTATCTACTTTTGCGAAAGACCATCCATATCCATATTTTTTTCGTTGGGGGCATAACCCTTTTAGGGACATGCCATACCAGAACCGAGTGTGGTGTTATACGAGTAAGGACGGGGTCGTCATCTATTTATTGGCACGTCATATCAGAATCTTGGTAAGGTGTTAAATGAGCAAGTGTCGGATTGTTTACCTATGAGTGGCATGTTACATCTAGTGGCATGTTACATCGACATCTGGATGTAATGACAAATGATGAGGGTCTTCATACTTTGCTCGGCGAGTGAAAGGGGCAAGAAAGCTAGCCGAGGTAAGTAAAATTAGTTTAGGTAACTTGAATGTAGAATCCATAACAGGAAAGCTACAAGATATAGTTGGCATAATCGTGGTTATCTAACACCCGTATTTTTCGTTTGACGCATGCTCAAAGATAAGTTATTGAATGAAATAAAGCCTCATCTCAAGCTTATATTGGGTGTTCAGGGCTGAGCATGAAAGAGAGCGAAAAATTATAAGACAATCAAACTTTGAGAGAGGAAGACAAGAGACTTCAACAAAGTTAAATGCATCAAAGACGAGAGCAGTTGACTTTTGGTGAAGGATGAAAAGATAAGTAAAAGATGGAGAAATACTTCGGCAAGCTTTTCAATGGGGATGATCATAATACCATGATTGAGCATGATGATTATTTCGATGTTACCAACATACGATTTTTTCGGAGAATTCAAGTGTCGGAGGTAATGGAAACATTAAAAAGGGATGAAGGTAAGGAAGGTGATGGGGACCTATAATATCCCTATCAAGGTGTACCGTGGGGATGTGAGTATTGCTTGGTTTACCAAGTTATCAATGGAATTATGCAATCAAGCAAGATGTGAGACGAGGAGAGGAGGAGAATTTGGTGACAATATTCAAGAATAAAGGAGATATTCAATGTTGTATAGATTACAAAGTGTTAGAGCATTGCTCGGTCGATCTCACAAGTGTTGTTATCTCAAGCTTGTTGTAAAATTTAGTTGATCAAAACTATATCTTGATTTCTAGTCTGCATTTAGTCAAGTCTCGGATTAGGATAGAAGGGTGTAGTTGAGTACCAGGCATCACTGCGTTCTACCGTTTGAAGGCGAAGATCAACCGAAGCTTTTGGAGAACTTCGTCAACAAAAGGTAAGTGAAGACTAAACCACATATTACTCAAATTTTCACCTTTCTATCTATGAGACTATGTCGCATGACTAAAGTGGACTTTACATGCACAACAAAAATTTCGAGTCAAGTTTATCTTAATTAACTATTCTCGAAATATGTTGACTAAGCTTAAGAACATTTGTTCATACTTGATGAATTTGGTTACGAACAATTTATTGTTTATGACCTAAATTATGATTCAAGATTATCATTTAAAAATAGCCTGGAACAGTGATATGTGTCATTGATGTTTTTCAGGAAAGTTTAAAATTGATTACTAGAGAGATATAGAGTTACTGCAAATTTGGATACAGGACAGTACACGTACCAGCTTACATACTAGCGCAACTTTTATAGGTCCGGAGCCGCAATACATGTACCCAGTACATTTACCAGCGTAGCTATATTTCGGCAATGACTTTTGGTATACATACCTAGCATGCAAACCCAAAAAGTTCTGTTAACTCGTGAACTCAGGTTGGTACACATACCTAGTATGCATACCGAAAAAGTTCTGTGAACTCCTGAACTCGTTTTTTATTAAGGGTATACAAACCCGGTATACGCACCATGACAAAGTAACTCACGAACTGGATGTAAGTACACGTACTTACCTGTCGAATATTTTCAGATGCATCAGAATTATTTCTATGATATAATCGACATTTGAATAACTCCCTATAAAAACACATCTAGACATATTTGATCACATTATAACCTATGGTTGTGACTCAAGATTAAAATCTTAAAAGTGTTATATGAAAATGGTTAAGCTTATAAGTTGTCTGGCTAGTTTCGCCTAACCTTTCATGAACAAGTCATTGTACACGGTTCAGTTATGGTTCATCGTAACCAAAGCGTATATTTTGTTGTGTTAATCTCAAATCAAAGATTCATCTAACGGTGGATATTGATTGCTTGATTCCAAAGCTACCTTAGCTTAAATAAAAAATAACCTTTGATTTTGAAAGTTAAGGAGAACCTCAAGCAACTGGGATCTTTGAATCCCCGACACTTTTCTTGTGTGTCCTAGTTGTAAACTAGAGTCATCTGCTCCTTTAAACCTTATTAGGTTTAGCGACTAAAAAGACTTCGCTTAGGGATTAGTGAAGCCAGGTCCGACTATCTTTATCTTGATAGTTCGTGTATCCTGATCTTGCTACTGATTGTTGAGTCTCACTCCGATTTGGCAAGATAGATATAAATCAAAAAGTTTCTTTGTCTCAGACTTTGTGATTCCATGGGTATATTCCTCTATAACGATTCTTTGTTGAAACCGGAGTAGGTTTTACTTGTGAGGTGAATAATAATCTAAGCTTCTCTTCCGGAGTCGTAAGTACTGGATTTTGAGGTTTTCTAGACTTTTTCTATTGCAAACGATTCATATCTCACCTTGATCTTTGATCAAAACGAAAATCACATATAGCCTTATTTGTGGGAGGAAGATTGGTTTAAAGTCTTCAATTGAGTTGAAGCAACTCTTAGGATGTAAAGGATGTCATCTAAGGGAATCAATTGCGCAGAGTCTTGCGAGATTCAAGAGGTGTAAGGAGCGCGACTGTAACTGAACTGCTGTAACAGTAGATTTGGTTTCAATTACGTTCTAGTTAGAAGTTTTGATAGTAGGCTTGAGTCTGTAGCGGCTTAATACAATTTGGCGTTCAAATCTGGACAAGGTCCCGGGGTTTTTATGCAATTAGGGTTTCCTCGTTAACATAATTTCTGGTGTCTGTGGTATTTCTTTTTCCGCATTATACTGTATATCTGTATATCGTCCAAGTACTTTCACGGTATAAACAGGTTCATGGACTTGTTTTCGTTTACCTATTGATTGTGAGAGAAAGAGATATAAACTAATCAAGTTCACGGACTTGTTTCTATCTACATATTGATTGTGAGAGAAATAAATACAAACTTTTCATATAATTCCTGATTGAGATTCATTAAGTTGTAACTCTCGGAATTGTATTTGAGTTTAGTCCATACAGGTTGCCTAAGAAAAAATTGGTGGTGTATTTTGGTACCCCTCATTTTCACAAAGAATTAAGCTTATGAGTCATACAATGAATCTTTGAGAGAGAGTTATTGAGCATCATTTAAGGAGGATGACAAGCGTGAAGAATAACCACTTTGGTTTTATGCCTGGGAGGTCGAGCACATAAGCGATATTTTTGAAAAGACAACTTATGGACATATACCCCGAGCAGAAAAAGGATCTATCCATGGTATTCATTGACTTGGTAAAAGCGTATGATAAAGTACTGAGAAATGCTCTTTTAAAAAAAAAGATTCCTAAAGTGCGTTACCCTCATCAAAGGATATGTACGATGACGTTGTGACCAGTGTCAGAGCATGCGATAACAAAACTAGTGAGTTCCCTATTAGTATATAGGATTACACCAAGGTCAGCTTTGAGCCCTTATGTTTTCCCTTAGTGAAAGAAAAAGTGAGAAGGGCATACAAGGGGAAATCCTTTGCAGAGTGGTGTGATGTGTTTTGTAGATAGTAGTAAAAAGATTCGTTTCTCGAACTTGTAAAGGATCTTTTTTAGACTTAAATTAAATTAAATAACTCAAATAAAATTGTATCAAATTATAAAAAGACACAGAGACTTTGGATTCCACCATTGACCAATTAAGTGATATAATCTAATCAATATTCATGCAATTCTTTCTTTTAAAGTGATTCTAATTTATTGCCTCTAATAGATTTTTGAAGTAACAATTGTAAACACAAAGCATGAAACATCAAAAGTTTTAAAACCTTAGAAGAGAATTTCTATGATCGGGTGAGAAAAAAGAGAGAGGAGAGAGAGAAAATCGCATTCCTTTAAGTTTAAAGATTTGATCACGCCATAACGTTAATATGCATTTATATTCGTGGAGATAATCGTTTGGTCCATTTATATTTGGGACCACAACAGTTTGGTCTAGCGGGAAAACACGCTACCTCTTTGGTCCATACTTATTTAAAAATATTAAATGGACCAAAATACCCTCCCGTGTTAATTCCTGCTTATTTTTGTAGCAGTTCATTCTGTCTGATGAACTCTGGAGTTCATTCTTTCAAATGAACACCTAATAAAACCAAACTAAATCACATATGAAAACAAAATTCATTCTATAAATTGAACAAAATACAAAACTTCATCATTATGACAAAGTTACAGAGTTCATTATTTCAAATGAAAACCTGATAAAACCTATATGAAAACAGAATTCATTCTTTCAAATGAACACCTGATAAAACCTATATGAAAATAGAGTTCATTCTTTCAAATGAACACCTCATAAAACCTATATGAAAATAGAGTTCATTCGAAAAAATGAACACCTGATAGAACCTTTAAGAAAACAGAGTTCATTCGACAAAATGAACACCTACCAAAAACCAACTAATTCAAACCTAGAATTAAGTTTATTCTTTAAGATGAACACCTAACAATTCAAGATCTAAAAACAGAATTCATTCTTTACATGAACATACACAAAAAATCCGGAAAAATCATAGTTCATCTTCAACACGAGTTCATCACATCAACACGAGTTCATCTTCATCAAAACACGAGTTCATTCTGTTTGATGAACTTCATCGTCTTCATCATACTTCAACGACAGCAGATTTGAGTTCATTATGTTCGATGAACTTCATCGTCTTCATCATCTTCAAACATCAGCAGAAAATAAATTATTCGACATCTTCAACGGCAGCAGAACTTCATCTTCGTCGTCTTCATCATTCTTCAACACCAACAGAAAAAAATCAAATTTCATATCTTCAACACGAGCAGCAAACATACAAAAATCAAGAACTTCAACATCAAGAATCCAGATCTTCAACACGAGCAGCAAGACAGAGATCATCATCTTCATCTTCAACACGAGCAACAAACATTAATATCAGTTTATCCTTCACAGTGAACCTGATTTTATCCTTCCCATAATTATCGATGCCTAATGAACATCAGTAAACATCATAGATTTTAAATCTAAACAAACATATAAATCTACACATACAAAACTGATTTCATTATCAAAAATGAATTTCAAAAAAGCTTAATTTCAGATCTATAATCAAGTAACAGCGCCAGCAGCACCAACAATTCATTTCTTCTTCGTCGTCTTCATAATTTAATCGTCGAGATCATTATAAATAAATCTTCAAAACTCTGTGAATCAATATTCAAATCTCTTCAAATTTTCTTCATCATCTTCATCATTTAATTACAGCAGCAGAAAAAAAACCCTAGAAAAATCTCAGCAGGGAGAAAGGAAGAAACCGAGAGGAGAGAGAAAGTAGATATGAGAAATGATTTCTTCTCTATGATATGGCACAAGCGGAAGCGATCAAAAAAGTAACAGAACAAGGAGAATCCACTCCTAAAACGGTAACACTCACTCCAATCCAGGAGCTACAATAATCTCTGATCCAAAAGTTAAGATGATAAACAATGGTATAAACCAAATAACTTGAGAGTTTTCATTAATCTGATAAGTGAGCTAAACCAAGCTAAAATGGAAGTTAACAGTGCAAAGGCTATATATAGCCAGTGAACATAAAACCCTAAGTTTAGAACCTTCCTAAACAGATAAACTTAATAAAAACAAGATAATTATCCTAACAATTTAAAATACTAAATATTCAAGATTTAGTCGATCTTGGAAACAATGACCAAGCGCCGAATACGTCCCGTATCAGGCTCCACCACTGCGACAAAACTCGCCTCGAGTTTACATTGGAAATGGCGAGTTGGAGAAAGAACTTTAGAGCGTCCACTAGCAGCACATTTCAGTCTTGAATTATGCATCGGAACTACTAACCATTCAGAACATAATTTTTGCTTCAAAGCCCCGTTGAAACTTACACACCAACAAGATACTCGATCTCGCTTCATGCTACTGCTACAACAAAGAAGCTCCCATGAAAATTTCCACGCCATGTCCCTTCGGAGCCCAAAAGAGTGGGATGCACTATCACAAAACATGGTATACGGATCTTCACAAGTGCTTTTAGGAACTACCATAGCAACTGTATCCATTTGGGAAGGATCAATACGAAGCATCTCACTATCTTCGGTCTCTTGATTAACTTCCTCGTTTTTAATTTCACCAAGACTGTCTCGAAACTCAGCGTTCCCTGTCGGATGAAGTGCACCTTCAGAAATAACTTCTTTTGGTTTCCCTGGTGGTCGTGTACCCGGCATTAACTTGACTTTGGTTGTTCCGCACATGAATTCACGTATTTTGTCGTGAAAACTCGCTCAAACGTCAAACAACCAGGGGGCACCCAAGACAACATCACAAACGTCAATATTAACAACTTCACAAAAGATTGTTCCGGAGTAACACTTACCGATTGCAATAGGAATTTTGCAAACACCCATACAAGTGATCACCCCTTCCTTGTTGTTGACCCAATTAATCTGATCCGGATGCGGGTACCAATCCATTTCGAGCCCCAATGATTCTACCATTTTTATCGACACCAAATTCTGTTCACTGCCACCATCAATAATAAAATCCCAAATTTTCCCTTCCATAATATATTTACTACGGAAAATCTGATTTTTCCCATGCATCTTGCCTACTCTCGTAGGTACTGGGTGAAGCGAAGGTTTGAAAACCAGCTCTGACGGGACTAATGTTCAGTAGAACTTTAAGTCTTGCATATTCCCAGTTTCCCACGGGAAAACCATATGAGAAAAACGGGTGCAAGAAAAGTAAGATGGATAAGTTGGTTTTAAGTAGGGGTACATCGGGCCGGGCAGGCCAGCCCAAGCCCGATTGTAGTACAGGCCGGGCCAGACGGGCTTGTAGGCTTTACTACCCATTAAGTTTAACAGGCCGGGCCGGGCAGTAGCAAAAATTTAGTGCCCATGGCCCGTCCATACCCGTGAAACAATACAGGCCAGGCCAGGTCGGGCCGGGTAGGCCTCGGGCCCAAGAGATAATTCAAAAATTAAAAAAGAATTTTTTTTTTTTTTTTTAGCTTGATGAATGATGATACATCTCTAACTCGTTCAAATGGTAGTTCAAGCAATTCATATTCATTACTAAGAAATGTAAGTCAAAATTTTCTTCAACTTCAATAATTTTCCAAATTGAAATTTAATTCCTTAGTGAAATCCATCACACTGCTAAAAAACTTTATTTCATGTTATCGGACAGTCAGGCCGGGCAAATAAACAGGCTACCTGGCAGGCAAACAGGCCGGACTCCAATTTTTTAACAAATACCCGGGTCCACCCACTTATAATTATCGGGCAGGCAGGGTAAGCCCATGACAGGATGTCGGGCGCCCATGGACTCCTTCGGACCGGGACGGTACACAGCAGGCCGCAGGCTTCCGGGCATTTTGTACACCCCTAGTTTCAAGGAGATTTAATAAAATAATGGCTGGGCTTATATTAAGCAAAACTTGTTTTATCTTAACCCAACGGAACCCCTTTCCAACACAGAACGATAAAATCTAAGTTTGGGTTTTCATTCTGTGAAAAGAATTGAAACTAGGGTTGACCAAATGCACGAAACAGATAATAATTCTTCACGGTGATGAGCTGTTCTCTTTTCTCTGGAATATCAATTGTGATTCAAACTTCAAAGAACACTAAAAGTCAATGAAAAAACACTTACCAAAGATGGAGTACGCAATTATGATGAACGAGATTGCAATGGATGATGAACATAACCCAAAATCTTTAGAGAGTTATTTTTTTAATTTTTTTTTGATAGAAACCTAGAGATCACAGGAATCCTCGACTGATTCTTCTAGGCATCCTCACAGACAAACAGCGCAGGAAAACCTACTCTGAATACCACCTGATATGCCACAAGCGGAAGCGATAAAAAAAGTAACAGAACAAGGAGAATCCACTCCTAAAACGGTAACAGTCACTCCAATCCAGGAGCTATGATAATCTCTAATCCAAGAGTTAAGATGATAAAAAATGGTATAAACCAAATAACTTGAGGGTTTTCATTAATATGATAAGTGAGCTAAACCAAGCTAAAATGGAAGTTAACAGTGCAAAGGCTATATATAGCCGGTGAACATAAAACCCCAAGTCTAGAACCTTCCTCATAAACTTAATAAAAACAAGATAATTATCCTAACAATTTCAAATACTAAAAAATAAATATTCAAGATTTAGTCAATCTTGGAAACAATGACCAAGCGCCAAATACGTCCCGTATCACTTTCTTACCAATTGACTACATATATACAGAAGGGTATTTTTGTTGCTACAAAACGAATATTACATCATCCATGACGCCACCTTAGGACCAAACCATAATTTTTAGGACCAAATAGTAATATATATTTAAAAACATGACCAAACAAACAGTTAACTAGGTCAACTGGACCAAACTCATCGTAAGGTATTTCCTACTTTATATTTTGTATCCATCAATAACAGACAACATTGACGGATACGAGTCGATACATCACAAATATTATCAGATATGTATTCATCCATCAATATGAGACATTATCGACGGATACAAAAATATATAGAAATTGAGGATTTTAGATCAATATCAACAGATAGAGTTACAATAGTGAGATACTGGCATGTATCAATAAATACGACAAACCATGAATCGGTGGCTTTGGATCTGGTAAGGGCAGAGTGTGGGCCCAAAAAATACCAAACAAACAAATAACAAAATAAAAAGCCCACATCAGGTTTCCGCATAAAGGGAAAAAAAAAGGGTGAATTAGGCTCACAATAATTACAAGAAACTATGGAGAATTCTAGTGAAATAGCCCTAAGATGGGGTTTTGATAGTATCATAGCATACCATAGAGAAACTAGTGAGTTCTGTCCATAGAGTCGGATTGCTACAAACACAGACTTATGAGATCTTAAACGTGTTTGCCAGCTCTGATACCAATTGAAAAAACGGGGTTCTAACAACCACACCCAATATTTCGTTTAGGCAATCTGTATGGACTAACTCCAATATAATTCCAAGAGAATCAACTAGAAAGTCAGACTCAATCAAGGAAAATATATCCAAGAGTTATATCTCAGTTTCTAGAATCATTCTGCAATCGAATAGATAGAAATCCGTGAGACGGATTAATATGAGGAACAACTTGATCGGTACCAAAGACCAATGTTCAAGTGTCAATCAATTTATATCAACAACCAAAGGTTGGATTATCTAATTGACTGAACTACGCACAACCTGTGATATTTCAATTATATAAACAAATATAATGCAGAAAAAAATAACATAGACACCAAAAGTTTTGTTAACGAGGAAACCGAAAAAGCATAAAAACCCCGAGACCTAGTCCAAATTTGATCACTATACTGTATTAAGCCGCTACAGTCTCTAGCCTAATGCCAATTAACTTCGGACTTGAATGTAGTTGAGCCCTAACCAATCTCACACTGATTAAGGTACAGTCATGTTCCTTATGCCTCTTGAATTACGCCGGATTCTACGCACTTGATTCCCTTGGGTGATCTCACTCACAACTAAGAGTTGCTACGACCCAAAGTCGAAGACTTGATAAACAAATATGTCTCACACAGAAAATTCTATAGGAATAGATAAATATGTCTCTCACATAAATACCTACGAGTTTTTGTTCCGTCTTTTGATAAATCAAGGTGAACAGGGACCAATTGATACACCAGACATATATTCCCGAAGAACATCCTAATATTATCAATCACCTCATAGTAACCAAACGATATGGTTGTCGAACAATTTGTTGTGGAATCACAAAGAATGAGACGAAGAGCTTTGTGATTACTTTTTATATCTTACATATCGGAGATAAATCTCGAGAAAATCTTAGAGAAGATAGTACTCAATACGATACAAAGTAAGATCAGAATACGCAACTACAGAGAAAATAGTTGGATCTGGCTTCAGAATCCCAATGAAGTCTTTAAGTCGTTAACCTATAATGGTTTTATAAAAACCTAGGCTAAAGGAGAATCAACTCTAGTCGCAACTAGTATCACACTTGCGGTGTGGGATTTAGGTTTCCCAATTGCTAGAGTTCTCCCTTATATAGTCTTCAAATCAGGGTTTGCAATTAATGGTACCTTGGTAAGAAAGCTTTCAATATTCACCGTTAGATGAAAACCTAATTAGATTCAAGCTAATATCTTTCAAACGTTAGATTGTCTTATCTTGTTACACACATGTGAAATGTACCCTCATTTAGATATTGATATACGCATTTATGTGTCTATTTTCATCTCTTTTATGTATAGTGTTAGTACCAATTTTTGTACTAATTTTGGTATTTTAATCCCTTGTAGGTGTTTTCGGAAAAATAGGCGTTTGCGAAAAAAATTGGCTCGAAAAGTTGTTAAAGGCTCCTGGGAGGACATTTGCTATTCGAACTCTCACTTTGGATAAGGGGTAACCCATTTCCAGGAAACTGCTAAGCACAGACCGGGATTGGATAAGGGGAGGTCATCCCCTTCGTTTGAAATTTCGTTTTGGCGGGAAAACGAAAAGTCACCTGCGTAACTTCCTGGCAAGTTTTGGATCG